>JAPXFY010000029.1:16863876-16871376 GCA_030674185.1 Monoplex corrugatus
GTGTCTGACCATAAGGGGTCTGTGGCTAAGCCCTTAGCAGCGATCTTTTGCCTGGCGTAATTGTTGGTTTCATCAGCTGCTGTTTGAAAAAACTGCTCAGGCACAAATAAAAAAAAATAATCCAGTGGTTTGGCATCGAGAGGGAGAGTGTGAGTGGGGCCAGTTGGCAGTACGAATTCATTCTCTGCGGCCGGCGCACCTGCACTTCGCCACGTCGTCTGCAACGATGCCAATGGAATGTCGTCATCAGGGTCACTTTCCTCTTCACTATCTTCTCCTATTTCATCTCCATCTTCATCTACTTCAATTTCGACATCAGATTCGTTGCCTAAATCTCTGTCACATTCCTCCAGTTGTCGCAAAATAGCTTGCATTTCCTCATCAGTGTAATCTTCGAACATTTCTTCTTCGTAAATGGCAGCCATTTTCAACACAAAGAAAGCGTGTGAATGAAAAGGTCGGACGCTGACCGATATCTTGTAAATGAGGCGATGTGTGGTACCAGACTCAGCATCATTCTTTCATTGGTTTATCCTGACTTTCGCGGGAAACTTCATTCATGAGTTGTGTGTAACCCCTAGCGCATAGAGCGTGATGGAAATTCCCCACCAGGCCTAATAACGGGAGGCGGGCTGCGGCGGGTGTAAATAAAAAGCGGGGTTTCCCGGCCGGCGGGCTGCGGCGGGATAAAATGGGAAAGGGTTTTAACTTAAACTTATCAACCTGTCTCAAAGTTGTGCCATTTGCTGTTATTTTGCATGAGGGGATTTCTTGTTGTTGTTTTTTGTTTTGTTTTGTTTTGTTTTTTACTGATTACTATGACTTCAGTCTTCTTGCTATTTCGCTCCAGCCCTTTAATTTTTGCTTTCTATTTCTATTATACGAGGGTCACTCATTATGCTTTGCAATCTGGTTTTTCAACAACACTTACAACCTACTCCAGTTTTTCGAAGAAACCCCCCTCAGCCTGTACACATTTGATCATCCTCTCAAACCAGCTGTCTATGACACCAGACCACGTTGACCGGGGTATGTCCAAAATGACGCCCTCGAAGAAAGCTCGGGCATCTTCGGCGTTCTGAAACTGCTTTCCCTTCAGCTGCCTTTTGACAGAAGGGAACAAAAACCAGTCACAGGGGGCTAAGTCAGGTAAATATGGTGGGTGGGTGACCAGCTGAACATCATTGGCGGCTAGAAAGTCCAGAGTTACAGCTGCTGCGTGCGCACCGGCATTGTCATGATGGAGCAGTAGACCACGGACACCCGTTCTGGGACGCCGTTTACACCATGCCTGGAAAACTTTAGGCATACAGTGGTTGACATACCAGTCAGCCGTAACCGTCTTTCTGTCCTCAAGCGGTATGGTGGCAACGTGGCCGAATTTTGCAAAGAAACACGCTATCATTTGTTTGGAAGCACTTCTGTTTCTTTTGAATTTCACAGGTGGGTTCTCATCTGGGAAGACCCACACCACCGACTGTTGCTTCGTCTCGGGGTCGTATTGGTATACCCAGGTTTCGTCTCCTGTTACGATGTCCCAAACCCGAGGAGACCTTCCTCCGTCAAATTTTCTTAGCATGTGGGTGCACCAGTCCACCCTACCCCGCTTCTGCTCTTCACTCAGGTTATGGGGCACCCAACGGGCACAACGTTTCCTTACGCCAAGGCAGTCGTGAAGAATGCGAGTGCGACTTCCCGATGAAATCTTCATGATATCCTGTATTTCAGCGTGTCATTTTTGGGTCCTTCTTAATCAGGGACTCTACCCTAGAGACGTTTTCTGGTCGTTGCCATTCGACCACAACGGTCATCGTCTTCCAACGTTCTCGCTCCAGACATGAACTGTCTGAACCACCTGAAAACAGTGGCTTTGGACGGAGATTGATCTCCAAAACAGTGTTTTAAACTTTGAAAGCACTCTTGAAAAGATTTTCCTTGGCAGTAGTCATAATCATAGCTCGAAAATCTCTTCGCGAAAGGTCAACACTGCTGGCAGAAGCCCCTTCACCCTTACCGGACATTTTGTCGCATGGAATGACAATGGTTGTACGGAATCAAATAAAAATTGTTGTCACAAGTATTACGAAATTGGTCTATGATGTAATGTAAAAAACAAAGTAGTGACGTCATTAGTTCGTCTAGGTTGCAAAACATAATGTGTGCCCCTCGTATTCACAAGGTTTTGTAGGTCTTTCTGCAATTAGCACGGTGTCATCTACGTAATGAATGTTGTTTATAATTTTTCCTCCAACCTTTATCCCAGGACGTTCTTCTAGGTTTCTCATGTTGGTTTTGCTGTAAAGTGAAAACAAAACTGCTGACAGAACACAACCCTGCCTGATCCCTCTTTAGATATTTTGGAAAGAGCTTATATCCTTTTCTATTCCCATTGTTGCTGTTTGTTCTTAATACATATTTCTGATTATTCCTAGATCTTTTCCATCAATGATGAGCCTTTCTAGTTGGTTGATCAATTCTTCATATCCAAACCGATCAAAAAGCCCTAGTATAATCCACAAAGCATGAATATAATCCTTATTCAACTCGACTGACCTTTCTATGATAGTTCTTAGATGTATATGGCAATAATAGTTCCTTTCCCTTCGACAAAACCACACTGTTCTTCTGCTATTTCTGTGTTGATTCTGTTACTTGTCCTCATTATGATTATTCTTAAAAGGGTTTTTGTTACAGGGCTCATCAAAATGATTGTACGATAAAGTTTGCATTCTATAGTCCCTGCTTTCTTTGGAAGTGCAATGAAAATCAATTTTGACATATATTTTGGGGGATTTTCCGGTGTCATAAATTTCATTTACGAGGAGTGTTATTTCTTACAATAGTGATTTTTTCTAGGGCCTAAATCATTTCTGTAGTAATATTGTCTACTCCTGGGGCTTTTGCCACTTTCATCTTTTTCAGTTCTGCTCTAACTTCATCCTCATTACAGGTGGTCCTTTAACGTTCTTTGTAAGAATATGTTCTTCGTTTTTGTCATTGTCAAAAAGGTCTTTAATGTACTCTTCTCATCTATCTAATGTGTTATTTCTTTCTATGATAAGCGTACAATCTTTCGATTTTAGGTAACCAGTTGATGTGCTCGTCTTTTTCCTATGGACAATTTCTTCGATGTTTCTGTACATACTTTGAGGGTCTGTTTTGTCGGTCCTCTGTCTCTTTGTACTTTGTTTCCAGTCAAGCTTCCTTAGCTTCATTGCACCTATTCCTGATTTTCCCCAGAAGAAATGAAATATTCAACAGACCAATGGTTTTACAGAGCTCTCTTCTCCAAACTCATTTCCTTTCACTGCCAACTGCACTCAATCACATTTTTCAAGGAAGCACGGAGAACTCAAGATTTCAGACGAGCAAATTTCACATTTCACTGTGTTGTAGTACAGTCTGTATCTTTGGTGGGCGTGCTTGCTGGGTGTTTTCAGATTTCTGTAAGTGAGCTACTGACAGGACTTGAAGGATTTTTAACGCACACATTTGACATTCTGCACGCGTATACACATGAAAGGGAAGGGGGCTGGTTGCTAGGTATTGGCAGGTTTGCACATGTATTGATCTGGGAGGTCGGAAAAATCTGCACCCTTTATTCAACAGGCGGAGGTATCCTTGCAGATCAAACCCAAGTCCTTCCCTATGGAAGTCTGACAGTTACCCACCTGACAGATGGAAGTCTGACAGTTACCACTTGACAGATGGAAGTCTGACAGTTATCACTTGACAGATGGAAGTCTGACAGTTACCCATCTGACATATGTAAGTCTGACAGTTACCCACTCGACAGATGGAAGTCTGACAGTTACCCACATGACAGATGGAAGCCTGACAGTTACCCACCTGACAGATGGAAGTCTGACAGTTACCTATCTGACAGATGGAAGGCTGACTGTTACCTATCTGACAGATGGAAGTCTGACAGTTACCCATCTGACAGATGGAAGTCTGACAGTTACCATCTGACAGATGGAAGTCTGACAGTTACCCATCTGACAGATGGAAGTCTAACAGTTACCCACTTCACAGATGGAAGTCTGACAGTTACCTACCTGACAGATGGAAGTCTGACAGTTACCCACCTGACAGATGGAAGTCTGACAGTTACCTACCTGACAGATGGAAGTCTGACAGTTACCTATAGACTGATGGAAGTCTGCTACCTATAGACAGATGGAAGTCTGACTGTTCTCCAATCTGACAATGGAAGTCTGACAGTTACCCACCTGACAGATGGAAGTCTGACAGTTACCCACCTGACAGATGGAAGTCTGACAGTTACCATGACAGATGGAAGTCTTACCTGACAGATGGAAGTCTGACGTTACCACCTGACATGATGGAAGTCTGACAGTTACCCACCTGACAGATGGAAGTCTGACAGTTACCCACCTGACAGATGGAAGTCTGACAGTTACCCACCTGACAGATGAAGTCTGACAGTTACCTATCTGACAGATGGAAGTCTGACAATTACACAGCTGACAGATGGAAGTCTGACAGTTACCACTTCACAGATGGAAGTCTGACAGTTATACCTGACAGATGGAAGTCTGACACTAGCTACCTGACAGATGGAAGTCTGAATGTTACCCATTTGACTACCAACAACACTTCAAAGATGGCAATCAAGTTTTTGTAGAATGGTCCCACATAGAAAATAATCGTATCATCGCCATCCATAACCTGTCATCACGAGAAGAGTACATTTTCAACGGACGGTCGTTTACGGTTTATTGCAAAACCTAAGTGCAGTTTTTATGCTCTTACTGATGGTGAAAAAACATGATGTAATCATACGTTTACTTTACGAGATACTGGAATCGGAAGGTGACACTTCTCAGATTTACCATTCTTAGAACAAAAGAAAACCGAATCAAAATCTCGGCAGTAAACCCTAATCTTCAAGTAAGGCAATGGCATTAAGTGCAGTTTGATGGATCTAATGTAGAAATTGAATGCGATGATTGGTTGTTGAAAACAGGCATAATCGATTTTTTCTCTTAAAAACGCTAAGTAAACTGTTGGATAGGTATTTTCAAATTACATTTAAGAAGGTAAGAATCACAATATTTGAAAATTGTGTAGTAAAACTTAGGGGGAAAACAGCAGCGAGACTTTCTTGATGTTTCGTTGAGCAGAGAAAATGGTGGATATTTCATCCTTTAAGTTCTCTGTATTTTGTTATATTACGTGTACACTTCACAAAGGCCAGTCAGCCAAACATTAGCGCCTGTCTTGTTTTGGTTTACAATACGCGTTGTGGTCCTCTTTTCCTGTGTTTCTGGGTCCTCAAAAGGCATCTTCCAAGTCTCCATTCAGTCAGGCATTCCAGAAACATTCAACGCGTCAATGATTTTGGTGACGTCCGTTTGGTGTTTTGTGCACAGTCAAGAATCCCCCCCCCCCCTCCCGTTCTTGTACATGACCAAGAGACGAGTTTTGCAGAATAGCTAGATGTGATGTGATTCAGACCTTTAGTTATTTATATATTTATTTCAGATATGTTCCTTTTTTTGCAGGCAAGATGCACACGTCATTTACATGTAATCAAGATTATTCCTGTGATAGGCTGAAAAAAAATACCAGTATAAAATATAGACTAAGTAAAACATAGTCTAGGTAGGGCCTAAGGACCTGGCCAGCTCATGGATTTATGTGCAGGCTGGCACTCTTTGGCAAAGGGCTACTTCAATCGAAGTAACACCTGAGCTCTCACTGAGGACGGGCTACTTCGATCATAGTAACAGACGGTCTACGGTATATAACTCCCTCTACTTTGGTTATGCTAATGATTTAGTAGTTGGCAGTGGCTTCCCTTGTGGAGGGAACTTCCGTTGAACGCTTCAGCTACGTTTTGCCGGTTTCTTTGTCTAAAATCGATGGATAAGTTCACTTGCACCCGGTTTTCAGTAATTTCACTGTGGCAGCCCTAGGCCAGCAGGAGAACTCAGCTGTGGCAAGTGCAGTCACAATAGAGTTAAAGCTTGTGTCATGATCACCATACATGACATGGCACCTTTGACGTTAATGCATATGGAATTCGTTCCCAGCGCGGAGACGTCATCTTGAGAAACAAACTAAAACTGTACATGACCACGATTTTACGCTGGATCAAGGTGTTTGTCAGATCATTACCAAAGTTGGATCATGGAGGGGTTTCCAGAGCTTCCGAACAATGAGCTGTCGAAAATTGTAATCTGAAATCTCTATTCAGTGACCAATGTTTGAAGATTACGCAATTCAAGAGTCAAGCTGCTGTTAAGGAGACAAGTAAGGTAACATGAATATTTTCAAAGTTAAGCAAAGTGCATGATTGTATCAACACAGTGTACGTAATGGTTTGTATTTTTAATCCTACTGATATTTTTTCCCCGAGGAGCATGCCCCTGAACGCACCCACCCCCAGAGTTCATTGAACCTCTCCTCTATCAAGATCATAATTTATCCCTGGCTATAAACGTTTACAACTCTGAATCAGAGTGACTGCCAGTTTTCAAATAAACAGAAACAAAAACAAAAACAAAAAACAAGCACAAACACGGGCTTCCACGCACACTCAGACATACACACGCGCGCGCGCACACACCATAACACCACACACATGGACACACACACACACACATACACATAAACACACACACACACACACACACACACATACAACACACACACACACACACACACACACACACATATATATATATATATATATATATATATATATATGAGCCAGGGTCAAAAGGTGCTTTGGGGTGACTTTCCTAGTTCAAATCACTGCAACTAATTTTCTTGCCTTTGCACAGCCTGAACAATCCTAGATATTGAGCTTTAAATGTCAGATCAAATAGTAGACATGAATTCATGGAAGTTGAACAAATCATTTATTAGCCAGTCAAGTTTATATTTACACTTTTGCTCAAATTTCAACCTTCCTTTTACAGATAGGTGTAGTAGGCTGAGAATAAAGTTTGGTGTTAAACCGATGGTTGTACCTTTGTACGTGTTTTTTTGTTGTTTCTTATCAAGATTATTCACTAGTTTATAATTTCATTTGGGTTTTTTTTTCCTAATTTTTTCATATATTCTGCTATATTAAAGTGTAAATATAAGGTTTCATTCGTGACACTTTTGTGTCACAGCCTACAGTGCTTTGATCAATCACAGTGGGGAAAAAATGATTAAAAACTGCAATGAAATAGGGCTTTTCAAGTTTTATGCATACAACTGTCTGAATAGAACTGATCAGCATGCAATCAAGTGGATACTTTGGAAACTACGTGAGTTTTTAGCGTTCGTGTAACACCTGTCACGGATGAAACTATGCCCTATAAACTATGAGCTTCTGCCTCTGGAAAAGCCAATCCAACATTTTGTTTAATCAAGGAGCTTAACGAGAGAATGTCAGGTAGTGCTGCACAAAATCCTTATCAAGTTCATCGCTCGTGGCATCTAGCGACGAGTTGATCACGGCTTGGCTGTCTTTTTTATTAT
>JAPXFY010000029.1:16883876-16901376 GCA_030674185.1 Monoplex corrugatus
CCATCCCCGGAGTTCCCTCCCCTCTGTTCTCCCATCCCTAGAGTTCCCTCCCCTCTGTTCTCCCAACTCCCATCCCCGGAGTTTCCTCCCCTCTGTTCTCCCAACTCCCATCCCCGGAGTTCCCTCCCCTGTGTTCTCCAACTCCCATCCCCGGAGTTCCCTCCCCTCTGTTCTCCCAACTCCCATCCCCACAGTTCCCTCCCCTCTGTTCTCCCAACTTCCATCCCCGGAGTTCCCTCCCCTCTGTTCTCCTAACTCCCATCCCCACAGTTCCCTCCCCTCTGTTCTCCCAACTCCCATCCCCGGAGTTCCCTCCCCTCTGTTCTCCCAACTCCCATCCCTAGAGTTCCCTCCCCTCTGTTCTCCCAACTTCCATCCCCGGAGTTCCTTCCCCTCTGTTCTCCTAACTCCCATCCCCAGAGTTCCCTCCCCTCTGTTCTCCCAACTCCCATCCCCAGAGTTCCCTCCCCTCTGTTCTCCCAACTCCCATCCCTAGAGTTCCCTCCCCTCTGTTCTCCCAACTCCCATCCCCGGAGTTCCCTCCCCTCTGTTCTCCCAACTCCCATCCCTAGAGTTCCCTCCCCTCTGTTCTCCCAACTGCCATCCCCGGAGTTCCCTCCCCTCTGTTCTCCCAACTCCCATCCCTAGAGTTCCCTCCCCTCTGTTCTCCCAACTGCCATCCCCGGAGTTCCCTCCCCTCTGTTCTCCCAACTCCCATCCCCGGAGTTCCCTCCCCTCCATTCTCCCAACTCCCATCCCTGGAGTTCCCTCCCCTCTGTTCTCCCAACTCCCATCCCCGGAGTTCCCTCCCCTCCATTCTCCCAACTCCCATTCCTGGAGTTCCCTCCCCTCTGTTCTCCCAACTTCCATCCCTGGAGTTCCCTCCCCTCCATTCTCCCAACTCCCATCCCTGGAGTTCCCTCCCCTCTGTTCTCCCAACTCCCATCCCCGGAGTTCCCTCCCCTCTGTTCTCCCAACTCCCATCCCCGGAGTTCCCTCCCCTCTGTTCTCCCATCCCTAGAATTCCCTCCCCTCTGTTCTCCCAACTCCCATCCCCGGAGTTCCCTCCCCTCTGTTCTCCCAACTCCCATCCCCACAGTTCCCTCCCCTCTGTTCTCCCAACTTCCATCCCCGGAGTTCCCTCCCCTCTGTTCTCCCAACTCCCATTCCCGGAGTTCCCTCCCCTCCATTCTCCCAACTCCCATCCCCGGAGTTCCCTCCCCTCTGTTCTCCCAACTCCCATCCCCATTGTTCACTCCCCGTTCTCCCGCCCCATCTGAGTTCCCTCCCTACTGTTTCTTCACCCCCACCCCACCCGCATCCGATGTTCCCTCCCATCTGTTCTCCATCCCATCATCCAGAGTTCCCTCTCCTCTGTTCTTCACCCTCCCATCCGCAGTTCCGACCCATCTATTCTCTCGCCCAATGCGGAGTTCCCTCCCCTCTGTTTTCCACCCCCCAGCCGGAGTTCCCTCCCCACTGTTCTCCACCCCAAGCCAGAGTTCCCTCCCTTATATTCTCCACCTCCCCCCATCTTGAGTTCCCTCCCCTCTGTTCTCCCAACTCCCATCCCTAGAGTTCCCTCCCCTCTGTTCTCCCAACTGCCAACCCCAGAGTTCCCTCCCCTCCGTTCTCCCAACTCCCATTCCTAGAGTTCCCTCCCCTCCGTTCTACCAACTCCCATCCCCATAGTTCCCTCCCTTTTGTTCTCCCAACTCCCATCCCTAGAGTTCCCTCCCCTCCGTTCTCCCAACTCCCATTCCTAGAGTTCCCTCCCCTCCGTTCTACCAACTCCCATCCCCATAGTTCCCTCCCTTTTGTTCTCCCAACTCCCATCCCTAGAGTTCCCTCAACTCCGTTCTACCAACTCCCATCCCCAGAGTTCCTCCCCTCCATTCTCCCAACTTCCATCCCCGTTCTCCCGCCCCATCCGGAGTTCCCTCCCCTCCCTGTGGTCCCCCAAGTTCCCTCCCCTTGGTCATGTCCCCCAAGTTCCCTCCCCTTGTCCCCCAACGTTCCCTCCCCTTGTCCTTGTCCCCCAAAAGTTCCCTCCCCTTGGCCCTGTCCCACCAAGTTCCCTCCCCTTGGCCCCTCAAGTTCCCTCCCTTTGGCCCTGTCCAAGCACAAAGCTCCTCTCCTTGGCCATGTCCCCCAAAGTTCCCTGCCCTTGGACCAATCCCCTTGAAGTTCCCTCCCCTTGGCCCCCCAAGTTCCCTCCCCTTGGTCCTGTACCCCCCCAAATTTCCCTCCCCTTAGCCCTGTCCCCTCGAAGCCCCTTGGCAACACAATTTCCCCCTTGGCCCTGTCCTCTCAAGTTCCCTCCCCTTGAGTACCAATGTTCCCTCCCCCTTGACCCTGTCTTCCCCCCAAAGTTCCCTTCCCTTTGGTTATGTCCACCCAAGTTCCCTCACATTGGCATCCATGTTCCCTTCCCCTTGGCCTTGTCACCAAAGTTCCCTCCCCTTGTCCCTATTCCCCCAAAGTTGCGACCCCTTGGCCCGCCAAGTTCTCCCCCTTGGCCCTGTCCCCCCTCTCATTCGCCCCCAAGTTCCCACCCCTTGGCCCTATTCCCTAAAGTTCATTCCCCTTGGACGCCCAAGTTCCCTCCCCTTGGCACTGTCCCCCAAGTTCCCCCCCCCCCTTGGCCCTGTTCCCAAAGCTCCCTCTCATTCACCCCCCAAGTTACATCCCCTTGGCCCTATCCCCCAAAGTTCATTCCCCTTGGATGCCCAAGTTCCCTCCCCTTGGCCCTGTCCCCCAAGTTCCCCCCCCCCGGCCCTGTCCCCCAAGTTCCCTCCCCTTGGCTCTGTTCCCCTGAAAGTACCCTCCCTTTGGTCCCGTCCCCTCAAAGTTCCCTCCCATTGGCCGCCCTTGGCCCTGTCCCCCAGGTTCCCGTCTCATGGCTCCAAAAGATCCCCTCCCCCTTGGCCCTGCCCCCCAAAAGTTCCCTCCCTTTTGGCCCTGACCCCCCAAAATTCCCTTCTTGATCCCCGTCTCATCCCCAAAGTTCCCTCCCCTTGGCCCTGTCTCCTCCCCAAAGTTTCCTCCCCTTGGCACTGTCTCCTCCCCAAAGTTCCCTCCCCTTGTCCCTGTGCCCCCAAAGTTCCCTCCCCCATAACCCCCAAGTTCCCTTCCCTTGGCCCTGTGCCCCCAAAGTTCCTCTCCCCTTAGCCCCGAAGTTCTCCCCCTTGGCCCTGTCCACAGGTTCCCTCCCTGTTGCCCCCAAGTTCTCCTCCTTGGCCATGTCCTCCCAGGTTCCCTTCCCCTTGTCCCTGTTCCCCCAAAGTTCCCTTCCCTTGGCCCTGTCTCCTCCCCTTGGCCCGTCCCCTCAAAGTTCACTCCCCCTTGGCCCCTTTTCCCCTAGTTTCCTTCCCTTGGCCTCCCAAGTTCCCTGCCCCTTGGCCTTGTCCCCCCAAAGTTCACTCCCCCTTGGCCCTGTCCCCCAAATGCTCCCTCCCCTTGGCCCTGTCTCCTCCCAAAGTTCTCTTCCCTTGGTCCCCCCCCCCAAATGTTCCTCCCCTTGGCCCTGGCCCCTTCCCCTTTGTCCCCCAAGTTCCCTCTCCCCCATGGGCCATGTCCCCCAAGTTCCTTCCCCTTCTTCCCAATTTCCCTCCCCTTGTCCCCCAAGTTCCCTCCCCCTTGGTCTCCTCAAAAGTTCCCTCCCCATTGGCCCTGTTCCCCAAAGTTCCCTCCCCTTGACCCTGTCCCCCCAAGTTTCATCTCCCTTGGCCCTGTCCCCCTCCCATGATCCCTCCCTTTTGGCCCCTGATCCAATTTCCCCACTCCTGGCCCCGTCCCCCCCCCCACCAAAGTTCCTCCCCTTGGCCATGTCCAAGTTGGCCCTGTCCCCCTAGTTCCCTCCTCTTGACCCCGTCGCACCCAAAGTTTCTCTCCCCTTGTCCATGTCCCCCACTCGGCTATCGCCCCCTTCCCCTGGGGTCAGCTCCCTCAACTTCCCTCCTCTTGGCCCTGTCATCCCCCCAAATTCCCTCCCCTTGGCTATGCCCCCAAAGGTCCATTCCTTTGGCCCTGTCCCACTGACCCTGTCTCCCCAAGTTCCTTCCCCTTGGCCCCATTGTAAGTTCCCTTCCCTTGAGGGAACTTTGGGGATGATGGGGACAAAGGGAGGGGACTTAGGACCAAGGGGAGGAACTTGGGAGGACAGGACCAAGGGGGAGAGAATTTGTTTCCATCCTTTTCCCTGCGCCCGCCACAAAAGTTCTCTCCTTTTGGCCCTGTCCATACGCAAAGTTCCCTCACCTTGGCCCTTTCTTCTTACCTAGTTTGTCTTGTTCCTGGTCTTCTTCATTCTGCTGTTCCTTTTGATTCTTCAAGATGGCACTCATCACTCTTATCTCTTGTCCTTTCTTCCGTTATTCGTGGTCTTCTTCTTCAAGTTCTGGCTTTTTTTCTTCTTTTTTTGTTTTCATTCGAATTCATTGTTTGTTGAGTCAGGTCAGATGTTGTCTTCTGCTTCTGGTAACCATTTAACCTGGTACCACCTGCAGCTTGTCGGGAGTGAACAACGCCTCACCACCACCACAACACCCCCAACACACACACACACACACACACACACACACACACACACACACACACACACACACACACACACACACACAAATAAAGTCCGACCTGGAGAGTGGCAGGCTCCACCTGGTTCGACCTGTCCAAGACATACCGCTTGAAAAGAAATAATTCAAAATCCTTCTGGATAGATAGCAGCCTGGATCACCAAAGTCCAAGCCATTCATTGATTTTTTACACGACAGAGGCAAAAACTGAGCCATTACTGCAGGAAAACCACAATACACCTGTGGAAGGAACACAATCTCTTTTGACGCCTGGAATGCAGGAACACTCAAATCACTTAGAAAACTAACAGAATTGACCCATGAGATAGATACAGTCTTGATGGAGGCAGACACAAGAAGATCATTGATAAGGAAGATTAGGAAAAGACAGGCAACATTTAGAGGCCATTTTATGAGGAAAGGGGAATTGGAGCACCTGGTCACAACAGGAAAGCTGGAGGGAAAGAGCACCAGGTAGACCCAGGGGAAAAAATTGGACGGACTTGCAGAGTGGCTTAAGACAGAGGGTGGAGGATGTGTTTGCAGCAACAAGGGATAGATACATATGGAGGGCCATGATCACCAATGCCATGTGGCAGGGCACTTGATGATGATGATAGATACTCCTGGCACATTCTCAGCCTCTGCAAAGTCAAACTGAAAACCCCGCCTCCACCACCACCTCAACCACCGTCACCAACACAAATAGACAAAAACTATACGAATATCTTGTATTATTTTGGAAAATAGGACAAAATACGCACATGGATCACAAGCAATAGCTCGGAGATATGAGACATTACAAGGAGATTTTAAGTACAAAGGATGGTCAAAGGGAAAGCTGCATTGAGGAATGTAAAAACACTGAGAAAAACTTGCTGAAAACAAGGAATTTGGTCAGATTGTTAAGTCTTAAAAAAGCAAAATCCATTCAGAATCTTTCAGGACAAAAACGGACATTGTCACACACAGAAAAAAAAAAAAACAGAAAAAGATGGAGATCAAGTGTGCTAACAGTGCAACAGTCATCACATGAAAATGCCTTCCCTCTTCTCCGCGAAGAAGTTGTAGCCTCAATAAAGTTGCTGAAATGTGGCAAGGCTGCAGACATTGACAGTAGTTCTGCAGAGCCTTTGAAATACAGTGGAGAGGCAGTAACTGATACCCCAATTGCCATCTGCAACAAAATCCAGCACATAGGCCAGTGACCCACACGATGGACCCAGTCGCTACTTGTCTCTCTCCCCAAGAAGAAAAGAAAACTCCAGTACGTGTACTTTCAAAACAACCACACAATCAGTTTGATCACTCATACTAGTAAAGGAATGCTCAAAACCATTCTGAATAGATCACAGCCACAAGCAGTTACCATCGCTACAACAGACTGAACCATAGGAAGATTTGTTGACTTAAAAAATGAAGTTATTATGGCCATGTAAAAAGATCCAATGGCCATGCTAAATCAGCTTTCCAGGAAAACTGAAGGCAAGACAGAAAGAATCCCACGATGGACTGTTAACATTGCAGAATGGTCAGAAAAAATATTTGCAAAGACCCAGGTTTTGCCACACAGGCAACAGATCTGTAAGAATCTGATGGACAGCTTAGTGCGGCACCCAAATGAATTTTAACGAATATATTTTAAAAATGTAAATGTTTTTATGTTGGTAGTGTCTTGTTTTCTTTTCCTATACTGGCTGATGTTTCTCTTTTCTCTTGTAAACATGAACAGTATTGTTCTTGTTATTGTTGTTCTTGGTAGTCTCTCCGAGTTTGTCTTGTGTTGTTTCTTCTTCTCGTCCTCGTCTAGTTGTTCCTTTTCTGTAGTTTAAGTTCTGATCTGGTTTTGCTTTTGTTGTTTTGACTGTTGTTGTTGATGATGGTATTGGCACTGATTATTTCTTTCATATTGTTTGCTTTTTTGACCATGTCTTTAAAAATTTCTTATTTTCGCACCGTTTTTGAAAACAAAACCTTGTTGGCTTAAATCACCATCATCCTGTTTCTTCTTCTTCTTCTCTTCTTCTTCTTCTTCTTCTTCTTCTTCTTCTTCTTCTTCTTCTTCTTCTTCTTCTTCTTCTTCGTCTTCTTCTTCTTTTGCATTCTTCTTCTCGTTTACTTGTTTTCCTATTTATCTTTTTTGGTGGTGATTGCAAACGTTTTTCTTTGTCTCCTGCCTTTTTTTCTTCTTTCTTGTATTGCTTCTTTCTTCCTTTGTTTCTTCTTAAATGGGTTTGTTTTTGTTCTTTTGTGTGTATCTTTAATTATTTTGTGTGTATCTTTAATTACTTCTTTGTTTCGACCGTGGTTCGTATCTCTCCTATGCCTGTTTCTTGTTCTTTTTTTCTTTTTTGTTTCTGTCTTCTTTGGTACATTTCAAATTTTGGTGAGGTTTTTTTGTTTGTTTGTTTGCCGCCTGTTTGTTTCATACTTTCGTTTGTCTCTTACATGTTTCGTCTTTTTCTTTTGTTTGTGTTTTTTCTTTGTTTCTTCTTCTGGTTGTCTCCTTTTCGTTGCTGTGACTGTTGATGATGATTGGTCTGTTCCTTCATTTCTTTGTTTTGTTTTCCTTTTGGCTTTTGTTTGTTTTATATATATATTTTTTTTGTTTCTTTTGTTTCCTTCTGCCTTCTTTTGCTTATGCTTTTGCTTGTTTTTGTTGTTGCTTTTTGTTTGTTAATCGGTTCGTATGTTTCCTCTACTGTTTGTTTCTTGTTTTCTTTGTTTCTCCGTTTGTTTGTTTTTCTTCGTGTTTTGTTAGTTTGTTTTATTTTTGTTGTTTGCTTGCTGCTTTTGTTTGTTCTTTTGTCTGTTTGTTCTTTTGTCTGTTTCTTCTTTTGTCTGTTTCTTCTTTTATTTGTCTGTTCGTTCTTTTGTCTGTTTGTTCTTTTGTTTGTTAGTTCTTTTGTTTGTTCTTTTGTCTGTTCCTTCTTTTGTTTGTTCGTTCTTTTGTTTGTCTGTTCGTTCTTTTGTCTATTTCTTCTTTTTGCCGTTGTTGTTGTTGTTCTTCTTCTTCTTCTTCTTGTTTGTTGTTGTTGTTGTTGTTGTTTGGTTATTTCTTCTTTTGTCTGATTTTGTTCTGTCTATTTGTTTCTTGTTTTATTTCTGATCTGTTTGTAACATTTTTTTTTTATTTGTTTCTTCTTTTAGTTGTTTCGTCTTTTGCATTTTTTCTTTTGTTTGTTCGTTTCTTCTGTAGTTTGTTTCTTACTTGGATTTTTTCTTTCCTTTAATTTGTTTGTACCAAGATGTTGTCTGTTTGCATTTTGATTACTTTCTCGTATTCTTGTCTTTTTTTGTTGTATTTTTTGTTGTTTGTTGTTTGTTGTTGTTGTTGTTTTTTTGTGCGGTGTTTTCTGCCTTTTCTGTCCGCATATTTCTTTGTTCCTTCTCTTTTAATTGATTCTTCAGTTATTTGATTCATTCTTTCTTTCATTTATATTTTTTTCTTTCTTTCTGTGTTTGATTATTTTCCTTGTTTACTGTTTTGTATCATTTTTAGCTTTCTGGTTTTGTTTTTGTTTTTGTTTGATTTATTTCTGCTGTTGTTTCTTCCTTTGTTTTCTTCTTTTCTTCTTGTTCGTTGTGTTTTTGTTTTGGTAGTTTCTTCTCTTTTGCTTATTTGTTTCTTTGTTTGTTCTTTCTGGTCTTTGCTTCTTGTTTCACTTTTTCTCCCGTTGCTTCTCCATTTCTTTCTTTACTGTTTTTTTTTGTCTTTCATTTCTTCATGTTCGTTTTTAGCTTTTATGTTTCTTTTCTTTGTATACCTATTCCTTAGGTTGTTTCTGTATTTGTTTGATTCTTTCTTGGTATTTTCCTTTGTTTATGTTTTATTCCTTCTTTTGTTTGTTTCTTCATTTTTCTTCTTTCGTTGCTTTTTCTGTTGTTTCTTCCTTTGTTTCTTTTCTTCTTTTCTTTTCTTTGTTTGCATCTTATTTTGCTTGTTTCTTTCTTTGTTTGTTTCTTCATTTGTTTCTTTCTTTGTTTTTTTCTTTGCTTTTTTCGTTTCGTTCCTTGTTGGTTTTTCCTTTGTCTTTATTTGCTTGTTTTCGTCGTGTCTTCCTGTGCTTGTTTCTTCCTTTGTTTCTTGTTTTACTAGTTTCTTCTTCTGTTTCTCGTTGCGCTCGTTCATTCTTTTTCTTCTTTTGCCCGTTTCTTCTTCTGTCTTCCTTTGCTTGATTTTTTCTTCGTTTCTGTTTGTGCTTGTCTTCTTTTGTGTTTCCTTTTGCTCCTTCTTCCTGTGCTTGTTCCTTCTTTTGTTTTTCCCTTTGCTCCTTCCTTCCTTTATGTCTTACTTTGCTTGTTTCAGGTTTTTTGTTTCCTTCTTCTTTTGATTCTTCTTTTCCATGTTTTTCCTGTGCTTCTTCCTTTGTTTCTTTCTTCCAGTGATTGTTTCTTCCTTTACTTGTTTCTTTGTGCAATTGTTTCGTCCTTTGCTTGTTTCTTCGTGCAATTGTTTCCTCTTTTGCTTGTTTCTTTGTGCAATTGTTTCGTCTTTTGCTTGTTTCTTTGTGCAATTGTTTCCTCCTTTGTTGTTTCTTTGTGCAATTGTTTCGTCCTTTGCTTGTTTCTTCGTGCAATTGTTTCGTCCTTTGCTTGTTTCTTTGTGCAATTGTTTCGTCCTTTGCTTGTTTCTACGTGCAATTGTTTCCTCCTTTGTTGTTTCTTTGTGCAATTGTTTCGTCCTTTGCTTGTTTTTTTGTGCAATTGTTTCCTCCTTTGTTTCTTTGTGCAATTGTTTCTTATTTTGCTTGTTTCTTTGTGCAATTGTTTCGTCCTTTGTTGTTTCTTTGTGCAATTGTTTCTTATTTTGCTTGTTTCTTTGTGCAATTGTTTCCTCCTTTGTTGTTTCTTTGTGCAATTGTTTCGTCCTTTGCTTGTTTCTTTGTGCAATTGTTTCGTCCTTTGCTTGTTTCTTCGTGCAATTGTTTCTTCCTTTGCTTGTTTCTTTGTGCAATTGTTTCTTCCTTTGCTTGTTTCTTTGTGCAATTGTTTCCTTCTTTGTTTGTTTCTTTGTGCAATTGTTTCTTGCTTTGCTTGTTTCTTTGTGCAATTGTTTCCTCCTTTGCTTGTTTCTTCGTGCAATTGTTTCCTCCTTTGCTTGTTTCTTCGTGCAATTGTTTCCTCCTTTGCTTGTTTCTTCATGCAATTGTTTCTTATTTTGCTTGTTTCTTTGTGCAATTGTTTCCTTCTTTGCTTGTTTCTTCGTGCAATTGTTTCGTCCTTTGCTTGTTTCTTTGTGCAATTGTTTCGTCCTTTGCTTGTTTCTTCGTGCAATTGTTTCCTCCTTTGTTGTTTCTTTGTGCAATTGTTTTTCTTCTTTGCTTGTTTCTTTGTGCAATTGTTTCCTCCTTTGTTTGTTTCTTTGTGCAATTGTTTCTTATTTTGCTTGTTTCTTTGTGCAATTGTTTCGTCCTTTGTTGTTTCTTTGTGCAATTGTTTCGTCTTTTGCTTGTTTCTTTGTGCAATTGTTTCCTCCTTTGTTGTTTCTTTGTGCAATTGTTTCGTCCTTTGCTTGTTTCTTTGTGCAATTGTTTCGTCCTTTGCTTGTTTCTTCGTGCAATTGTTTCCTCCTTTGTTGTTTCTTTGTGCAATTGTTTCGTCCTTTGCTTGTTTTTTTGTGCAATTGTTTCCTCCTTTGTTTCTTTGTGCAATTGTTTCTTATTTTGCTTGTTTCTTTGTGCAATTGTTTCGTCCTTTGTTGTTTCTTTGTGCAATTGTTTCTTATTTTGCTTGTTTCTTTGTGCAATTGTTTCCTCCTTTGTTGTTTCTTTGTGCAATTGTTTCGTCCTTTGCTTGTTTCTTTGTGCAATTGTTTCGTCCTTTGCTTGTTTCTTCGTGCAATTGTTTCTTCCTTTGCTTGTTTCTTTGTGCAATTGTTTCTTCCTTTGCTTGTTTCTTTGTGCAATTGTTTCCTTCTTTGTTTGTTTCTTTGTGCAATTGTTTCTTGCTTTGCTTGTTTCTTTGTGCAATTGTTTCCTCCTTTGCTTGTTTCTTCGTGCAATTGTTTCCTCCTTTGCTTGTTTCTTCGTGCAATTGTTTCCTCCTTTGCTTGTTTCTTCATGCAATTGTTTCTTATTTTGCTTGTTTCTTTGTGCAATTGTTTCCTTCTTTGCTTGTTTCTTCGTGCAATTGTTTCGTCCTTTGCTTGTTTCTTTGTGCAATTGTTTCGTCCTTTGCTTGTTTCTTCGTGCAATTGTTTCCTCCTTTGTTGTTTCTTTGTGCAATTGTTTCTTCCTTTGCTTGTTTCTTTGTGCAATTGTTTCCTACTTTGTTTGTTTCTTTGTGCAATTGTTTCTTATTTTGCTTGTTTCTTTGTGCAATTGTTTCGTCCTTTGTTGTTTCTTTGTGCAATTGTTTCTTATTTTGCTTGTTTCTTTGTGCAATTGTTTCCTCCTTTGTTGTTTCTTTGTGCAATTGTTTCGTCCTTTGCTTGTTTCTTTGTGCAATTGTTTCGTCCTTTGCTTGTTTCTTCGTGCAATTGTTTCTTCCTTTGCTTGTTTCTTTGTGCAATTGTTTCTTCCTTTGCTTGTTTCTTTGTGCAATTGTTTCCTTCTTTGTTTGTTTCTTTGTGCAATTGTTTCTTGCTTTGCTTGTTTCTTTGTGCAATTGTTTCGTCCTTTGCTTGTTTCTTCGTGCAATTGTTTCCTCCTTTGCTTGTTTCTTCATGCAATTGTTTCTTATTTTGCTTGTTTCTTTGTGCAATTGTTTCCTTCTTTGCTTGTTTCTTCGTGCAATTGTTTCGTCCTTTGCTTGTTTCTTTGTGCAATTGTTTCGTCCTTTGCTTGTTTCTTCGTGCAATTGTTTCCTCCTTTGTTGTTTCTTTGTGCAATTGTTTCGTCCTTTGCTTGTTTCTTTGTGCAATTGTTTCCTCCTTTGTTTGTTTCTTTGTGCAATTGTTTCTTATTTTGCTTGTTTCTTTGTGCAATTGTTTCGTCCTTTGTTGTTTCTTTGTGCAATTGTTTCGTCTTTTGCTTGTTTCTTTGTGCAATTGTTTCCTCCTTTGTTGTTTCTTTGTGCAATTGTTTCTTCCTTTGCTTGTTTCTTTGTGCAATTGTTTCGTCCTTTGCTTGTTTCTTCGTGCAATTGTTTCTTCCTTTGCTTGTTTCTTTGTGCAATTGTTTCTTCCTTTGCTTGTTTCTTTGTGCAATTGTTTCCTTCTTTGTTTGTTTCTTTGTGCAATTGTTTCTTGCTTTGCTTGTTTCTTTGTGCAATTGTTTCCTCCTTTGCTTGTTTCTTCGTGCAATTGTTTCCTCCTTTGCTTGTTTCTTCATGCAATTGTTTCTTATTTTGCTTGTTTCTTTGTGCAATTCTTTCCTTCTTTGCTTGTTTCTTCGTGCAATTGTTTCCTCCTTTGCTTGTTTCTTCATGCAATTGTTTCTTCCTTTGCTTGTTTCTTTGTGCAATTGTTTCCTCCTTTGCTTGTTTCTTTGTTCAATTGTTTCCTCCTTTGCTTGTTTCTTCGTGCAATTGTTTCCTCCTTTGCTTGTTTCTTCATGCAATTGTTTCCTCCTTTGCTTGTTTCTTCATGCAATTGTTTCTTATTTTGCTTGTTTCTTTGTGCAATTGTTTCCTTCTTTGCTTGTTTCTTTGTGCAATTGTTTCCTCCTTTGCTTGTTTCTTCGTGCAATTGTTTTTTATTTTGCTTGTTTCTTTGTTCAATTGTTTCCTCCTTTGCTTGTTTCTTTGTGCAATTGTTTTTTATTTTGCTTGTTTCTTTGTGCAATTGTTTCCTCCTTTGCTTGTTTCTTTGTGCAATTGTTTCCTCCTTTGCTTGTTTCTTTGTGCAATTGTTTCTTCCTTTGCTTGTTTCTTTGTGCAATTGTTTCTTATTTTGCTTGTTTCTTTGTTCAATTGTTTCCTCCTTTGCTTGTTTCTTTGTGCAATTGTTTCCTTCTTTGCTTGTTTCTTTGTGCAATTGTTTCTTGCTTTGCTTGTTTCTTTGTGCAATTGTTTCCTCCTTTGCTTGTTTCTTTGTGCAATTGTTTCCTCCTTTGCTTGTTTCTTTGTGCAATTGTTTCTTCCTTTGCTTGTTTCTTTGTGCAATTGTTTCCTTCTTTGCTTGTTTCTTTGTGCAATTGTTTCCTTCTTTGCTTGTTTCTTTGTGCAATTGTTTCTTACTTAGCGTGTTTCTTCTTTTGTGTATTCCTTTCGTTGTTTTGTTGTTGTTGTTGTTGTTGTTGTTGTTGTTTTCTTCCTTTGTTTCTTTCAATGCTTGTGTCTTCATTTGCTTGTTTTTTTTCTTTGTTTCTCCCTTGTTTTCTTTTTTCTTTCTTTGCTTGTTTCTTCTTTTGTTTTTCCTCTGCTGGTTTCTTCATGTCTTCGTTTGCTTGTTTTTTTTCTCTCTTTTGTTTCTCCTTTTGTTTGTTTCTTCTTTGAGTTTTCCTTCACTTATTTCTTCATATCCTTTGCTTGTTTCTTCTATTTCTTTGTCTCCTTGTTTTTTCCATTTCTCGATATGTTTGTTTCTTTATTCATCCTTTGCTTGTTTCTTCTTTTGTTTCTTCCTATGTCTGTTTCTTCATTGATTTCTTGTTTGGTTCTTTTTTTCGTCATTTGATTTTCTTTCTTTTGTTTTTTCCTATGCCTGTTTTGTCCTGTGTTTCTTTATTTGTTTCTTCTTTTACTCATTTTTCCTTTGTTTCTTCTTTTGTTTCTTTCCTTTTCTTGTTTCTTTTTTTGTTTTCTTGTCCTTTTCTGTTTCTTCTTTTTGTTTCTTCCTTTTCTTGTTTCTTCTTCTTTGTTTCTTCCTTTCTTGTTTCTTCTTTTGTTCTTCCTTTTTTGTTTCTTCTTTTGTTTCTTCCTTTCTTGTTTCTTCTTTGTTTCTTCCTTTGTTTGTTTCTTTTTTGTTTTTCTCTTTTCTTGTTTCTTCTTTTGTTTCTTCCTTTTCTTGTTTCTTTCTTCTTTGTTCTTTCTTCCTTTTCTTGTTCTTCTTTTGTTTCTTCCTTTTTTGTTTCTTTTTTTGTTTCTTCCTTTCTTGTTTCTTCTTTTGTTTCTTCCTTTTCTTGTTTTCTTCTTTTGTTTCTTCTTCTTCCTTTTTTGTTTCTTTCTTTTGTTTCTTCCTTTTCTTTTCTTTCTTTTGTTTCTTCCTTTTCTTTTTCTTCTTTTGTTTCTTCTTTTCTTTTCTTTGTTTCTTCTTTTGTTTCTTCTTTTGTTTCTTCTTTCTTTCTTTTTTTCTTCCTTTTGTTTTCTTCTTTTTTGTTTCTTCTTTGTTTCTTCTTCTTCTTCCTTTTTTTTCTTCTTTGTTTCTTCCTTTTTGTTCTTCTTTTGTTCTTCTTTTTGTTTCTTCTTTCTTGTCTTCTTCTTTTGTTTCTTCTTTTGTTTTCTTCCTTTTCTTGTTTCTTCTTTTTTTCTTCTCTTTTCTTCTTGTTTCTTCTTTTGTTTTCTTCTTTTTTCTTTTGTTCTCTTTTGTTTCTTCCTTTTCTGTTTCTTCTTTTGTTTCTTCCTTTTCTCCGTTTCTTCTTTTGTTTCTTCCTTTTCTTGTTCTTCTTCTTTTGCTTTGTTTCTTCTCTTTCTTGTTTCTTCTTTTGTTTCTTCCTTTTCTTGTTTCTTCTTTTGTTTCTTCCTTTTCTTGTTTCTTCTTTTGTTTCTTCTTTTCTGTTTCTTCTTTTTTTTCTTCCTTTCTTTTTCTTCTTGTTTCTTTCTTCTTTCTTGTTTCTTCTTTTTTTCTTCTTCTTTCTTGTTTCTTTCTCTTTTGTTTCTTCCTTTTTGTTTCTTCTTTTTGTTTCTTCTTCTTCCTTTTCTTGTTTCTTCTTTTCTTTTCTTCTTTCTTTTTTTCTTCTTTGTTTTTCCTTTTCTTGTTTTTCTTTTTTTCCTTTGTTTCTTTTTTGTTTCTTCCTTTGTTCTTGTTTTCTTCTTTTGTTTCTTCCTTTCTTCTTCGTTTCTTCTTTTGTTTCTTCCTTTTCTTCTGTTTCTCTCTTTTTTTTTTCCTTTTCTCGTTTTTTTCTTTTGTTTCTTCCTTTGCTTGTTTCTTCTTTGTTTCTTCCTTTTCCTGTTTCTTCTTTTGTTTCTTTCCTTTTCTTGTTTCTTCTTTTGTTTCTTCTTTCTTGTTTCTTTCTTTTGTTTTCTTCTTTTCTCTTTTTCTTTCTTCTTTGTTTCTTCTTTTCTCGTTTCTTCTTTTGTTTCTTCCTTTTCTCGTTTCTTCTTTTGTTTCTTCCTTTTTGTTTCTTCTTTTTTTCTTCCTTCTTCTTTCTGTTTTTTGTTTCTTCTTCTTCTTTCTCGTTTCGTTTCTTCATGTCTTGCTTTTTTTGTTTCTTCTTTTTCGTCCTTTGCTTGTTTCTTCTTTTGTTTCTTTCCTTTTCTCGTTTTCTTCTTTTGTTTTCTTCCTTTTCTCGTTTTCTTCTTCTTGTTTCTTCCTTCTTTCTCGTTTCTTCATGTCTTGCTTTTTTGTTTTCTTCTTTTTCGTCCTTTGCTTGTTTCTTCTTTTGTTTCTTCCTATGTCTGTTTCTTCCTATGTTTTTTAATTTGTTTTCTTGTTCTTTTTCGTCATTTGATTTTCTCTTCTTTTGTTTGTTCCTATGTCTGTTTTGTCCTGTGTTTCTTCACTTGCTTGTTTCTTCTTTTTTTCTTCCTTTGTTTCTTCTTTTGTTTCTTCCTTTGTTTCTTCCTGTGTTTGTTTCTTCTGTTTGTATGTTCCTTTGCTTCCTCCATTGTTTCTTTTTGTTTTTTGTTTTTTACTATTCTTCCTTTGTTTCTTCTTTTTTCATTTTGTTTCTTCTTTTGTTTCTTCTTCTGTTTGTATCATTCCTCGTTTCTCCTTTGTTTTTTCTTATACTCATTTCTTCATTTGTTTCTCCGTTTGTGTATTTCCTTTGTCCGTTTCTTCTCTTTTCTTGAACTTTGCTTCTTTTGTCTTTGTGTTTTTCTTCCTTTGTTCAAATGTTTTACTTGTTTCTTCTTTTGCTCATCATTTTTTCTTTCTTTTGTTTCTTCTTTTGTGTCTTGCTTTGCTGCTTTGTTCCTCTGTGTTTTTCCTTTGCTCTTTTCTTTTCTTTGTTTTGATTTTGCTTCTATCTTCTTGTGCGTTTTTTTTTCTTTTGTTTTGTCTATTGCTTGATACTTCTCTTGGGTTTTTCCTTTGCTTTGTTTCTTATTTCATGTGTTCCCCTTCCTTTATGTCTGTCCTTTGCCTAGTTCTTTTTCTAACCTTGGCTTCCTTTTTCGTTTTTGCATTTATACTTTTCTTTCTTTTTTGTTGTTTATTTTTTCTTTGCTTGTATATTTTTGTTTTTTCCTTTGTTTTGTTTTTTCTTTCTTTACCTTTGTCTCTTTTTTCTTTTATGCAGTTCTTCCTGTGTTTCTTTTTCTTGTTGTAGTTCTTCCTGTGTTTCTTTTTCTTGTTGTAGTTCTTCCCTGTGTTTTTCTTTTTTCTTGTTTCTTCCTTTGATTTAACTTCTGTTTTTTTCCTTTGTTTTGTTTCATTTTTGTTTCTTCGTTTGTTTGTTCCTTCCTTCCGTCCTTTCTTTCGCCTGGCTATTTTTTCTTTTAACGTTTGCTTCTTTCTTCTTTTTTATATTTCTTACTTTCTTCTTTTGTTTTTTTTTTATGTCACCTTTGTCACGCTGTTGAGCGTTGGTTGAAAGCTTTTCATGGAGTTTGCTCTGTGTGGGTGTGTGTGTGTGTTTGTGTGTGTGTGTGTGTGTGTGAGAGAGAGAGAGAGAGAGAGAGAGAGAGGGGGAGAGAGAGAATGTGAAATTAATACTGAGTTAAAAAAAAAACAAAGAAAACAATCTTAGTCCTTTACTAAACAGATTTGACAGACCTAACAAAACGTGATATGAGTTAAATGAATAAAAAACATTGAACAGATGGAATAATAATGAAACGAAAAACTAACTAAACGGATAAATGAATATATAGAATAACAGAAAGAAAGTGCAAAATGTTTTGACGCAACATGGAAATCAATAAATGTTTTACTATGATAAGGAAACCATAAACTAAACAAATAAAAAATAAAAAGAATTACTTTAGCCTGAAAAAAAAGCAGAATTTAGCTAAGATGAATTATATAGCATTGTTGCACAGATCTACACGGCAACAACCTCCCCTGTTAACGTGGACGTTTCAGCATCTTGAACGACGCTGTTGACAAAGCTCTGTGTTATCCAACAACTAGGCCTTCGTACAGGACTTGAAAGACAAACGCCGCCACACTTGCCACTCGTTCGGCGGTAAGAGTCTCGCCACACGACTGCAACGGGTACATTTGTAAACATAGAGGCGTTAAATTGTTGAACAGATCTGTATGGCTGTAAGCCGTAAAATCCTGGATTTCAGAAGACAAAAGTTAGGAGAGTACAATAAATGACCAAGAAGAAAATTTCACAATGTTGGCAGCTATTTTTTCCTTAATTCATTTTCATTAATTTCCCCCCAGCTTTTGTTGCCATCAAAGTGGCACACAAAATGGAACAGAAAACAATTGTCAGCACAAATGAAACTAAGTGCAATAATCCATATTTTTTAATAATATGAAATAGAGAACACTATCCACAGACAAAAAATACAAAAGATGAAAAACAAACACTTAAAGAAATACGATGGACAGATACAGTGTTAACCAGATGATAATGACAACACTAGATGTTTGGGGAGGGAGGGGATGAGTAACATACTCAAACCAGACTATGCACGATCATCCTTTATTAAGCAGACAGAAACAGCACTAACAAACCTAATCCAGCTTTAGCGTAGGAAATCCAAGGGAGAAAATACTGGACACACACACATACATACATGCACACACTCACGCACACACACACACACACACACACACACACACACATGGAGGCAGCCAAGATGTGGTTTCTAGAAGAATGTTGAGAGTTCCATGGACAGCAAAGAAAACAAATGAGACAGTCTTGATGGAGGCAGACACAAGTAGATCATTCATAAGGAAGACTAGGAAAAGACAGGCAACATTT
>JAPXFY010000029.1:16906376-16913494 GCA_030674185.1 Monoplex corrugatus
TATTTATTACAATGTGATTCCCCTCCGAGTGGAGACAGGCTGCAGAGGGGATTGAGTGAGGTCAGGATTTTATGCAGAGGAGAAAAGGTGAGTTTTGAGAGCGGACTTGAAGGAGACAAAAGTAGGTTGCTGACGGACTGAGAGAGGAAGTTTGTTCCAGGAGAGCGGACCAGAAACAGAGAAGGCTCGTGGACCATAGGTATTGAGCTTAGTGCGTGGAAAGCGAAAAGTCAGAGGGTCGGAGGCAGAGCGGAGGGTACGTGAGGGAACATAGATCTCAAGTAGGCTTGACAGGTAATCGGGGGCTGCGTTATTGAGGCTTTTGTAACACAATGTGTCTAGTTTGTACTGTATGCGCTTTGATACAGGGAGCCAGTGAAGTTGTGCCAGGAGAGGAGATATGTGGTCAGCTTTTTTCTTTTTGAGTACAAGGCGTGCAGCATTGTTTTGAATGCGCTGTAGGATGTGAATGGTGGAGGCAGGAAGACCGGACAGGGTGAATTGCAATAGTCAATGCGAGACATTATGAAGGAGAGAACGAGTTTTGCAGTTGTTTTCACAGAGAGATACTTCCCGATGTCTACCATCACTACTATCGTCACCATTTACACAATTATCATAAATGAGGGAATAGAAGAAGAAGAAGAGGAAGAATACCATTTGTATAACATAAACAGTCCATGTCAACGTAGCAACAACAACAACAGTAACAACAATAACAACAACAGCAACAACTTCTTCTTTCTTCTTCTTTCTTTCATCTGCCGCTGGTGCCCTTCGGCGTCGCGGGGAGGACACAGACGTCTGTCTGCAGCAAGGCGGGAGGCTTGATAGAGTGACAGGTCATGGGCTCGCAGGGTGTCAGCCACGGAGTCGCTCCATCGTCTCCGTGGTCTACCTCTGGCTTTCCAGCCAGTGTATCTGGTGGTGTATGCCCGTAGGGCCGGTTGGTCGGGCGGCATTCTGGTGAGGTGACCAAACCACCTGATCCTTTGTTGTTCGACATGGTGGAGAATTGGTGTTAGTCCGACCATGTTTCTGATCACCTCATTCTTGATCTTGTCGCGTCTGGTCTTGTTGACAGCTTTTCTCAGGCAGCGCATTTCACATGTGACCAATTTTCTCTCTAAGGCTTTTGTTAGGGCCCATGTCTGACACTGGTATGTGAGTGTTGGAACGAAGATGGCGTTGATGAGTTTTGCCTTGGTGCTCATTGGGATGCTGGGATGTTTCAGAAGGGGGGCGAGTTGGTAACTGACTGCGTTCGCTTTCTGGCATCTTGTTTCTATCTCTCTGTCCAATTTTCCATCTTCAGTGAAGAGGCTGCCAAGGTATTTAAATTCTTTGGTCTGTTTCAGCTGGGTGCCGTTGATGTTGATGTCCAGCTTTCCTGGATTTCTGCTGACAGACATAACTTCTGTTTTGTTGATACTGATCTTCATATCATACTTCTCGCAGCTTGTGTTGAGTTGGTCTGTGTGTTCTTGAAGAGCTGCTTTGTTCTGATTCATCAAGGACTGGTCGTCAGCAAATAACAGCAACAACAACAACAACAAAACACAAAAAAGTTGAGGGATGGGCGTTGCCATGTCTGTATATTAACGCAGTATTAACACTGTCAGATCATCACAAATAACGTCAGATCACTCCACGAAATCAGAACTAGGTAATGGCAATACAAGTCCACAAAAATATACAAGGAAGATAAAATGTATAAATGACGAAATAATTCAATCTTTCACACACACACACACACACACACACACACACACACACACACACACAACACACACACACACACACACACACACAAACAAACATACACACAAACATACACACAAACACACACACACACACACACAAACACATAGAGAGAGAGAGAGGGAGAGAGAGAGAGAGAGGAGAGAGAGAGAGAGAGAGAGAGAGAGAGAGAGAGAGAGAGAGAGAGAGAGAAACTCAGTTACAAACAAGACCTGAAATGATTATAGGAATAAGCCTCTTTATTTACATCTTATCCATAAGAGGCGCTGATGTTACTTTCTGATGGATACCATCTCAATGTTTCTTTGTTTTGTTTGTTTGTTTGTTTGTTGTTTATTCACATCTTATCTTTAAGAGGTGTTGATCTTACTTTCTGTTGGACACCATCTCATTGTTTTTTATTTTGTTTGTTTGTTTGTTGTTTATTCACATCTTATCTTTAAGAGGTGTTGATCTTACTTTCTGTTGGACACCATCTCATTTTTTAAAAATTTTGTTTGTTTGTTTGTTGTTTATTCACATCTTATCTTTAAGAGGTGTTGATCTTACTTTCTGTTGGACACCATCTCATTGTTTTTTTAATTTTGATTGTTTGTTTGTTGTTTATTCACATCTTATATTTCACAGGCGTTGATATTACTTTCTGTTGGGTACCGTCTCATTGATTTATATTTTGTTTGTTTGTTTGTTTGTTTGTTGCTTGTTTGTTTGTTTGTTTGTTTGTTCGTTCGTTCGTTCGTTTGTTCGTTTGTTTGTTTGTTTGTTTGTTTTTTCACCATAATGATATGATTGACAGGGCTGCCAAACGAGGGGCTATGGACTCACCTGAATCAAACAATATACAGCTTTCTCCCTCGTTGAATGAATATTACAACTTAATGGACACGTATGTTTGGAAGTAGGTCTAAGATCTTCACAAAAAGAACATTACTGGTAGCATGAATTGTGTAAACAGCACAATAAAGAAGCAGTTAAATGTCAGTGGAACCTTTACAGTCCCTTGTGCATAAATGGAAACTCGGTGCATTGAACACAAAGTACACCAAAAATACCTTGTGTCTTTGTGGACAGAAAATAACAACCAGTCACTTGCATCAGTATAAAATGACACATTACTTTACTTTTTAAGAACACAGTTTCGCACATATTTAAACTAATATTATCAACATACGAACTTTTTTTTTTCATTTTTAACAAGAATAGATATCAACAAACAATGTTGTAACAGAACAAAACAAGAAAAAAAAATTTCAATTCATAATAATTGTTTCGCAACATACGAACTTTTTGTTAGCCTGTCAAAAAGTCCAGTAGCTACATGTATTTAATTTGTTAAAGTTTTGTTCATTGTCATATTTTGTTAGTTTATTGTTTAAATAATTACTCGTAGTAAATAACTTTGTTTATTACCACCACCACCACCACCCCTCTTCCAGTTGTTTATACTTTCCCTCCTGCCCCAGACTGACAAAATAAGCATTTGTGTCTGTCCTTCCTCCATCTACACCCCCACTCCACCCCACCCTCTTTTTATGTCTAAAATCACTGAAGTGAATAGACATACGATTAGTAACCAACAGACACACACACACGCACGCACGCACACGTACGCACGCACGCACACACACAAACACACACACACACACACACACACACACACACACTCACACACACTCACACACTCACACATAGACACACGTGCACGCGCGCGTGGGGCAGACATGACTTATCCTACACCAGCACAGGCATTTACATGCTCGTAGCACACACACACACACACACACACACACACACACACACACACACACACACACACACACACACACAACACACACACTCACTCACTTACTCACACACACACACACACACACACACACACACACACACACACACACACACACTCACTCACTCTACTTACTCACACACCACACACCACACACACACACACTCACATACACTCACTCACACACACATACACACACACACACACGTACACACGCACACTCACACGCACGCACGCATATATACACACACGCTTACACACACGCACATACAACCCTGCATATACTGATGAAGCCTGACTGTTCTAAAATTCTGAATGCTTTTGTTGCTCGTTAAATCGTATGATGTTATCTTATATGGTACAACGACAACCTGACTTCATTGATTCATCCATCCCATAGACACCTTTTTATCTTATTTATTTATTTATTTATTTATTTATTTATTTATTTATTTATTTATTTATTTATTTATTATTTCTTTATTTATTTATCATTTATTTATTATTGGTTTATTTATTTATTTATTACTTATTTATTTATTTATTCATTTATTTATTTATTCATTTACTTATCCATTTATTCATTTGTTTATTCGTTTATTTATTTATCTACTATTTACTTACTTGCTATTATTTATTTATTTATTCATTTATTTATTATTTATTTATTTATGTATTAATAATTATATATTTTTTTATTTAATTATTTCTGCTTGTTTGTTTGTTTGTTTATTTGTTTGTTTGTTTGTTTGTTTGTTTGTTTATTGTTTATTTGTTTGTTTGCTTGTTTTGTTTATGTGTCCATTCATTTTTAATACTTATGTTTTTCGTCAAAACGTTCATATGTGAACTGACGTTAAAAGAAATAACGAATGAACACACACGGGGTGTGAGGTGGGGACTGCTTAGCGATCCGTGTGTTAATGCAGATACCTCGTTATAATTCATAATTATTCATTGCTTCTTTCACAATGTATGTGGTACGGTTCTGTTCCTTCCTTCACAGCCGTAGGGGGTTGACATGTATTTACTGCAGGTTTTCCCGTCCACGTCACTTACTGTTTGCAAGACCTTGATTGACTGATTGATTGGTTTAGTTTTTACGTCGACACCCACCTCAGGTGATTTGGCCGAAGGGGATAACCATCCCAGGGAAGTGGAGGAAGGGGGAACTTATCTAATCCTATACTGACACCACCAGAACGACAATGATGTTAAGATGGGACAGTGGGAAGGCCAGTTTTCATGTAGAGCACCCCAGGATTCGAACCCAAATAATAGCCTGCAGAGGTTTTTTTTTATGCTTTCATACAAAGAACGTATACATCATTTACCTCATACAAAATACTACACATACTATGCACTCAATTACAATTATGCAAACAGACAAACATACATACATTCACTCATGCGCAAGTGTCTCTAATATTTGAGTTTATATATACATGCACAAGTGTTTCTAATATGAGTGTTTATATGTACATTCACAAGTGTTTCTAATATGAGTGTTTATATATACATTCACAAGTGTTTCTAATATGAGTGTTTATATGTACATTCACAAGTGTTTCTAATATGAGTGTTTATATGTACATTCACAAGTGTTTCTAATATGTTAAGTGTTTTATATATACATTCACAAGTGTTTCTAATATGAGTGTTTATATGTACATTCACAAGTGTTTCTAATATGAGTGTTTATATATACATTCACAAAGGTTTCTAATATCAGAGTTTATATATACATGCACAGGTGTTTCTAATATGACTTTTTGTATAATATATATATATATATATATATATTATATATATATATATATACATTCACAAGTGTTTCTAATATGAGAGTATAGATATACATGTACAAGTGTTTCTAATATGACAGTTTAGATATACATGTACAAGTGTTTCTAATATGAGAGTTCATAATATATACATGCACAAGTGTTTCTAATATGGAAGTTTGTAATATATACATGCACAAGTGTTTCTAATATGAGAGTTCATAATATATACATGCACAAGTGTTTCTAATATGGAAGTTTGTAATATATACATGCACAAGTGTTTCTAATATGGACGTTTGTAATATATACATGCACAAGTGTTTCTAATATGGAAGTTTGTAATATAAATGCACAAGTGTTTCTAATATGGAAGTTTGTAATATATACATGCACAAGTGTTTCTAATATGGAAGTTTGTAATATATACATGCACAAGTATTTCTAATATGAGAGTTTGTAATACATACATGCACAAGTGTTTCTAATATGAGAGTTTAGATATACATGTACAAGTGTTTCTAATATGAGAGTTCATAATATATACATGCACAAGTGTTTCTAATATGGAAGTTTGTAATATATACATGCACAAGTGTTTCTAATATGACAGTTTAGATATACATGTACAAGTGTTTCTAATATGAGAGTTCATAATATATACATGCACAAGTGTTTCTAATATGGAAGTTTGTAATATAAATGCACAAGTGTTTCTAATATGGAAGTTTGTAATATATACATGCACAAGTGTTTCTAATATGGAAGTTTGTAATATATACATGCACAAGTATTTCTAATATGGAAGTTTGTAATATATACATGCACAAGTGTTTCTAATGTGGAAGTTTATAATATATACATGCACAAGTGTTTCTAATATGGAAGTTAATAATATATACAAGCACAAGTGTTTCTAATATGGAAGTTAATAATATATACATGCACAAGTGTTTCTAATGTGGAAGTTTATAATATATACATGCACAAGTGTTTCTAATATGGAAGTTAATAATATATACAAGCACAAGTGTTTCTAATATGGAAGTTTATAATATATACATGCACAAGTGTTTCTAATATGGAAGTTTGTAATATATACATGCACAAGTGTTTCTAAAATGAGAGTTTGTAATATATACATGCACAAGTGTTTCTAATATGGAAGTTTATAATATATACATGCACAAGTGTTTCTAATATGAGAGTTTGTAATATATGCATGCACAAGTGTTTCTAATATGAGAGTTTATAATATATACATGCACAAGTATTTCTAATATGAGAGTTTATAATATATACATGCACAAGTCTTTCTAATATGGGAGTTTGTAATATATACATGCACAAGTGTTTCTAATAGGAGAGTTTATATAAACATGCACAAGGGTATCTAATAGGATATTTTATGTATACATAAAATATCCTGTTGTATACATGATTATATATATGTATGCATGTATATACATATATACGCACATACACATGCATACACGTACATATACACATGTAACCGACATACACACACATATATCTGTGCACGCATACACACATATACATATTTATAAACTATTTATGCATACATACATATATATACTGAAACTGCATCTGAGCTTGTGACCTCTCATTTTGTCTCGTCTTGATTATTGCAACACTTCCTTTCTGGACTACCAGCTTCTTCTCTCCTCTTGTCTGCAATGTATACAAAACTCAGCTGCTCGTCTTGTCCTCAGAAAGAGAAAAAGTTTGATCATATCTGTCCTCTCCTTCGCTCTGTGCACTGATTGCCT
>JAPXFY010000029.1:16913594-16931094 GCA_030674185.1 Monoplex corrugatus
ACGAATCTATTCTTTGCCTCATTAAGTACATCTCCCACCATCTCTTTCCTCAGCCACCCTGCAAGTCTGTCCAATATTTTTTCCCTGGGTCTACCTGGTGCTCTTTTTCCCTCCAGATTTCCTGTTGTGACTAAGTGCTCTAATTTCTCTTGTCTCATAAAATGTTCTATAAATGTTGCTGGTCTTTTCCTAATCTTCTTCATAAATGTTCTTTTTCTGCCTGCCTCCTTCAAGACTGTCTGGTTTGTTTTCTTTGCTGTCCATGGAACTCTCAAAATTCTTCTTAGAAACCACATTTCAGTTGCCTCAATCTTGTCCTGACTTTGTGGGTTGGCTTCATCACATTGTTCTGACTTAACCGTGCAACATTTTCTTGTTAATTCCTCTATTGGGTTCAACAGGTCTTGGAAATATTCTCTCCATCTCTCTTTAATTTTGTTTGGGTCAAAAAAATGGCATTCCTTATGTATCATTTATGATGGTGGTTGGGTTGAATGGCTCGCCCCTCAGCCTCATGCACTTGACGCTTTTATAAAATTCTTGTGGTGACCGCGCACAAAGCTGTGCAAGATGTTCGCCATAAATCTTCCAAGATTCATCCTTACCGGCTTTAATTTTTCTCTTTGCTTTTCTTCTTGCTTTTCTATAGGCTGTGTAGTGTTCCTCTTTTTCTGATTTCACCCACTTTTTGTAAAGTTTCTCCTTGACTTTCAAGGCTTCCTTGATTGAGTCATTCCACCAAGCACTCTTCCTTGTTCTTCCTTGTTCTTCCTGTTCTTCCTTGTTCTTCCTTTTCTTCCTTGTTCTTCCTTGTTCTCATTTTGTTGTTGATGTTGTTGATGTTGTTGTTGTGGTTATTGTTTTGGGGGATGTTTTTGTTTTTGTTTTTTCTTTTTCTTTTTGTTTGTGTTGTTTTGTTTGTTTTTGTTTTTTGGTGTTGGCTTTTTTTTCGCTTGTTTGTTTGTTTGTTTGTTTGTTTGTTTGTTCGTTCGTTTGTTTGTTTGTTTTGGTTCCACTTTTCCTTTCCAAAATGCTAATAATTTCTTTTTAAAAAATGCTCAATTCTTTTTCTATAGGGCCAACTTCATTTAGCAAACTTTTAAAGGCTTTTTCAACGGCTGAAATTACGTCTGCCTTGACACTTTCTTCAGTCATTTTCTTCATGTTTATCATGTTTTCTAGTTTAGCTTTGTGACGGGGACTTAATCTCACTTTTCTTGGCTCGTAAACATAACAATTTTGTGATCAGTGTCAATGACGTAGTTTAGGATTGCTCTCGCATCTTTTATTGTGACCCTAACTTTTTATCCTTGGGAGAATAAAATCAATCTCAGAAGCTTGACCCAAGTCAGTCTGCTTGTACCACGTTTTCACATGATTGGTTTTGTGTTTGAAGAAAGTATTGGTGATGAAGAATTCAGCACGTAAGTTAAGCAACACTTCGCCATTTGAGTTACACTGTCTCCTGATCACTGACAGGGCCTAAACGTCCATATCATGATTCTGTCCTAGCTTCTACCCTTTGGGGGTGCGTCAGGCCCAGCTGAAAAGGCAAGAGGGGCTGTTCTGGAGCATCATGTCTGGCCTCTTTTGCGATTGAACAAACAACCCTCGGCGTTTTGGTAAAACAACGTTGGAGGTTCAATTCCCGTCACGATTGAACTTATAGTGTGTGAAGTTAAAATAACGACTGGGCGAACTGCCTAGCAGAGAGAGAGGAGGGCCCGAAGTTATGGCAGGATAGGCTCAGCCCTGCTCTCCTGGTTCGGTGGATGGACTGGACCTGTGTGGTGTGTGTCGTGTGACCATGTCCCGGGTCTGCCATCTTCCCACCTCGTCATCCGACTTGCTACCTACTGATGACCACCTGTTGCTGGGACAAAACTCAATGGATCGGGTTCTTCCTGAAATGACGACTACAGTATATGCAGCATCGTGTGTGTGTGACTGGATTCGATAAGACTGGTGTTCAAGCCACTAAGGTCAAGAGAGTGATTCTATCGCTGTGCAACAACACTTTCACTTTCATCTGTTTCAAGAACAAGTTTCAACAGCAGCAGCCTAGATAGAATCAATACAGGTTTGTCGCACGTCTTCTTCGATTTCGAGCTGGTCAAACCCTTAACTTAACTAACACAGGGACCAAAAAAAGAAAACACAAAAGAAGAACAAGAACGCGTATTTAATACAACAAGACAAGACAGGCGCAAATTTTCAGCCAACTGGCCTTTGTCAAGCGTATGATTACAAACAAACAAACACCGGATACAAAATTTGGGAGAAAAAGACTGAAACTTCCCTGCTGCTTACACAAGCGTCAACCCAATTCTTTCTGTACTGAACTGAGAAAGTTCAAATTTTACACGCGTCCACTCACCCTAAAGGACTTGCATAAACCCGACCTAGCGCTACTTGATTTATTCCATCTACGTAGGCAGTCGTCAGTGACTGGTGGAGCACGGTCAAGCCTGATTGGACCGATAGGTAATGGTCATGGTCCACAACTCCTCTGGCGTCACAGAATCCAAAAGTGTCGGCCATTCGAATTTCCGGGAGCAGTCATCCATCACCAATCCCTCACCCTCTTCCCCGTTTATAACCACTGATATTTTGAACTCACCAGAGCAAAAAATAGAAAAGCTCAAATCGCTCAGCTGGCAAATATTCTGTTCGCTCTTCTGGTACCGTTTAGTTTTACTCGCCACAGTACATAAAAGGCTGCGCTTGGTGGGATGGCTCAGAACCACGTAGTCATTTCATTACAATAGACTGCTTCCAAAACATTTTCAATCGGAGACATTGTTTTTGAACCGAAGCAAACAAACTGAGGAAGGAGAGACTGAAGTTTTGTTAAAAACTTAGAAATGAGATGTCGTACACTGTCTTAAAGACTTTCACCAAAGCAACAATCAATCATATATTACTTGTACAGTAATACTGAGAGAAGCAAGTGACTTTCGCTGACTTATTCACGGTGGTAACCGTATCACACCAGTCTTCACCAACTTGACAGTGTTCATTAACTTGACAGTGTGTGTGTGAAAGAGAGAGGGACAGAGAGGGAGGGAGGGAAGGTAGGAGGGACATCAGCATCACAGGAGAGAGGAGGAGACAGCCAACAGGGACGTCATGTCCAGGCTGTGGGTGCTGCTGCCGTTGCTGTGTTTTCACTGTCATGTTTACGCTCAGAAAAGTGAGTATCTGGCTAGCTTGTGACCCACTGTCATAATCCATGTCCCTTAGTCTGTTGGTCTGTCTGTCTGTCTGTTTTTCCTTTAGTGTGTTGGTCTGTGTGTTTGTCTCTCCCTTAGTCTATTGGTCTGTGCTCTGTCTGTTTTTCCCTTAGTTTGTCTATGCTCTGTCTTTTTCCATTTAGTCTGTTGGTCTGTCTGTCTTGTCTGTCTGTCTGTTTTTCCTTTAGTCTGTTGGTCTGTCTGTCTATTTCTCTCCAGGTCCGTTGATCTGTTGTGTTTCTGTCCATTAATCTGTTGGTCTGTTTCTCCATTTGTCTGTCTGAACATCTGTCCCTTTGTTTGTCTGTCTGTCTGTCTTTCCATAAGTCTCTTGATCTGTCTGTCGCTCTCTCTCTGTCCCTTAATCTGTTGATCTCTCTCTCTCTCTCTCTCTTCTCTCTCTCTCTCTCTTCTCTCTCTCTCTCTCTCTCTCTCTTTCTCTCTCTCTCTCTCTCTTTTAGTCTGTTGGTCTGTCTGTCCATCCATCTCTCCCTTAATCTGTTGGTCTGTATGCCCGTCTCTCGCTTAACTTGTCTGTCTGTCTGTCTGTCTGTCTCTGTCTGTCTGTCTGTCTCTGTCTCTCTCTCTCTCTGTCTCTCTCTCTCTATCTATCTCTCTGTCTCTCTCTCTCTCTCTCTGTAATCAGTTTTTTAAACGTTTGTTGTTGTTTCCCTTTGCTATTCAGCATATGTAACTGAACAATTGAATTATTGTTATTGTCATTTTTGTTTAAAGCCCAGCCGACAGGGGAAAAAAAGGAAAATAAAATCAAATACACATATCAATGCATTCGCTAACAAAGGAAATGCCCCTGGCATTGACCACCCAGCCCAATTAATCACACGGGAGATTTAAAAAAAATATACCTGAATACAAATTTAAACATAACTACGGACACCAAAACATATGTAAAAACGGGCCTGAATTATCTAAAATTGCTTCTGCATATCTCATTTCCCTAAAGCGAAAAATGCACTCGATATATGCGTCTAATTATCAATTCTACGATAAAGGACGTAGGACTTTATCGAACATATGCAGGTGAATGGACCAGCAAGGCAGAAAATGATCAGAAGAAATGACAGAAAGCAAAGGAACAAGAGAGAAACAAAAAGAATGTCAGAAAAGAGGAAATTTCTAGTACAGAATTTCCAGAAGGTGGGGATACTATTTACACTGGAAGAGCCCCCAGCATAGTAGAGGAAAACAAGAACAAATCATAGTCTATAACTAACTCGCAGAATATGACTGGACACGATTTGAGCAAAAGTAGAATGGAAACATGTCATTAAAGAGAGACGTGAAAATAGAACTGTAGGATATGAATTTGAATCAAGGGAGAGGGGATGGGTGTTGCCCTCGTGGTGCTGGCCCCGGGAAAAGTTGAGATCTCTGCAACCTCACTCCCCTACGACTTCAGGGTTAAGGAACTATCTAGGTATGACCTCAGGACCTGGCCAGCTCTTGTTTTTGTTTGTTTTTTTTCGAAGAGAAAGGAATGCACATACATCCTAAGAACTCACACAGAAAGATCAGTTGAGTTGAATTAGGATTTATATTTATTTTTTGTTGATTATACCAAGGCTTTTGATCCAGTAAGACACAAAGAATTGATCAACCAATTAGAAAGGTTCAATGTTGATGGAAAGGATCTAAGAAACATAAGGAATGTCTTGGGAATAAACAACAGCAATGAGAGTAGAAAATGATATAAGATCTTTCCAAAATATCAAAAGAGGGGTTAGAAGTGATCTGTTCTCTCACCAGATTTGTTTTCGCTCTACAACGAAACCATCATAAGACACCAAGAAGAGTGCCCTGGGATAAAGATTGGAGGGAAAATGATAAACAGTCTTCGTTACTCAGATGACACCGTTTTTAATTGCAGAAAATGAAAAAGACCTACAAAATATTGTGAATATGATAGAAACAAAATGCAGAAATAAAGGACTGGAGCTAAACAGCAAGAAGACTGAAGTCATGGTAATCAGTAAAATAGAAGAAAAAAAATAAAGAAAAAATAAAAAGAAATCCCCTCATGTAAACTAATAACAAATGACACAACATTGAGACAAGTTGATAGGTTTTCAATATCCGGGAACAGTTATTTCACCAGACAGCAGATCATCATCATCAGGTGCCCTGACGATCATGGACTTCCATCTGTCTCTATCTCTCGTTGCCCCTAACATCTCCCCCACCCTCCTCGTCCCCAGCCACTCTGCAAGTCCGTCCAGCATTTTCTCCCTGGGTCTACCTGGTGCTCTCTTTCCCTCCAGCTTTCCCGTTGTGACCAGGTGCTCCAAATCCCCCTTCCTCATAAAATGGTCTGTAAATGTTGCCTGTCTTTTCCTAATCTTCCTTATGAGTGATCTACTTGTGTCTGCCTCCATCAAGACTGTCTCGTTTGTTTTCTTTGCTGTCCATGGAACTCTCAACATTCTTCTTAGAAACCACATCCCGGCTGCCTCATTCTTGTTCTGGCTTTGCTTGTTGACTGTCCACGCCTAGCATCCGTACAACAGTGTTGGTTCTATATAACATTCAACAACTCTCTTCCTGATATTAATTGATAGGCATTTGTTGGTAAGAATGCTTGTCATCTTCTTGAATGCTGTTTTTGCTTGGCTATTTCTGCCGGCTATTTCTGATGTGTATCTGCCGTCTGATGAAATGATCGTTCCCAGGTATTTGAATTTATCAACCTGTGTCAAGGTTGTGCCATTTGCTGTTATTTTGCATGAGGTGATTTCATGTCTTTTATTAATCACCATGACTTCAGTCTTCCTGCTGTTTAGTTCCAACCCCTTACCTTTGCTTTCTATCTCTAGTATATTCACAAGATTTTGTAGGTCCCTTTCATTTTCTGCAATTAGCACGATGTCATCTGCGTATCGAATGTTGTTTATCATTTTCCCTCCAACCTTTAATCCATGGTCTTCTTCTAGGTTTCTCATGATATTTTCGCTGTAAAGTGAAAACAGATCTGATGACAAAACGCAACCCTGTCTGACTCCTCTTTTGATGTTTTGGAAAGAGCTTACATTGTTTTCTATTCTCATTGCAGCTGTTTGTTCCCAGTACATATTTCTGATTATTCGTAGATCTTTTCCATCAACATTGAGTTTCTCAAGTTGGTTGATCAATTCATCATGTCTTACCCGATCAAAAGCCTTGGTGTAGTCAACAAAGCATAAAGACAGCAATTGCACATTAGAAATAGCCAACAGATTCGGCCAGGCTAAAACAATATTCAAGAAAAAGAAAAGCATTCTTACCAACAAATGCCTATCAATTAACATCAGGAAGAGAGTTCTTGAGTGTTATACATTACCGATATTATTGTACGGATGTGAAGCGTTGACGGTCAACACGCAAAGTCAGAAAGGCTCAATATTGATGGAAAAGATCTAACAATAATCAGATATATATTGGGAACAAACAGCAGCAATGAGAATAGAAAACGATATAAGCTCTTTCTAAAATATCAAAAGAGAGGTTAGTCGGGGTTGTGTTCTGTCATACTGAGAAACCTAGAAGAATGCCCTGGGATAAAGGTTGGAGGAAGAATGATAAACAGCATTCGTTACGCAGATGACACAGTGCTAATTGCAGAAAATTAAAAAGACCTACAAAACCCTGTGAATATGATAGAAATAGAAAGTAAAAATAAAGGACTGGAGCAAAATAGCAAGAAGACTGAAGTCATGGTAATCAGTAAAAAACATGAAATCACCTTATGCAAATAACAGCAAATGACACAACTTTGAGTCAGGTTGATAAGTTTGAATACCTGGGAACGATCATTTCACCAGACCGCAGATGCACATCAGAAATAGCCAGCAGAATCGGCCATGCCAAAACAGCATTCAAAAAGATGAAAAGCGTCCTTACCAACAAATGTCTATCAATTCACATCAGGAAGAGAGTTCTTGAATGTTATATAGAACCGATACTGTTGTATGGTTGTGAGGCGTGGACAGTCAACACGCAAAGTCAGAACAAAATTGAGGCAACTGAAATGTGGTTTCTAAGAAGAATGTTGAGAGTTCCATGGACAGCAAAGAAAACAAACGAGACAGTCTTGAAGGATGCAGACACAAGAAGATAATCAATAAAGATTAGGAAAAGACAAGCAACATTCATATGACATATTATGAGGAAAGGGGAATTAGAACATCTGGTCACAACAGGAAAGCTGGAGAGAAAGAGAACACCAGATAGACCCAGGGAGAAAATATTGGACGACTTGCAGCGACAAGGGATAGATTCGTATGGAGGGCTATGATCACCAACGCCATGCGGCAGGGCACATGATGACGACGATGACGACGACGACAACGATGTTGATAATATGGATGATGATGATGATGATTCACAAAATACAAGAGCTTGTGTATGTTATATTTATTCAAATCATCATTAATCATCATCATTATCAGCGTCATCATCACCATAATTTTTTTTCATTATCGTTCTTATTATTAGCATAATTGTTATTAGTACTGGGACAGGTACTACCAGCCAGGACTGCCACGTTGTTCGCCGTTCTGTCCTTTTTTCATTTCATGCCAAGCAGGCCACCATGTATATTTCGAAATGACTGTTATCTTTACATGCAAACGATACATTAAGCAGAATGATTTCGCGCCTTCAACACAGCTTAGGATTTGCTGGTCTCCATGGGCTTAGTACTGTATTGTGAGATGTCTCGGTCGGTGTTCATGATTGTCCCATGTCCTGTTATACATGTACATGTAGTTGTCATGCTTCAACTGTAGAGCACAAAAGACCTGTCCTTTGTTTCCATTTGTCACGTGCCGACAGCATTAACCCTTTGCCTCCTGCAACCTATCCACCAACTGCAAAAACTTAACCCTTTGCTTCCCTCTCCCTATCCACCAGCTTTCTGCAGGAAGCTAGCGGATAGGATGAGCGAATCAAAGGTAAAACAAAACGTGACTGCTGGATCTAGAGGGTAAAAACAAAATATTAAAAAATACTTTGTTTGTAAAAGATTCTTGGGAGCATAAAACACAACATTTCGAGCCCATGCCCTTTGTCAAATGAAAACTAAAATGACAGAGGAGTATTGAAAACAGTCCCCTATTTCCTTGAACTGTTTTCAATACTACTCTGTCATTTTATTTTTCACTTGACAAAGGGCCTAGGTTCGAATCGTTGTTTTATGCTCCCAAGGATCTTTTACAAACAAGGCATTTTTTAATATTTTGAGCGAATCAAAGGGTTAAGTTTTTTGTTTTGCTTGCATGGTCAGCATGCAGGATGCTGTTGGACAGCTACGAGAGTCAAAGGGTTTAAAATGACTGTGTGATCGGCTGGACCATCATCAAACACACACACACACACACACACACACACACACACACACAAGAGAGAGAGAGAGAGAGAGAGAGAGAGAGAGAGAGAGAGAGAGAGAGAGAGAAAGCAAACAATATGGTCAAACCATTCTAACAATCTCCCTTTCCACACAAACAAATGTCATAAAAAATCTAGTTCGTGTACTTCTTAACGTGGTTACAACTTTGAACAAGGTTCGTTTGAAATTACTTCTGACGAGTATCAAGGACAACAGCGGACAGTCACAACAATGAAAACAAATCTTTGTTATTGTCTTTAGTTCCGGAAAAACTGCTGTTCGCACACTTTCCTCTCAAACTGTGTTGATTTTCAAGCACAAGGTGGTTGGTTGGTCGGTCGGTTCGTTGGTTGGTGAGTTGGTTGGTTGGTTGGTTGGCTGGTTGGCTGGTTGGTCGGTTGGCTGATCGGTTGGTTGGTTGGTTGGTTAGTTGGCTGTTTGGTTGGTTGGTTGGTCGGTTGGTTAGTTGGTTGGTTGGTTGGTTGGTTGGTTGTTTGGTTGGTTGGTCAGTTGGTTGGCTGATTCATTGGCTGGTTGGTTGCTTGCTTGCCTGCTTGCTTGCTTGCTTGGTTATTCGGTTGCTTGGTTGCTTGCTTGCTTGGTTGATTGGTTAGTTAGTTGGTTGGTTGGTACGTGTGACCTTAATCTTAGAGCTTTATCTCAGAAACTTTACTTATTGTGACCTCTGACCTGTCAACAGTTTATAGCTCCTGGTAAATTCTAACAGATTAATGTTAAAGTACAGTGTCCAGAGCTCTGGAACGGTTGGCTGAGGACAAACAAGAGCCACGGAAACAAAAGACAGACTTATCTGTATAATCTTTGTACCTACACTGACTTACGAGAGTGGCACACCTGTACTTTAAACACAACTTCGGAAAGAAAGACCACAACCTATGAGATGAGATGTGACAGTAGCAGGCAAAAACCTGGTTTTTTAAATATATACATATATGTGTATCTATATATATATATATATATATATATATATATACATATGAGAGGAGATAGATAGATAGATAGATAGACGGATGGATACATACATACATACATACATACATGCATACATACATATATACATTCATACATACACACACACATACATACATACACACATACGTACATGCATGCATACATACATATATAGACAGATAGACAGACAGATAGATAGATAGACAGACAGACAGATAGATAGCCAGACAGATAGACAGACAGATAGACAGATAGATAGACAGATAGATAGACAGACATATAGACAGACAGATAGACAGATAGATAGACAGATAGATAGACAGATATGATCAGAAACGAAGAGATCAAAAGCATAGTTGGAACAGCACCCATCAACTACTACTTCACACAACAATAGATCGAAAGCTTCAGCCATTGATCATGATGCCAGTCAACCAGCCAGTGTTTCGAACTCACACCATCAGAAGATCAGGCTTCAGAGCCAGAAGAAGACTACGGCAGGGCTGGATAGATGGAGCGGAGCACTTTTTTTTTTTTTTAAGGATCATCGCACTCAGGGAGGTTACCTTTATGCTCACCTTCTTTTTTTCCGTCCCATTTTGTACGCCACCTTAATGGACACAGAAGCTGGAACAGTTTTTTGTTTATAATGCGATGATGATGATGTTGATAAGAATGATAATCATTATGCTATGGAGTTCCATCTAGGATTGAGACTGCGTGACAGGGCTGTACTCTACGCTTACTATCTTAATACATCCTGGCATCAAACAGGCCCGAGAGATACAGACACCTGTGGCGCTGGTCATAAGATTTGAGCAACACCCTCAATGAGGCATCCTTGAAGTGGTTGAGACTCGACTGTGTGGTCCCAGTCTTCCCAATGAGCCCATAGCACGCCCAACTCTGGGTAGGAGCCGGTTAGAGCCGAAAAATCCCACAAAGATTTTTGAAGGGACTGGTGGGGATTCGAACCCACAACCTTCCAGTCACCAATTTCTTTTATTTTGTTATGCGGGCTGGTTAGTTATTTTGATAGAGCCGTGGACTCATCATCATCATCATCATCAGGTGCCCTGCCGCATGGCGTTGGTGACCATGGACTTCCAACCATCTCTATCTCTCGTTGCTCCCAGCATCTCCCCCACCCTCCTCATCCCCAGCCACTCTGCAAGTCCGTCCAGCATTCTCTCCCTGGGTCTACCTGGTGCTCTCTTTCCCTCCAGCTTTCCCGTTGTGACCAGGTGCTCCAAATCCCCTTTCCCCGTGGACTCAGGATGTGATATCTCCAGTTCTGTCCTAGCCCACATATATGGTCGACTATCGTGGTCGATAAAGTCCAACCGAGCGCTTTATTTATTTGTGTACCCTCATGTGGCATCTCTCAGGCCAATGTCTGATGCACACAGGCGGCCGCATACTAGACACTCAGTGGAACGGTCTGCAGAGTTGGTTCTGGCCTTTATTGCTGCACGCTTTTTCACTTGGCTGCTTCGTCTTTCATTTTCATAAGCGTCTGTTCCCTTGGGAATAGCTTGCCTCCGTTCAGACCTGTTTGTGACCATGATTTCCCATTGTTCTTCATCAATGTCACATTTCTGGAGGGATTTATTCGGGGTGTCTTTGTAGCGAAGCTTTGGCATCCTCTTGTCATTGGCGCTAGATGCCATGCGCATAGGAAAGTTACTGTTGTTTGCTCAGAGTTTCAGCAACTCTCTCCACCTGCCTCCACAAGTCTTTACCAGCAACAGTGAACAAAAACTGGTCTGTTCGCTTCCCATTTGAATGTTTTCATCATTCTGGTTGTGTCTGCTTAGGGTTACATAGGTCCCTCTCTCCCTCCCCTGCCCACCCACCCCCTGCACTCCCCCCCCCCCTCTCCTCATTTCAAGATCTTCCCAGCGCCCACGCATAGAGTTTTGTGCCAGGTCAGGTATGTACAGGATAACTGCTTGCAGATTTGGGTGGAGCGCATATGGAATTGTCCAAGAAAAGAAGGTAGTGAATAGGGTAAGGGACTCAACGGGTTAAGTTTTTGCAGGAAGCTGGTGGATAGGGTGAGGGAATCAAAAGGATTAAATTTTTGCTTTGCTAGCACGGTTGGCAATCTCACCAGGATGCTAACTGGGCGCATATGGAATTGTCCGAGAAAGGAAGCTGGTGAATAGGGTACGGGACTCAAAGGGTTGAATTTTTCAGGAAGCTGGTGGACAGGGTAAGGGAATCAAAAGGTTTAAGTTTTTTCTTTGCTAGCATGGTTGGCAATCTCACAGTTTTTTCTTTGCTAGCATGGTTGGCAATCTCACCAGGATGCTCATGGAGCGCATATGGAATTGTCTGAGAAAGGAAGCTGGTGAATTGGGTACGGGACTCAAAGAGGTAAATTTTTGCAGGAAGCTGGTGGATAGGATAAGGGAATCAAAAACGTTCAGTTTTTGCTTTGCTAGCTCGGTTGGCAATCTCACCAGGATGCTAATTGGGCGCATATGGAATTGTCCGAGAAAGGAAGCTGGTGAATAGGGTACGGGCTCAAATGGTTGAATTTTTTCAGGAAGCTGGTGGATAGAGTAAGGGAATCAAAAGGGTTAAGTTTTTTTATTTGCTAGCACGGTTGGCAATCTCACCTGGATGCTAGTGGACAGGCTTGCGGGAGTCAAAGAGTTAAATTAACAAACTCCAAACTCTAAAATATGACACTACGTCAGACCTGCTATCAGGCTGAAGATTGACAGAGTCAACTCCCCGTGACACCTCCCAGCCCTATACTAAGGGACAGAACTCAGCACTGTACAATGTCCAATGTAAGGAAACGGTTGACTGAGGACAAAGAAAACTCTCCGTTCATAACATGTAGATAAGCTTGGAAAGGGGAGAACCACAAAATTGTGGGAAGGACTGACAAAACATTCCAGCTTCCATATAAAGAACTAATGATCAGGGCAAGAACACTGGACAAAGAGCTGTATGTTTGACGTCAAGTGATTATACGTGGGGATGGCTCGTACAGCCTTGTCCTACACCCCTTTCTTTGTGTTAAAAGCTGACTGAGAAATGCGCGCCGCTAACAATCCTTACCTACCCCACTCTCCTTCCAGTCTCCTGTATGTGACGATTGTGGTTGTGGTGGTCTGTGTGTGTGTGTGTGTGTGTGTGTGTGTTTGTGTGTGTGTGTGTGTGTGTGTGTGTGTGTGTGTGTACATTGTGTGAGTGTGTGTATGTGTGTGTATGTGTGTATGTGTGTGTGTGTGTGAGAGAGAGACAGAGAGACAGAGACAGTGAGACAGAGAGAGAGAGAAAGAGAGAGTGTGTGTGTGAGAGAGAGAAAGAGAAAGAGAGAGTGCGTGTGTGTGTGTGTGTGTGTGCGTGTGTGTGTGTGCGTGTGAGTGTGTGTGTGTGTGTGTGTGTGTGTGTGTGTGTGTGTGTGTGTGTGTGTGTGTGTGTGTCTTGTATGTGATGATTGTGGTAGTGGCGGTGGTCTGGCTGTGTGTGTGTGTGTGTGTGTATACATGCGTGAGTGTGTGTGTGTGCATGCGCGCGCGCGCGCGTGTGTGTGTACATTGCATGTGTGTGTGCGTGTGTGTCTGTGCATCTGTGTGTGAATGTGTATGCGTGTGTGCACATGTGTGCGTACATTGCGTGTGTGTGTGTGTTGTACTCCTTTGCGTGTGTGTGTGTGTGTGTGTGTGTGTGTGTGTGTGTGTGTGTGTGTGTGTGTGTGTGTGTGTGTGTGTGTTTTGTACTCGTATATGTGTGTGTGTGTGTGTGTGTATTGCGTGCGCGCGTACGTGTGTGTGTGTGTCTGTGTATGGATGTGCACGCGCGCGAGACGGGAGGTGGGGTGGGGGTGGGGAAAGAAGGACACCACGGAGGGAGTGTTATTTATCAGGTGTGTGTGGATGGACATAGAAACGTCCGTCGCGTCGCATGACTGCCCCTCTACCCCCTGCGGATGAATTATTCAACCATCGGATCTGAAATCGCCCCTCGGGCGGGTGATGAACAGGTTGTGGAGACCATACACAGGATCCTTGAAACGACGTGCTCTGTCGCAACAGGCCGGCACCTCAGGGGTGCCGCATGACCGCCCATCCCTTCACCCCTAATGGGAAGCGGCCAGGGAAGGACCTGGCTACCCCCTTGTACCCTTACCCGACCACCAAGGTATCGGGGACACGGGTTGATGATCAAATACACCGCGAAACTGACTGGGGAGTGCTAAAGGCTTGGTATTAGTGTTGATCAATTGACTGACTGGAGTCAATCTTCGGTGACTTTTAATTAAGGGGACCGTACAGGATCAGACTTGTATAAAGAATGTTGTTTTTAACGAAGAGGGTGTATATGTATGCACCGTGCCTTTTAACCAGGATTATGTATATGATTTACATGTGACCAAAGGTATATATAACGGGTAGAACATACACTCTCCTATGACCAAGAAACGGCAATCCTGCTGTTGTAAACGTGTGTCTCACAGTACCAGATGACATCAATCAATAACAAAACTGGTCAAGTCTTTCAGACGAGTTAGCTCGCTTCCTTTCTCTGAAATACGTACATCAAAATAAAACAGAAATCCTCTGCCCCTACCCCCCCCCCCCCACCCCCTTCTTTTCGTTTTTATTTTTGTTGATGGCTATCATGCTCTTTACTTCTTTTTAATTTAATGCGTTCTTATCAGTAACATACCGCGAAACGTGTTTGCAACGTAGAAGACCGGTTCTAACTCAGTTCGATTAATAAATTCAAATCAAAGATGGGAAAATTCGTTTACCGTAAATCACGGCAAGAAGATATATTTTAAAAGATTGAGCGAATTTTTTGTACCCATACAGACATATAAAAATGTACATGATTTACGTGGCGATTATACTCATACAGACATACAATTTATATTTATACTTTGTTGATTATACTAAGGCTTTCGATCGGGTAAGACACGAAGAATTGATCAACCAACTAGAAAGGCTCGATATTGACGGAAAAGGACTAAGAATAATCAGAAATATGTACTGGGAACAAACAGCAGCAACGAGAATAGAAAACGATATAAGCTCTTTCGAACATATCAAAAGAGGGGTCAGAAAGGGTTGTGTTCTGTCACCAGATTTGTTTCCGCTTTACAGCGAAACCATCATGAGAAACCTAGAAGAATGCCCTGAGATAAAGGTTGGAGGAAGAATGATAACATTCGTTACAGAGATGACACCGTGCAGAAAATGAAAAAGACCTACTGAACATTGTGAATATGATACAAATAGAAAGCAAAAATAAAGGGCTGGAGCTAAATAGAAAGAAGACTGAAGCAATGGTAGTCGGTAAAAAACAAGAAATTCCCTCAAGCAAAATAACAACAGATGGCAAAACTTTCAGACAGATTGATCAGTTTAAACATCCGGGAATGGTCATTTCACCAGACGGCTTAAGCACATCAGAAATAGCCAGCAGAATCGGCAAGGCCAAAACAGTACTCAAGAAGATGAAAAATGTTCCTACCAACAAGTGCCTATCAATTAACTTCAGGAAGAGATTTCCTGAATGTTACATAGAACGGATGCTGTTGTACGGTTTGAGGCTTGAACAGTCAACAAGCAAAACCAGAACAAGATTGAAAAACGAAAATGTGGTGTCTTAGAAGAATGTTGATCATTAATGAAGACGATTAGAAAAAGACAAGCAACATTTATTTGACATTTTATGAGGAAAGAGAAATTAGAGCACCTTGTCACAACAGGAAAGCTGGAGGGAAAGAGAACACCAGGTAGACCCTGGAAGAAAATATTGGACGGACTTGCAGGGTGGCTGAGGACAGAGAGGGTGGGAGGTGTGCTTGCAGCGACAACGGATAGATTCGTATGGAGGGCCATCGCCAACGCCGTACGGCAGGGCACATGATGATGATGATGATGATGATGATGATGATGATGATGATGATGATGATGATGATGAAGGGGAGGGGACGGGAAGGGAGGGAGAACAGTCCTTGCCTTATCCATGATTCGAACCCTGGTTTCTTGTGTCTTAGGTGCTTAAACCACTATGCCACACACTTCGTTGGGCGTTTTCATCGGAATGTTGATGTTTTCCAAAAACCAGGAAAGACATCAAGACCTAGTCAGAATGTAGGCTTTATAAACAGGCCAATGGTGTGTGCCATGATCATTTTCAATCTGTCCTTCCTTCGAACAATGTTTGCGGTGTTAGTACTTATTCAACCTATTAGCTTGCTAGAACTTCCATGACCTTGCCAACAGATGGACTTGATAAGCAAACTTACGATTGGTTCATGATACAACTATTTTTGATCTCCCTTCCTTCTCCCCTACCCTCCTCCCATTGCGTAGCATTTGCTGTGTTAGTACATATAGAAATCATCATCATCATGTGCCCTGATGCATGGCGTTGGCGATCATGGCCCTCCATATGTATATACAGGGGGGTGCAAAAGTAGGTATACAGTAAGTATCACATCATTATTATAATGCTTAATTCCGCTGTCGATTAGAGGAAAATGTGAATACCGACGGCAAGCAGTTTGAGTATCTGAGGGATGAAGGCTGTGCTTGTTATTACGTGTATATGCAATATTCATTTGTTTGTATAATAAATGTAATGAGTATTGTACGAGTTTTCTCTTTTCATAACTGTATACCTACTTTTGCACCCCCCCCCCCCTGTATATATACATATATATATATATATATAATATATATATATATATAATATATATATATATATATATATATGTATATATATCCCTTGTCACCGCAAGCACATCTTCCACCCTCTCTATCCTCAGAAATAGAAACTCAGGTTTTGTGTACAGACTTTCGGCATATGATATGCTTATTATGAATTCTTTCCCTCCCCCTCCCTCATACCACATGACATTAGAGTCGTCAGAAGAATGGAATCTTGGAATCTTTATTTAATGTCTGTTCACAATAGTGATTTTAGACACACACACACACACACACACACACACACACACACACACACACACACACACACACACACACACACACACACACACACACACACACACACACACGCACACGGCTATTAATGGGGAGAAAGAATAAAAGCAATGGAAAATTATAGAGAACATATTATATACAATTATATATTACAATGTGATTCCCCTCCGAGTGGAGACAGGCTGCAGAGGGGATTGAGTGAGGTCAGGATTTTATGCAGAGGAGAAAAGGTGAGTTTTGAGAGCGGACTTGAAGGAGACAAAAGTAGGTTGCTGACGGACTGAGAGAGGAAGTTTGTTCCAGGAGAGCGGACCAGAAACAGAGAAGGATCGTGGACCATAGGTATTGAGCTTAGTGCGTGGAAAGCGAAAAGTCAGAGGATCGGCGGCAGAGCGGAGGAGGGTACGTGAGGGAACATAGATCTCAAGTAGGCTTGACAGGTAATCGGGGGCTGCGTTATTGAGGCTTTTGTAGCACATGGTGTCTAGTTTGTACTGTATGCGCTTTGATACAGGGAGCCAGTGAAGTTGTGCCAGGAGAGGAAATATGTGGTCAGCTTTTTTCTTTTTGAGTACAAGGTGTGCAGCATTGTTTTGAATGCGCTGTAGGATGTGAATGGTGGAGGCAGGAAGACCGGACAGGAGTGAATTGCAATAGTCAATGCGAGACATTATGAAGGAGAGAACGAGTTTTGCAGTTGTTTCCACAGAGAGATACTTCCTGATCAGGCTTATACGATGGAGGTGATAGTAGCAAGATCTGGCAGTTTGAGAAACAAAGTTGTTCATGGAGAGGGTAGAGTCAATGCAAACACCAAAGTTTTTAGCTGAATCAGGAATTGGGACTGATGTGTTACATAATGGGAGAGAAAGAGGAGGCAGCTGAGAAAGTTTCTGACTGGTGCCAATGAGGATAGCTTCTGTCTTGTCATCATTTAG
>JAPXFY010000029.1:16936094-16951094 GCA_030674185.1 Monoplex corrugatus
AATGCGATGGATTAATCAAACGGTACATACTGTATCTATTACTGTCCTCCATATTTGAATGCCAGTTTTGCCATTGGTTGTCAATTAATCTATCACGAAGAGAGCGTAAAAACACACCTTTACTTCCAACACCCTGATTAAACCAAGCATAACCAAATCCATTTTCAAATAACATCCGTCTGACTTTTGATACCCAGTTTACCTTTCCTCTTTCATCTAATAAGCAAAGCATGTTATAAGCCTTTCGGGGTAACCTAGATCGGTTCATTTGAGTTAGTTTTATCCAATAGCGAATGCATCTAACTGCTGAAAGAATATGCAAGGGATATCTGTTAGTCTCAGCATAAACAAGATTATTTGGTGTTCTTAAAGATACTCCCAGAAATTTTTTGAGCGCAAATAAATGTACTTTTTCACAATGCGTAACTGCAGCATCTAGACCCCATATTTCTGCACCATACAATATTATCGGTTGGATTTGAGAATCAAAAAGTTTAATAAACAAGTGGAAAGAGCTATTGTTTAACCTCCTCAAATTCTGCATAATAGATAATAAACCTCTTTTACTCTTACTTGCAGTATCTTTACAGGCAAAAGCGAAACTTAGACGAGTCGAAAAATAAATACCTAAATATTTGTACACATTAACAACAGACATCATAACACCACTGAAAAACCATCTTTCCCTTGCAGCCAGATATCCACCTTTTCTGAAGACAATGATGTTGCTTTTAGACATATTGACTTTTAACTGAAGCCGAGAAGCAGACCTGTCTAAGCTATCTAACTGTCGTTGAAGACTATTTCCGCTAATAGCACAATGTCATCTGCAAGAAGCAAAATAAATAACTCTAAAGCATCATTCAAAAAACAGGCTCCATGACGACCGTTTTCAGTAACTTCTCTAGTAACCTCATTAATGAATAAAGAAAAGAAAATAGGACTACATACATCCCCTTGCTTCACACCAGTTGTACAGTTGATACAATCAGACAAAGTTCTTCCACATCTCACTCTTGCTTTAACACTTTCATACATACTCATAACACATTTAAACAGTTTTCCATTAACGCCACTTTTTAACAAAATAGGCCATAATAAGCTTCTGTTGATTGAATCAAAGGCTTTCTCAAAATCAATAAAGGCAACATAAAGTTTGCGATTTAATGTAAATTGCTTCTGAACAAGTGCCATCAGTGTAAACATATGATCTATAGTAGAATAACCTCTCTTGAAACCAGCTTGAAATTCCTCAGTTACATTATTTGCCTCGACCCATTTTTGTAGTCTATTGTTAATTATTGTGCTATACACTTTACTGGTTATGTCACAAATAGATATACCTCTATAGTTATTAGGATAATTAACATTACCTTTTTTATAGAGAGGAATAACAATGGATTCGGACCAGTTCTTTGGGAAGATGCCGTTATCAAACAAAAAGTTATAGAATGTCACAATCCAACAGCATTTTTCAACAATTCACCGATGACTCCATCTAGACCAGCTGATTTGCCATTTTTTAATTTTCTTAGAGCTACTAGTACCTCATGTGTGGAGATTGGTTCACTTAAATGTTGTATTTCTTCATTCGCTTCATTTTCTATTTCTTCTAAATTATCAACATTATTCGAAGCATCTTTCTGCAGCAAGTCTTTGAAATGCCTAAACCATGTTTCAATACATACTGTATTTCTAGGCTGTTTTCTTTTCGAAGAAATCATACTGATGGTGCTCCAAAAGCCTTTCTGGTCATTCATTGAGTTTACTAGCTTATCTATCAAAGCCATATTGTACTGCTCTTCCTTAAACTTTTTAAAATTATTGTATTCACGTCTTGCACTGCAATAATTATATCTATCATTTGCAAGTAAAGTGCGTCTAAAAATCTGCAATGAATTTCGAACTTTCTTCTTTAGAGTAACACATTCCTTGTCAAACCAGGGATTCGCTTTTTTACGCCTACCAATAATAACACTTTTTTTCATACACTGAGCTGCGTCTTTTATACAAGAATTAAACAAGTCTAGAGCAACATTTATATCAGAGTACACCATGTCTCTAGCTGTCTCTAGTCTTTGGTTTAGTTCCCCTGATCTTAAATTATGAGTATATGTTCCTTGAAAATCTTCATCCCAAACAAACTTATCTAATGAATGCGAAAAATCCTCTTTTTGTTCCAATACGCAGTTGCTACCTTTCATGTGAAGCCTAAACTCTACAGGCATGTGGGTGGACTCTATCCGATATGTAACGTTAAGATAACAACAATCAGCTATCCTGCTATATAAATCACAAGACATGATAAAATAATCATTAACACTGCACCCAGAATCAGAAATAAACGTATAACGTCCATGAGAATCCCCATGGCACTCACCATTTAAAACATGTAGATCAAAAACACTGCACATGTTCAGTAATAGTTTGCCATAATTATTTAGTTTGTCATCCTCAAAGTGCCTATTTGTATACACTGGCTGACTGTTCAATCCCAAGACAGAATCATTATCATGATCTTTACATACATGGGAAATATTTGCGATTCTACTATTCAGGTCTCCACATATCAAAATGAAAAGAGAGAGAGAGAGAGAGAGAGAGAGAGAGAGAGAGAGAGAGAGAGAGAGAGAGAGAGGAGATTCATTTTCAGTTTCAGTTTCTTAAAATGGCGTTTCCGAGCTCGGAATGAATTCCATATGGACTAACGTCGCAGGTGCCATGTGATGGAGAAGTTCCATAATGATCATGGCACAAGCCTTAAGCCTGCACATACACTCATGAGCTGTCCAGGTCCTGATAAAGAGAGAGAGAGAGAGAGAGGAGAGGAGAGAGAGAGAGAGAGAGAGAGAGAGAACGCTCACTCCAGGATTTACATAACGTTCGTATACAGTGCGTTTACATCCATCCATTCACCCAGCCATAATCCGATTTATCTTCTGTCTCGTATGACCACGTTTCAGAATGTACACGATACAGTGTTTAGATACAAAGTTCCGTACTACGAATACAAGACACCCGTAGAACATAGATAGAAATGTAAAGGAGAAAATAAGAAAAAAAATATGCACGATCTGTACTAGTCCAATTACACACGTTTAGGCACATTCCCACTGCCTCGCACACACTTACACACACACTTAAACACACTTTCTAACACATACAAACATACTCACACACACATACACATAAACACACACACATACACACAAAAACAAACACACACACACACATACATACACACACACACACACACACACACACACACACACACACACACACACACACACACACACACCACACACACTCAAACACACTTTCAAACACACTAAAGATCCTAGGGCAGTTGAAAATCGTGAAGAGCACGGCATTGCCCGGCTGCCTTGGTATAAAACATTGGAGAGATAGGTTGATTCCCCAGGTCCACCCTTTGAAGACCAATAAGCCTTCTTGCCTTTCTGAAGTTTTGGTAAAAAGAAGTGAATATGAATATTCATTTGAAGCGAGGGAGAGGGGATGGGCGCCACCCTCGTGATACCAGCCCCCTGAAAAGTTGAGGTCTCTGTCACTTAACTCCTGTACAACCTCAGGGTTATGGAACTATCTAGGCAGGGACCTCAGGACCTGGCCAGCTCGTGGCTTTATGTGCAGGCTTAAGGATCGTGCCGTGATCATTCTGGATCTTCTCCATCACTTGGCACCTGTGACGTTAGTCCATATGGAAATCATTCCGAGCGCGGAGACGTCATCATCATCAAATGCTTTGCCACATGGCGTTGGCGCTCATAACTTCCATATGTTTCTATCCCTTGTTGCCGCAAGCACCTTTTCCACCGTGTCTGTCTTCAGCCACTCTGCAAGTCCGTCCAATATTTTCTCCTTGGGTCTACCTGGTGCTCTCTTTCCTTCCAGCTTTCCTGTCATCTTGAGAAATTGAAACTGAAACTAAAACTGGGCCAGCCACTGTTTGGTTCCTGAGTTGTGTTTCAAGGCCTTGAGTTCTCTTTCTCACATTAGAGAGAGAGAGGGAGAGAGAGAGGGAGAGAGAGAGGGAGAGAGAGAGAGAGAGAGAGAGAGATTGGGATACGAGACGATACGATACGATACGATACGATACGATACGATACGATGCGAATGTTTACTGTTTTAGGCTGTCAGCCCATTCACAGAGAACACAGGGGGACGGGGAGCGGTGGTCATTGAAACACTGACACTGACAAACATGATCGATTTTTAACACGATGATACATCGCCACCTGGTGACCATGTCACGGCTATGCTAAAGTCATATATCACTCATCACCATTATGTACAGTCACTGGTGGAAAAAACACTTGTTCCAGTCTGTCAGTTAGATGGGTGATAAATCTGTCCTGTTTCTATTCTGTCCAGTTGGAAGGTCTGCACTTGTGACAGCCCCAGCATCGAAATTCTCTTCTTTTCCTTGGCTGGAAGTACTGATAGGACTGTTCATTTTCTTGAGGGAGACAGAGGGACTGAGGGAGTGAGGGAGAGAGAGAGGGAGAAAGAGAGGGAGAAAGACACAGAGAGACAGAGACAGAGAAACAGAGACAGCTAGCCAGCCAGATGTTCCTGGAGTTTCCTCTCTTGCGTCTTCCTTTTGATGTCCAGTGAAGGGCAGTCCAGATAAACTTATCCTGCTGTCGTAGGAAGATGTGCTCAATTCATCTCCATCTGTCTTGACTGTACTGGACGAGTAGTTGTTGGCTTGGCATTTTCAGAAATTTAAACTGAAACTAAAACTAACTCAGCAGCAAGAGTTTTTCGAATTGACCCCTGTTTCTGAGAAAAAGGGCGTCTTTACGTAATGTCACTGACGGTGTAGAGTCCTGTGTAATTGGAAACCGGAAGTCCAACATAACTTTCCATGTTTTACGTGCAGACACAGGTACACATCATGGAACACGGTTGTCGTAAAAGGAGGTGTCAAAGGTCACTGGGACATTGTCGGTAACGTAAAAGGACTTTCGAGGAATGGGGAGAAACGAACCAGCTGGGGATCAGGAAGGACTTGCCTTATATTTGTGATTTCTGTGAGTTCTCGGTCCTTCGTTTGTCTTTGGCGTCTTGAGATGGACATTTACGTCTGTACACTGCGCTGTGGTCCCGATCCTTGTTGTAGTAACGTGGGACTGGAAGCTTGCTCGTCAGGTATGAAGATTACTGTGTTCCCTGCCTCAGTTTATCTGATGCAGAGGATTCTGTTGTAAATCGATGTAGGTATCTTCCATCGTTGGTAGTCTTCAACGGCATGGTGAATGAATGACGCTTGAATACTCACACACACAGTACCTCTCAACAGGCATACTAATGAGTGACACTTGAAATATCACACAAAAACTCTCAACAGGCATACTAATTGAGTGACACTTGCCACTCAGGATATAAATGACGCACTTGAAATATCACACAAAAACCCTTCTCAATAGGCATGATAATGAGTGACACTTGAAATATCACACAAAAACCCTCTCAATAGGCATGATAATGAGTGACACTTGAAATATCACACAAAACCTCTCAATAGGCATATGAATGAGTGACACTTGAAATATCACACAAAAAAACCTCTCAATAGGCATATGAATGAGTGACACTTGAAATATCACACAAAAACCCTCTCAATAGGCATATGAATGAGTGACACTTGAAATATCACACAAAACCCTTCTCAATAGGCATACTAATGAGTGACACTTGAAATACACACAAACTCTCAATAGGCATATGAATGAGTGACATTGAAATATCACACAAAAAAACTCTCAATAGGCATAATGAATGAGTGACACTTGAAATGTCATACACACAAAAACTCTCAATAGGCATAATGAATGAGTGACACTTGAAATATCACAAAATTGTTGACCCATTGAAAAATGGCCGTCTTGCTGGCAACGAAACAAGGAAGGCAACTCCGTTGTTGAAGTGAATTAATTGAAGTGATTTTTATCTGCCATGTTACGTGTTTGAGCTAACAAACAATTTCCTTTAAATGGTAGATAAAGCACCACTGCGTTGTATTATTGTGAATTTATCCTGTTACATTGTATTGAAACGTATTTAAAAATTAGGTCAAGAGATATTCAGAAACAGGTTTTGACATGTCTAAAAGAGCACTGTATTACAGAGATGAGGACAATCCAAAATCCAAAACAAAACAAGAAACGGGAAGAACTGTCAAAACACGGGCACTCAACGTCACTGTAATCTGATCTTGACTTACTTACAAAATACTCGAAAGTCTGATTGGGCCAGGTGGTGCCCAGTGATGTGACATTAAAAACACCACCAAAAGCCATCAGCATGAAAGTCAGTCAGCGTCCTGCTGTCCTGCTGGCATGGTGGCTTAATTCTCACACAAACAGGATTTAATTCCGTGTGACGCTTGGCATGAGGTGTTGAAAGACACATTAATTCCCTTTGACCTTAGAGCTGTTCGGATGTTGTTGGTCTGAAGGGCCGCGATGACTTTTTGTGATTAGTCACTGCTCTGATGGCCTCGTTGGCCAGCACCAATTCTATTTGTATTTTTCAGTCTATTTCTTTTTGAAAAAATATGATAGTGCTGGGGAGATTGTTTTACCTGCAGCATAAACACTAGTCGGTCTATTGTCCATCTTTATGCTTTGGCCAGTGTGGTGGTGTCAGCTTAGTGTTTCTTAAGTTCCATTTACCTGCCCCTACCCCATTTTTAAGACTTTGCCAACGCAGAGGGTTTTGCACAGCTGAAGCAATCTGCCAAATAATTACCGGCAGATTTTGCCGGAACGCGTTTGGAGTTTTCCGAGTGCAAAGAATCCGTCTTGAAAAAATCTCTGAATTGCGGACATAGTGTGTGTCTGTCTGTGATAAACATGTACTGTATTGTCATGATTTTCTCAGAAGTTTGGCTGTGGTGGTTTATCAGATGTGGGTCAAAGTAGTAGATCGTTGAGGAATGCACACGATGAGAAGTGATGGTGCCAAGGTCCACGTCACAAAGACAAAAAAATAACAAAATAACAATAACAATCATCATCATCATGTGCCCTGCCACATGGCGTTTGCGATCATGACTCTTCATACGAATCTATCCCTTGTCGCTGCAAGTGCATCTCCCACCCTCTCTGTCCTCAGCCACCTTGCAAGTCGGTCCAGTATTTTCTCCCTGGGTCTACCTGGTGCTCTCTTTCCGTCCGGCTTTCCTGTTGTGACTAGGTGCTCTAATTTCTCTTGCCTCACAAAACGTCCTATTACTGTTTCTTGTCTTTTCCTATTCTTCTTTATCAGTGATCTTCTTGTGTCTGCCTCTTTCAAGACTGTCTCGTTTGTTTTCTTTGCTGCCCATGGAACTCTCAACATTCTTCTTAGAAACCACATTTCAGCAATAATAATAATAGTAATAATAAAGATAATGACGGCCGAAAATCAACACTTTCAGAGTAAGCTGTGTGAAGAGAAGTCTCAGTAACTTTGACAATGTTTACATTCTGTTTTCATTGTTCTGACAGTCTACCATTGCTTTTGAGGCGCGTCAAGTTTTAGTTCTGTAGAAGCTTCCCCATGATTACAGTGACCTTGAGGAGTATAGAACCTGAATTTTGTGTGTTAATTTTCGTATAAAAAAACATTCATTGGAAAAGAAAAACTATTTTGCAGAACAAATTTACCTTAAATACAGTTTTTGTTATCACTGGAATGCTGATTGTTGTTGTTGTGTTTTTTGTGTTGTTGTTGTGTGTTGTTGCGTGTTGTTGTTGTTGTTGTGCTGCTGCTGGAAGCATATGACCTGATAATCTGGCTGACCGCATTACCAAAGTAAAATCCGCTTTGGTAAGCGTGGAAGACGGAGAGAGAGGAAGGGGAGGGGTAGGGAGAGGAAATCGGTGGAGAAATATGCGGTTCAATTAACACTCAGACAGGTTAAGAATATTTCACGAGGATTTCCTGACACAAGCTGCTCCCAATCCACCACACGTCTGATGACTCGGCCCTTCCCTTCTCCCCCAGGTAGCTGACAGATTGGGATTAGGAGAAAATCATGAGGGCTCTTGGGTGAAGATAATCTGCAAATGTGTCCAAACAATTTGCAGACTTTAGCCAGTAAGGCATGATGGTGACCGGAGAATCAACGTGCTGTTGTTGACTTGTTACACGTAGGGTGGTAATAAGTCCAGCAAGGGAGGCTACTACCGCTGCCTGTAGCAAGTCGCGTATGTAACAGTACTATGTGCAAGTATTAAGTGGATTAGTGTCAGTTAGGCGGCCCAGTTTTCTACCTTTTTAGACGTCCGTCTCAAGTCAAACACGTTGAATCGTGACGTAGTTGTTGAGTGAATGCTGTTTTGTTTTTTTCTTACAGAACGCACCACTGCCCCGACCTAATGCCAGTGTCAGCTCTCTCTGTCTCTGTCTGTCTGTCTGTCTCTGTCTTTGTCTCTTTGTCTCTGTCTGTCTGTCTCTCTGTGTCTTCTTCTGTCTGTCTCTGTCTTCTCTCTCTGTCTCTCTTTTCTCTCTCTCTAGCTTTCTGTCTTTCAGTCTTCTCTCTCTCTCTCTCTCTCTCTCTCTAGCTTTCTGTCTTTCAGCCTATCTCTCCTCTCTCTCTCTCTCACGTCTCTCGCTCTCACTTTCTCTGTCTCTCTTCTCTCTCTCTCTCTCTCGCTCTCTCTCTCTCTCGTTCGCTCTCTGCCTCTGTATCTCTCTGTCTCTGCTCTTTGTCTCTTTCTCTCTGCCTGTCCGTCTATCTGTTTGTTTTTCTGTCTGTCTTTTTCTCTGTCTGTCTGTCTCGCTGTCTGCTCTCTCATCTCTGACTCTGTGTGTGTGTCTCTCCGTCCATGTCTGTGTCTCTGTTTTCTCCTCTCTCTCTCTCTCTCTCTTCTGTCACTGTCTGTCTGTCTTATCTGTCTGACTGTCTGTCCGTCTGTCTGTCTGTCTGTCTTTCTCTCTCACTCACTCTCTCACACTGTCTGTCTCTTTTTCTCTCTCACTCTCTCTCTCATTTTCTGGGTCTCTGTCTCTCTCTCTCTCTCCTCTCTGTTTTGCTCTCTCTCTCTCTTCTTGTTGTCTCTGTGTGTCTCTCTCTTTCTCTCTCTCTATCTCTGTCTGTCTGTCTCTCTCTCTCTCTCTCTCTCGTTCTCTCTCTCTTTCTCTCTATCTCTCTTTTTCTTTCTCTCTGTCTCTCTCTTTTCTCTCTCTCTCTGTCTCTCTTTCTCTCTCTCTCTTTCTCTCTCTGTCTATCTTTCTCTCTATATATCTGTCTCTCTCTCTCTTTTACACACACACACACACACACACACACACAACTCTCTCTCTCTCTCTTTCTCTCTCTCTCCCTCTCTCTGCTGAAATCCTTTCATTCGCCCCACCCCAAATTCCTCTCTGTTTAGAATATTAAAGCCACAGTTCGTATATATAAGTGTTAAATCTCACTTTGCAAGTGACCTATTTCGTAAAGTATTCTCCTAACTATTCATGATGTAACATAGAAATACAAGACTACCAGTTTTGTTTTTCTCTAGCTTTGCAAGATTTCTTTGTAAGTAGTTTTTGAGTACTTTTAGATACTTAACATAAGTACTTTACCAGCAGCAAGTACATTTGTGTAAGAATGTCATAACTGTTTGTATACATAGCGTGGCTCCGTAGCTTGTTTATCAACCTCACAGTGACAGAGAATATAAAGCAGTCTACAATTAAGTAAGCAAGCAAGCAAGCGCACACACATACACACACACACACACACACCTGTGCATGCACACACACACACACGCACACATAAACACATACATACACGCGCACACACACACGCACATACACGCACGCACGGCTCGCCACACACACACTCGCACACACAATCCACAAACCACACATACACACTCACGCACGCGCGCACACACACACAAGCACGCATGCACACACACACACACACACACCACACACACACACACACATACACACATATGCACACACACACACACACACGCACGCACAACACACACACACACACACACACACACACACACACACACACACACACACCACACACACACACACACACACAGAAGACGGAGAGCGAGAGAAAAAAAAAGAAAGTGAATGAATCTTTATTTTCCAACTACAGAAGTTACAAGCAGAAACTCAGAATAGACAGGCCTTAGTTAAAACTAAAAAGGCAGAATTTGACCATGGTCTGTCTATTGTGTATCAATTAAAAAAAAGAAAGAAACACACAATGAAGAATGAACTAAATCAGCGAGGAAAGTGTTTTAAAGCATGTTACATTGGAAATGTCTACTTGAAGTAAATAAAATGTTATAGATTTGTTTGGTAAAACAAACGAACAAACAAACATACAAACAAAACAACAACAAAACAAGAAGAAAATAGAAAAATCCCCAACGTCATGGGTAAACAACGATACACCTACAGACGGGGGGAAAAGTTGGATGGCGCGTACAGTGGCTACGTGTTTTCCCGACAAGAGCAACCCGCAATTTCACAATGGAAAATTGAACTGTCGTAGAGAATGCTTCAAGAAAATTTAAATAAATAAACAAATAGATAAATAAATAAATGAATAAAGCAATAAACAAATAAGTGATCAAATACACAAACAAACGAATAAAATTACATAAAAGTTAAATAAAACGGGCGTGAAAAAATTAGATAAATAAATGAATAAATAAATAGTCAAGTGAGTAAACAAATAGATGAAGAATCCAATAAAATAAAATTACATAAAAATAAGAAATGAAACAGGCGTGAAAAATTCGAGTGCGGTCCAGTTAAAAAAAAAAAGGTAAAAAAAGTCAGAAGCAAGTATTCCTTCCTTTCTATAATTATAGAAAGAAAATTGCTGCCTAGGACCTCATTTAGAAAAAAGAATTCATTCAACCAAGTATTCAGTTTGTCGTTTTTTTCTTCTTCTTCTTTTTTTTTCTTTTTCTTCTTTTCTTTTTTTTCTTTTCTCTTTTTTGTGCGCGTTTGTTTGTGTTGTTGTTAAGTTGACTTACTACCACAAGGTAGACAACCTGCTTTCCCTCTCTTGGCGCTGACGCCATGTACTGTTAGTGCTTGCAGTAAACTCCTTTTGATTATCGCTCTTTGATAGAGCCGGCAGTGTAGCGTGGAATGGCTCTTTATTGTCTGTTTATGTGGCCTTGAGGTACTCTGTGTATTGTCGCGATGGACCGGTGACCAACTCAACCGTGTCCCGACAGGCAGTTGGCCGTTTTGTAGCCTGCCAACTACTCTCCACCACCACCACCTTTAAATGCTCTTCTCACCTCCCTTCCCCTCCCCTTCCCACCCCATCTGCGCCATTCTTGACTTTATGTTTCCCTACCCCACCCTCACCCCACTCGTCTGTTTCGTATATTGAAGGAAAAGGGTATTGATTTTGTATCGATACTGAGGGATGTGTGGCTGTCTTTCTATCTGTATGTCTGGCTCGATGGCTCTCTATTAATCTCTCTCTCTCTCTCTCTCTCTCTCTCTCTCTCTCTCTCTCTTCTCTCTCTCTCTGTGGTGTGTGTGTGTGTGTGTGTGTGTGTGTGTGTGTGTGTGTGTGGTGTGTGTGTGTGTGTGTGTGTGTGTCTGTCGTTCTTTGTCTATTTTGTCTTGCTGTCTGTTTGTTCCCCTGTTTCTGCTTCTCTTCATCTCTGTCTGTCCATCTCTGTCTACCTCCATGTTTGTACTTCTTCTCCTACTCTCTCTGTGCCCTTTTTCTCAGCTTCTCTGTCTCTGTCTGTCTGTCTGTCTGTCTCTCTTTCTCTCTCTTTCTCTCTCTGTCTCTCTCTCTCTCTCTCTCTCTCTGTGAAGAAAACGTGTCACCAAAGATGATTTTAAGAGATATTTATCCAAATGATTAAAGTCAGAAATATGCACGAAAAGCTTAGACAGGACATTAAGAAGTTTTATTTCAAGTCATATCTGTCAGTTATAGGCTTCATTGGGGGTGGCTGCCAGCTTATGATCAACGCATCTAGGATAGATATATACACAGATATAAATAAAATAATACAAACAAAAATACATCAGCTTGTTAAATAATAATTCAAAGAGAGAGAGGCAGACAGACAGAGAGTACAGACAGGCAGACAGACAGACACAGAGAGAGAGAACAGACAGGCAGGCAGGCAGACAGACAGACAGAGAGAACAGACAGCGCAGACAGACAGAGAGAGAACAGACAGGCAGACAGACAGACAGAGAGAGAAGAGAACAGACAGGCAGACAGACAGACAGAGAGGGGGGGGGGGAGAGAGAGAGAGAGAGGAGAACAGACAGGCAGACAGACAGACAGACAGACAGAGAGAGAACAGACAGGCAGGTAGACAGAGAGAGAGAACAGACAGGCAGACAGACAGACAGATAGACAGACAGAGAGAGAACAGACAGGCAGACAGACAGAGAGAGAGAGACAGACAGGCAGACAGCAGACAGACAGACAGACACAGAGAACAGACAGGCAGACAGACAGACAGAAGAGAACAGAGCAGGCAGACAGACAGACAGAGAGAGAACAGACAGGCAGACAGAAGAGACAGACAGAGAGAACAGACAGGCAGACAGAGAGAGAGAGGGGGGGCAGAGAGAGAGAGAACAGACAGGCAGACAGACAGACAGGCAGACAGAGAGAGAGAGAGCAGACAGACAGACAGACAGACAGACAGAGAGAGAACAGACAAGACAGACAGACAGACAGACAGATTCCTTGAGCTTGCACAAGACCTGAAGCCCTGGCTATATTTTGGAAAAGGAGGGGGGGGGGGAGCAAATCCTGACGTGAAGCTGACGTCACAGAATGATCGTAGCATTAAGATGGGCAACGAATAAAAAGCAGTTTGCGTATGTTTAAATGACCTCGGCAGTCCAATAAATTATTCAGACTCTGTTTTTCCAAATATCAAATTATTTGCCTGAAGCCATTTTAGCCATTTAGGAATAAATTTAGGCTTGGTACGGACTAGCTATATCCGGGAGAGGGGTGTGTCGATTGGGGTAGGGTGGGGAATGAAGTACTAACTAAATTTTTTTTTTTCGTTGTTTCGCAAGAAGTTTGTTTATTTGCTTTGTTTTTGGCTTTGTTTGGGTGGTTGGTTGGGTTTTTGTTTTGTTTGTTTGCTTTACTTTGATTTTGGTTGATTTGTTTATTTATCGTTCTGATTTTCTTTCTTTTTTTTTTTTTTTAAGGATCATTGCACTCAGGGAGGTTACCTTTGTGCTCACCTTTTTTTTTCTTCCCGTCCCATTTTCTACACCACTTTAATGGCCACAGAAGCTGGAACAGTTTTTATTATGCGATGATGATGATGTCGATGAGGATGATAATAATGATGCTATGGAGTCCCATCTAGGATTGAGACTGCGTGACTGGGTTGTACTCTACGCTTACTATAATAATATATCCTGGCGTCAACCAAGCCCGAGAGATACAGACACCTGGGTGCTGGTCAGAAGATTTGAGCAACACCCTCAATGACGCATCCGCGAAGTGGATGAGACTCGACTGTGTGGTTCCAGTCTTCCCAATGAGCCCATAGCACGCCCAACTCTGGGTAGGATGCCGCTTAGAGCCGAAAAATCCCACAATGATTTTTGAAGGTACTGATGGGGATTCGAACCCACAACCTTCCATCGGTAGTCCGTTGCGTTAACCACTACACCACGGCGACTGGTCGTTCTGATTTTTCTAGTATGTATGTTTGCACGTTGTTTTGTCCAGATTGTACAAGCGGTATGTTGCGGCACTGTCTCTTGTACCTCCGTCTTTGATGGGTGAGCATGTTGGGTGTTTTCATGTTTTCCATGATCCCCGGGCACTGACATGACCTGCAGGATCTTTAACGTGTGTATGCGATATTCAACGTGCGTATACACACGAAGGTAGTTTAGGCACCAAAAGCGGTTTGGGTAAGGAATCCAAATTTGGACAGCAGATTTGATGCTACTGAAAACCTGTCTCAAAGTTGTGCCATTTGCTGTTATTTGGCATGGGGGATTTCATGTGTGTGTGTGTGTGTGTGTGTGTGTGTGTGTGTGTGTGTGTGTGTGTGTGTGTGTGTGTGTGTGTGTGTGTGTGTGTTTGTTTGTTTTTTGTTTGTTTTACTGATTACCATGACTTCAGTCTCATCCCAATTAGCTCACAACCCATAGCAAGAAAAACTCAAGTCAGTGTAATCGAATCATTCTATCACTTATGATTAAGATTTCTGTGATGAGTTTTTCAGTAGCATCAAATATGCTGTCCAAGTTTGATTCTGCAGGGGTTACACTTCAAACCTCAAAACTTCTACACGCTTTATCGTAATGGCTTGACAGTCTTGTTAATTTCTTTTTACGCTCTCTAAACTGCTATTAATGTTGGCCTTTATATACATATATGCATTATTACTTTTTTTTTTATTCAACGTTTCTTTCTTGGCTTTGGGTTGTAAATGTTTCATTTTGATTTATAGACAGCGGCCTCTCGAGGCCTCCATTTACGTTTGGAAACCATCAAGGTTTTCCCGTGATTCGTGCCCAATAACTGTTTGAAAGGAGAGTAGAATCCGGGTCGGTGTGTCCGTGTTTGACCTCCACATTGAAAAGATATCCTCCTCCCTTCCATTGCACTTCGATGGTCGTCATCTGTTTCGGTCTGTTTTGTGTGACAATTTCGTTTTGTTTTGTGTGACTGACGAACTAATAGAGGCCCTCGTTCAGGTCATCGATTTGTGAATTGAATGCCGGGATTGATTTGGTTCATTTTTCTACGTCAGCACTCACCTCAAGTGATATGGCCGACGGGGATAACCATCCCAGGGAAGTGGGGGAAGTGGGACCTATCTAATCATATACTGACACCACCAGAACAACGATGATGTTAAGATGGTATAGTGAGAAGGCCAGTTTTAATGGGGGGGGGGGGTACTTATCTAATCCTACACTGACACCACCATAACAACGATGATGTTAAGATGGGACAGTGAGAAGGCCAGTTTTAATGGGGGGGGG
>JAPXFY010000029.1:16956094-16973594 GCA_030674185.1 Monoplex corrugatus
CGACCTGAACAAGATGACCCCAACGTGGGCACGCACACCAAGCTGGTGGCGGGTAGTGAATACCTCTGTGACCTGCACGTGGATGGCGTCACTAACGTCACTGCCACCTGCTACACCAGGTAAACGTCATTTCTGCTCATCTTCTTTACCTTGAATTTGACCTGTTCCTGTGATCTGTTCATTCGTTATCTTTACTTGACTTTTACCTGTATCTGTGATTTATTCTGTCATTATCTTCACCTTGATTTTTACCTGTATCTGTGATTTGTTCTGTCATTATCTTTACCTTGACTTTTACACATATCTGTGATTTGTTCTGTCATTATCTTTACCTTGACTTTTGCCTGTATCTGTGATTTGTTCTGTCATTATCTTTACCTTGACTTTTACCGTATCTGTGATTTGTTCTGTCATTATCTTCACCTTGATTTTTACCTGTATCTGTTATTTGTTCTGTCATTATCTTTACCTTGACTTTTACCATATCTGTGATTTGTTCTGTCATTATCTTTACCTTGACTTTTGCCTGTATCTGTGATTTGTTCTGTCATTATCTTTACCTTGACTTTTACCTGTATCTGTGATTTGTTCTGTCATTATTTTACCTTGACTTTTACCCGTATCTGTGATTTGTTCTGTCATTATCTTACCTTGACTTTTACCTGTATCTGTGATTTGTTCTGTCATTATCTTTACCTTGACTTTTACCTGTATCTGTGATTTGTTCTGTCATTATCGTTACCTTGACTTTTACCCGTATCTGTGATTTGTTCTGTCATTATCTTTACCTTGACTTTTACCTGTATCTGTGATTTGCTCTGTCATTATCGTTACCTTGACTTTTACCCGTATCTGTGATTTGTTCTGTCATTATCTTTACCTTGACTTTTTCCTGTATCTGTGATTTGTTCTGTCATTATCTTTACCTTGACTTTTACCCGTATCTGTGATTTGTTCTGTCATTATCTTTACCTTGACTTTTACCGTATCTGTGATTTGTTCTGTCATTATTGTTACCTGACTTTTACGTGTGATTTGTTCTGTCATTATCTTTACCTTGACTTTTTCCTGTATCTGTGATTTGTTCTTCATTATCTTTACCATGACTTTTACCTGTATCTGTGGTCTCTTCTTTCGTTATCTTCATCCTGACTTTTACCTGTGTTGTGATCTCTTCACTTAATATCTTTAGCTTGACTGCCACCAGTTTTTGTAATCTGTTCATTTATCAGCTTTACCTTGACTTTGATATCTTTTTGTGGTCTGTTCTCTTATTATCTTTATTTTGATCTTTTCCTGTGTCTGTGACCTATTCAACTATAATCATTATCTTGGTTTTGTAAGTTTATTTCTTTTCTCACACTGGAGTCCAGTCTTAGCATTCTCTTAATTTTTGTATTTGGTGTTTGTTTGTAATCTTATGTTTGACAAAGGCCAGTTGGCCGAAAATTTGCGCCTGTCTTGTTTTGCTGTATTTAATACGCGTTCTTATTCTTTTTTCGCGTTTTTTCTGGTTCCTTCATGGTTTTGATCTGTTCTTGTGATGTCTTATCTCATTATCTTTACCTTAAGTTTTACCTGTATCTGTGATTTGTTCGCTCGTTATGTTTATCTTGACTATTATCTGTGTCTGTCATGTGTTCATTCATTATCTTTGTCTTGATTTTACCTGTTCCCGTGATTTTTTTTATCTATTATCTTTATGTTGACTTTTACCTGTTTTCAATATCTTTTCATCAAATATTCATACGTTTACACGTTTACCTATATCTGTGATCTTTTTCACCCGTTATCTGTGCCTTGAATATTACCCGTTTCCATGATCTCCGCCTGAGTGACATTACAATCATCACCACTACCTGATACACTACGTAAATGTTATTTTCACTGAGTGTATCTTTATCTTGATTTTCAACTGTTTCTATGATTTGCATTTCATTTGCACCAGCTAGAACAGACAGACAGTTCACTCAACTCTGGGTAAGGACCGGTTGGTGAGGGACAGAGGTTCAGACCATGGTCTCCTAATTAATAATCTATTGAGCTAACTACTTAGCCACCTTGACTGGTCCGTTGTTTTTGTTTTTGTTTTATGTCACTCCACATAGAGATAAAGCTCCCGTTTTCCAATTTAACCCTTTGGCTCCCGCACCTTATTCACCAGCTGCAAAAATTTAAACTTTTGACTCCCTCGCCCTGTCCACCAGCTTCGTGCGGAAAGCTGGTGGACAGGGTGCGGGAGTCAAAGGGTTCAACGGATTCGACTCAGGTTCTGGAATCTTTGTGTACGCAGCCTCAAGTTCCCCCAGCTATAAATGGGTACCTGATCCCGTTAAGAACTGGGGGAAGGTAAGGCAGGTGCTTTGACTGACATACGAACTCAATCAATCAAATCATCAATCAATCAGTCAGTCAATCAGTCTGACTTAGGGCGCTGTGTTGTAGCTTAGAACTACATAAGGAGCATCAGCTACATAAATCATATCAATTTATCAACTAAGCCTATATGATGACACTATGCAAGGTTATGGAGACTTAGACCTACAAGATCATCAGTGATAAAAACTAATTTATGAATGGTTATACTGACATGAAAGTACGCGAAATCACGACAACCTAACAGGAGCTTATGGCTTTCTGACAAACCAGGGCTTTCAGTGACAAAAAATAATAATTTATGAATATTCATAACATAACAGTATGCAAGATCACCACAAACTTACGATGACCTAATGGCTTTTTGACCAGCCAGATCTTGGACAATGAAAAGCCATGAATGATATTGTGTCTGGTTGACACAGTTTACGACGATCTGACAAAGCAGGCCTGTGGATCATAAGATTTTTTTTAGGCAGAACATTTCGCATTCTTGAAGCCACCAGACAACCTGACAAGTTAGGACAATGCAGTGCTTGTAGAATAGGTTGTTTGATAACAGCAGAACATTCCATGTTTGCGAAGCCGCCTGAATGGCTGTCAACCGCAGACATTACAAGAAATGTATATTACAAACGGAAACGCATTCAGGGTTTTTATCTCAAGGCGAGAGGAAGTTAAAATCAAACTCTTGGTAAATCACAGGTCTGTAGAACCAGCAGGATTGAAATCTACCGTTAGCTAATTTGGGAAGGGGCATAACTGTATTTGGGCTACCTGCGTCGCGGCGGAAGTGAAATTCCGGAAGAAATTGCGAAAGTGCAGACAACGTGGACATAGTGTATCTCAAAAGTTTGAGTAAAATAATTTTCACTGCAGTAGAAAACTTACTAGTTATGAATCGGAAGAAGTTGTGCTAACTAGAAATTTGCTTCTCTGATCAAATCAAGAAATATATCTTTTGATTTGTGATTTCGAACAGTGAAAAGCAAAGCTGCAGCATAACCATGTGTGCACAGATCAATAATCTGGAAACGAAGGTAAGTATTTTCCGACACATGCCTAATACTAGCTTAACCCTAAACCATCACCCTCAGCCGATTTTCTCCGTGAATAGATTGCCGGTCCTGAGGATTAGTTAGGAATAGAGCAATGTATTCATGCACGAAATTTGCAGGATTGAGAGCACTCTGAACTGCAGAAGGAGACACACAGAAGTGCTAGCTAGCTGAACTGCACCATTAGATCTAATCAGTTTGGCTCCAAGCCAGGCGAATCAGAATAGATCTAGGTCTAAAGTCGCTTGTAGTTTACTAGTCTGAAAATCATATTCAAGTCATTCTGCATAAACAGTGCGCTACATCAGGAAAGAACTTTAAATGTACATGTATACAATTAAAGTGGAAACCTGATATAACAGGGATGATGGGACCAAATCAAAATCCCTGTTATATCAGATCCCTGTTATATCAGATATCAAGGGAAATAAGGACTGATCAACTAACTCTTGATAAACAGTAGATCTAGGCCTAGATCTGGTCTGGTGTAAGTGTGCAGTAAGCTTACAAACTGAATGATGGCGCAGTCAGTCACTGACTCAGTGGCCTCAGGCCTACACGCTTGCGCGCGCATCACGCTCGCATTGCGAAGCGTTCTTTCAGTGTACAGTACACAGTATACTAAGGCTAGCCTAGATCTAGATCTAGGCCTACTGCGTGGCGTGCTGAGTCTAGGCCTAGGCCTTTCTGCTGCAGAGCCCGTCTCGGCATCCCTGCTATAACCGATCGAACCCTCTTGTCTCCCTGTTATTGCCGATAAGTTTTAATAGAGACAAAGAGGAAGAAAAAATGGGGATTGAAAAAAGCCCTGTTATATCCGGATTCCTGTTATAACCGGTCCTGTTATAAATGGTTTCCACTGTATGTCGAACGGGATGGTCGATTATTTAAATTGGCGAGGCCTTAAAAAAACTTGTATTAAAATGCCTTGGCTATTAGATGTTATGAGTATGATGAATACGATTGTCATTGTTATTGTTTATATACTATTATACGTTGTTTGGATGTTTAAAATATTCCCCTCTCATCCGGCTCTACCGCCCTCGTCCCTTTTTTGGGGGTGGGGGAGAGGGCGGGAAGATTCATTTGGTTTTTGTTTATTTGTATGAAATAACAATCGTAAGTATACGCAAAAGAAATGATTCCTTCTCGGCTTTTTTTCCCAGCCACAATGTAGATTTCAACCAAATTTGGTGAATACATGTGTTGCAAAACAAACATTCAACAAATATCATAGAGATAGTCAAAAGTCAAGGTCACAACTTTTAACAACAACAACAACGTGTTCACAAGTGTAGACAAGTATTCTTCAGTAGTGTATCAATGGAGTTTGATTAGATTGGACCACGAAATGAATATTGACGCCTAGTTTATGCAGAGACCTGGGTGCATAGGGTACAAGTAAACGTGGTCAATATTTGGAACTCTGCAGTTAAAAATATTGAGCTGCATGCTAAAACACAATACAAAATGATGAGCCTTTAATGACAACGAGACAACGACGACGACAAATGATGATGATGATGACGATGAGATGATGATGATGTTGTTGATGATGACGACTTTTATCATTGTTTCTCAGATCCATGCCGGTGGGAGAATACCAGGTGAAGGTGACGGTTGATGGAGTGGAAGTCAGCGATTACTGCACTCGCAACCCCAGTGACTGTGTTTACACGGTAGGAGTCACATACACACTTCACTTATCTGAGTTAATGATAATACGAATTATAACCATAATACTACTTATAGATTTATGTAGGTCAACATTCCGTGGAACAAGCTCCTGGTGCTTCGTACTCTAGACAAAAAGGTTATGTAAAAAACAGAAGCAAACAAAAAACCACACGAAAAATCCAAACAAAAACAACAAAGGTAAAAGAACAAAAACCAGATCAGTAAAAACTCGTATGAGCTCAACATGTCACAGGACAAGAAAGAAAAGAGCAGCGTTACTGTAGTTCATCAAAAAATCATATTTCTTAATATGAACGCACACACATGAACCCACACACAGACACACAAAGGCACTACGCGCACAAACAGAGCACGTGCACATGCACGCACACACAGCTACATACAGTTACACAACGACTAACATTTAGCAAACGTAAATACACTGAAACAAGACTTGCAAACAACTTGATGAAACACACAAATAACACTTTTGTTCGTTATAATCATATATATATATATATGTATGTAAAAATGTAGTTATATATATATATATATATATATATATATATATATATATATATATATATATTATATATATATATATATATCATGTGTGTGTGTGTGTATATATATGTTTGTATATATATAAGTATATATGTATACAGATATATACATATATATATTTATATATATGTATGTAAAATATATACATACATACTTCACAAAGTATGCATTGTTCACATACAGATCGCGTACACACATACAAAAAGGTACAGCCATAAATGTACCAAGCGCGTCTGAAAAAAATCATTGTTTGTACTTAAAAGTATTTGTATGATATTTTCATTGTTGTTACTACAATGCATTGCACAAGGTCACATAGTTAATATATGTTTTTTATGGCAGCCTGTCTGGCTGTACTTGATAACTGGTAAAGAAAATAGGGAGGGGGTGGACACGGTAGCTATTAACACCCAGACATATAGTGTAAAATAATAGAATATATTCTTTGTGAATCATCCTCAAAAGTAAAAGTGGGACGGTGATATGTCTAGTCCATATCATATCTTTGTGCCGTCAGTCTTAATTTTTGGTTTTGTATTTTAATGTAATATCTTCGTTTTATTTTTTAACTAAAAGTGGGAAAGTGATAATCACATTTATACTGGTAAATGAAATACTTTCCAGAAACAAAAGAGACTGAAAAAGTTCATGGCTTTTGGAGTTTCTATCAAGGTCCAAAATAATCAGTTGTCTTGATAGTTTGAATTGTTTACATTTGTGCAGTTTGTCTGTAGAATGATAATCGTATCTTTTTTTTCGGTTGTTGTTCAGTTTTTACGTCGGCACCCACCTCTGGTGATATGGCCGACGGGGATAACCATCCCTGGGAAACTGGGGAAGGATGACCTATGTAATCCTATACTGACACGACCAGAACAACAATGATCTTAAGATGGGACAGTGAGAAGGCCAGTTTTAATGTGGCGCACCCCGGGATTCGAACCCACAACCGTTAGCATGTGAATCCGACGCGCAAACCAACTGAGCTACTGAGCCCCGCGATAATCGTGTATTGATTGTCTTGTTATTTTATGTCAACAGGTGACGGACTCGGTGACTCCCAAAATCAAGACCTTGACGCCGCGTTCTGGTGTACCTGGTTAGTGTCACGTTGTGCATTTAGTTTGCTTTCATGTTTAGAAAACAAACGACACAGTCTTGACGGAGGCAGACACAAAAAGACAAGCAACATTTTTAGGACATTTTCTGAGGCAAGAGAAATTAGAGCACCTAGTCACAACAGGAAAGTTGGATTGAAAAAGAGCACCAAGTAGACCCAGGGAAAAGATAATGGACGGAGTTGATGAAGACAAATAGGGTGGAAGATGTACTTGCAGCAACAAACGATAGATTTGTGTGGAGGGCCATGATCGCCAACACCATGCGGCAGGGCACATGATTGATCCGTGTTTAAAACATTTCAGTGATGTTTGCCAGTCTCTGTGTGTCACAGTTTATCTCTTTGTATGTATTTGTGTTTATTATTATTATTATTACTATTATTATTGTTATTGTTGTTATTATTATTATTATTATTATTATTTGTTGTTGTTGTTGTGACATTTTGTTTTCTATGTGAAATTCAGGCTGCTGTCCCTGGAGAGAATGTGCCTCCCGACTGTAGCGCCGCCATTTTTTTCTGTTTGAGTTTATTTCTATATACTCATGAAAATGGGTGGTTTTTTTTAAAGATTTTTTGTCAGGAATAGGGTGGGTTTTTTTTTATTGCCGTGGGATCTTTGATGTGCAATGCACGCATGGTCTCATGTAAAAGACTAGCAGCAGTACCTCCAATTAAAATTTAATGGAAGGGGGAGAAAAATCCTGTCCAAACGGTGATTCGAATCCAGATTTCTCGTATCCTAGGCAAGGGTTTAAACGATCAGACCACACGCTCTATCACCTGTCATCTATGAAGCTGACTGAAAGACATGAATCCTTCGTTACCAATTCCAGAGTCCAACAAAGGTGTGAGCACCTGTTTCTTTTTTTCTGACCCATTTCCTCAGAACTTTACTAGTCACAGAGTATAAAAATAATTTATAATGGTATGATGATGCCTCGCAATGAGGGATGATAATCATGATGCTATGGAGTTCCATTTTGGTTTTTGACACTGCGTGACAGTGCTGTATTCTACGTTTCCTTTCATAGTATCCCTGGCATCAACCAGGCCCGAAAGATTCAGACACCAGCGGTGTTGGTCATGAAATGTGAGCCGCATCCTCAGTGACGCATCCGTGAAGTACATGAAACTCGACAGTGTGGTGCCAGTTTTCCCAGTGAGCCCGTAGCACACTCAAGTCTGGGTAGGGTTGAGTTGGGGCTCAAAAATCCGACAACGATTTTGACAGGATTGACGGAATTTGAACTTACAACCTTCCATTTGTTTGTCCGTTGCTTTAAGTGTAACCACTATAAAAAGAAGATTGGTGAGCACCTGTTTATGTGTTGGAGTATGGACATTCTTGAGACAAAGAGCTGTCCACACGCTTTCTCCCCGAAATGCTGATTTTATAATTTTCTTGTCCATAGACTTTGCCCTGTGCCATGACTTCCAAACTTATGCATTCGTGATTTCTCAATGGTCGCTGTGTTTGATAAAAGTTGGCAAAGATCCATTGTAAAACAGCTGGGAAATTTTGTTCTGACACATTTTGTTACAGAGACGCGCGCACGCCACACACACACACACACAACACACACACACACCACACACACACACACACACACCTTTAGTCCATATGAAAAATGTACCTTTTTTCTTTTTAATTAAGCACACACACTTACATATACACATACATACACACACACAGACACACACACACAACACACACACACACACACACACACACACACACACACACACACACACACACACACACACACACACCCGTCTAATATCACTTATAGTGAAATTTCGAAAGACGTTAAATCAAGCAACGAACGAACACACACACACACACGCGCACACACACACACACACACACACACACACACACACACACACACACACACACACACACACACACACACACACACACACACACACACACCACAACACACACCTTTAGTCCATATGAAAAATGTACCTTTTTTCTTTTTTATAATTAAAGTGAGATTGAAAAAATATACACCCGTGTTACTGTTCGCGTAAAGAAATGGATATAAGCGTACAGACATCTGCACGTCCTATTCGCTGACTTTATACAAACTGAAAACATTTAGACCTCTACACAGAAAGTCTTTTGCATTACTGAAAGTCTGATGCGATCGCACAATATTCAAATGTGTGATTCAGACAATGACGCAAACTTGCCTCATAATTTTATGTCTTATTTCAGGTACCTTGCTGACGTCAGAAGCCCGGATGTTTACATCACGCTATGGCAGCAACGAAGAAAGTCAGAATAAACGGACTGAAAAGATCGTCAAGTGAGAAAGTCGACACACATGTATACGCACACACACACACACACACACACACACACACACACACACACACACACACACACACACAACACACACACACACACACACACAACACACACACCACACACACACACACACACACACACACACACACACACACACACACACACACACACACATACACACACACACACACACACACAACACACACACACACTACACACACACACAACACACACACACACACACACCACACACACACACACACACACACACACACACACACACACACACACACACACACACACACACACATACACACGCTGATAAAACTGCACGTGTTTTTTTTTCTTTTCGGGGGTGGGGGTGGGGGAGTGAATGAAAATACATATAGCCTACTTTGTAAGCAGGACTGGATATTTGGTTTTGTTTGTTTGTTTGTTTGTTTGTTTGTTTGTTTTCCTGTACAGCCGGCGGATTTTGCAACATATTGCGACAGACTATGCTGATTAAATCATTGTAACAGCAGTCTCAGACACGGAGACGGAAGTTTGATTTAAATACCTCCCTCCCCCCCCCCCCGCCTTCCCCGTTCTTTCCACCCTTTTCCTTCTTGCGACAAGAGACCAGACTGCATAGCGACAATTTATATAGGATGTACTTACTACTTTTACCCCAGTCTCACAAGAAGAAATTCTCAACACAATCAGATCCATGTCGTTCAAAACATGCGAACTGGATCCTCTTCCAGGTTCTCTCTACTCTGACTGTCTCCCTACTCTCCTCCCATTCATCACTGACATCATCAACACTTCTCTTCAAACTGGAACTGTCCCAGATTCTTTCAAGTCTGCTATTGTTCACCCTCTCCTCAAGAAATACAATTTAGACCCAAATGAACTGAAAAATTACCGGCCTATCTCTAATCTCTCTTTCCTGTCAAAACTTATCGAAAAAGTTGTCCTCAACCAGCTGAACTCTCACCTGTCTGCCAACAATCTCCTCAATCCTTTCCAGTCAGCCTACCGCCAGTGCCATAGCACTGAAACTGCCCTGCTACACATTCTCAACAATCTCCTCCTTGCAACTGATACTGGCAAAGTCTCTCTCCTCACACTCCTTGATCTGTCTGCAGCCTTCGATACCATTGACCATGGTATTCTCCTTTCTAGACTTCATCATACTTTTGGCATCTCTGACATTGCTCTCTCCTGGTTCACTTCATATCTATCAAATAGAAAACAAACTGTTCTCATTAATGGCACTTACTCTCAACCTGCATACCTGACCTGTGGTGTTCCACAAGGATCTGTCCTTGACCCTGTTCTTTTCACTATTTACACCTCCCCTCTGTTCACCATCATCAACTCCCACTCTATAAAACACCACTTCTATGCTGACGACACCCAACTACTAGACAGTGAGACACCAGACAATATACAGTGCCTCTTGACTCGCACCACTGAGTGTTACTCGGACATTAAGAACTGGATGACGTTCAACAAACTTCAGCTTAATGATGACAAGACAGAAGCTATCCTCATTGGCACCCGTCAGAAACTTTCTCAGCTGCCTCCTCTTTCTCTCCCATTATGTAACACATCAGTCCCAATTTCTGATTCAGCTAAAAACCTTGGTGTCTGCATTGACTCTACCCTCTCCATGAACAACTTTGTTTCTCAAACTGCCAGATCTTGCTACTATCACCTCCATCGTATAAGCCTGATCAGGAAGTATCTCTCTGTGGAAACAACTGCAAAACTCGTTCTCTCCTTCATAATGTCTCGCATTGACTATTGCAATTCACTCCTGTCTGGTCTTCCTGCCTCCACCATTCACATCCTGCAGCGCATTCAAAACAATGCTGCACGCCTTGTACTAAAAAATGAAAAAAGCTGACCACATATCTCCTCTCCTGACACAACTTCACTGGCTCCCTGTATCAAAGCGCATACAGTACAAACTAGACACCATGTGCTACAAAAGCCTCAATAACGCAGCCCCCGATTACCTGTCAAGCCTACTTGAGATCTATGTTCCCTCACGTACCCTCCACTCTGCCTCCGATCCTCTGACTTTTCGCTTTCCACGCACTAAGCTCAATACCTATGGTCCACGAGCCTTCTCTGTTTCTGGTCCACTCTCCTGGAACAAACTTCCTCTCTCAGTCCGTCAGCAACCTACTTTTGTCTCCTTCAAGTCCGCTCTCAAAACTCACCTTTTCTCCTCTGCATAAAATCCTGACCTCACTCAATCCCCTCTGCAGCCTGTCTCCACTCGGAGGGGAATCACATTGTAATATATAATTGTATATAATATGCTCTCTATAATTTTCCATTGCTTTTATTCTTTCTCCCCATTTATAGCCGTGTGCGTGTGCGTGTGCATGTGTGTGTGTGCGTGTGTGTGTGTGTGTGTTGTGTGCGTGCGTGCGTGCGTGCGTGCGTGTGTGGTGCGTGCGTGCGTGTGTGTCTGTTTTAGCGCTTAAATTTGATTTTATCAAGATTTTACGCTATATAAAATATTGTATATTGTATATTATTATATTATTACAACAGGCGAATACTTTGTGTCCAGCTCTGAAAGTACTTATACAATATACAGAATGTTTGAAAAAGTGGTTAACAGTTGGTTAGTTTATTTTTGAACTATAATCTTTGTTTGACGACATTTAAAAAAAAAATCTGATGTTTGTCTTAATGGTTTTTGTATTCATAATTGAACTGAGTGGATTATGTTTTTGTTTTGTGCAGGTTTTGGGCTGCAGGGAAAATCTGTAATGTCAAGGACTTGGATACAGATCAATAGTAAGAACTGTGTCTGTTTTCTCTATCGTCTTCCATGCAGAGAGACAGACAGACAGACAGACAGACAGACGAGAGAGAGAGAGAGAAAGAGAGAGAGAGAGAGAGAGAGAGAGAGAGAGAGAGAGAGAGAGAGAGAGAGGAGAGAGAGAATTACACAGAATATAGACCAGAGGATCAAATTTTCGTTTGTGTGTATATTTGGACGCAAAATATAGACTAGAGGATCATATTTTCGTTTGTATTTGTGTGTATATTTGTATGTGTGTGTCAATCTGTGTGTATACATGCGTGCGTGCGTGCGTGCGGTCGTTTGTGTTGCAGTGAAAGGTAGTGGAATTTTTATGTGTGTGTGCATGCAGGAAGCTGATGGATACGGTGAAGGAGTCTAAGGGTTAAGATTTTGCACTTGGTGGATAGGATGCGGGCGTCATAGGGTTAAAAATCCTGTAGTCATACCAGTGTCCAGCATGTACACCCCACCGAAGATGCAGACTGTGCCAGAACAACGTGGAGTGTAGGTTACCTAACAGCTTTCGTTCTCTATGTTCCACTAAAAAGTCTGATTATGTGTAATAGGCGGTGAAATCAACTGAATTTACAGAATAGTGCTATACAGGAATGTTCATCATCATCATGTGCCCTGCCGCATGGCGTTGGCGATCATGGCCCTCCATATACATCTATCCCTCGTTGCCTCAAGTACATCTTCCACCCTCTCTGTCCTCAGCCACCCTGCAAGTCCGTCCAATATTTTCTCCCTGGGTCTACCTGGTGTTCTCTTTCCCTTCAGCTTTCCTGTTGTGACCAGGTGCTCTAATTAATTCCCCTTTCCTCATTAAATGGCCTATAAACGTTGTTTGCCTTTTCTAATCTTCTATATCAATGATCTTCTTGTGTCTGCCTCCATCAAGACTGTCTCGTTTGTTTTCTTTGCTGTCCATGGAACTCTCAACATTCTTCTTAGAAACCACATCTCGGCAGCCTCAATCTTGTTCTGGCTTTGCGTGTTGACTGTCCACGCCTCACAACCGTACAACAGTATCGGTTCTATATAACATTCAAGAACTCTCTTCCTGATGTTAATTGACAGGCATTTGTTGGCAAGAACGCTTTTCATTTCTTGAATGCTGTTTTGGCTTGGCCGATTCTGCTGGTTATTTCTGATGTGCATCTGTCGTCTGGTGAGGTGATCGTTCCCAGATGATTAAACTTAAATGACTACTGTCTCAAATTGTGCCGTTTGCTGTTATTTTGCATGAGTGGATTTCATGTTTTTCACTGATTACCATGACTTTAGTATTCTTGTTATTTAGCTCCAGCCCTTTATTTTTGCTTTCTATTTCTATTATATTCACAAGGTTTTGTAGGTTCCTTTCATTAAACTGCAATTAGAACGGTATCATCTGCGTAACGAATGTTCCATATCATTTTTCCTCCAACCTTTATGACAGGGCATTCTTCCAGGTTTCTCATGATGGTTTCTCTGTAAAGTGAAAACAACAATGTTGTATTTATTTATTCATAGTTATGGCCTAAACTTGTACAACGACTCAGACGGCAACGCTGGTGACGATGGTTACTTCAAGTGCAAGCCTGACAATGACTACATCGGCAACTACAACGTTAGCTTCATCGTGGAGGGCAAGTACGGAAGGTAAGGTCTTCACTGCTCCCCTATATATTGTTATAGTCAGGTCCTTTACTGCTCCCCTGTAGATTGTTATGTCAGGATTTTACTGTCCCCTGTAGATTGTTATAGTCATGATCTTTACTGCTCCCCTGTAGATTGTTATAGTCAGTACTTTTACTGCTCCCCTGTAGATTGTTATAGTCAGATCTTTACTGCTCCCCTGTAGATTGTTATAGTCAGATCTTTACTGCTCCCTGTAGATTGTTATAGTCAGGATCTTTACTGCTCCCCTGTAGATTGTTATAGTCAGTATCTTTACTGCTCCCCTGTAGATTGTTATAGTCAGTACTTTCACTGTTCCCCTGTAGATTGTTATAGTCAGTCTTTACTGCTCCCCTGTAGATTGTTATAGTCAGTATTTTACTGCTCCCCTGTAGATTGTTATAATCAGTATCTTTTACTGCTCCCCTGTAGATTGTTATAGTCAGATCTTTACTGCTCCCCTGTAGATTGTTATAGTCAGTCTTTTACTGCTCCCTGTAGATTGTTATAGTCAGATCTTTTACTGCTCCCCTGTAATTGTTATAGTCAGTACTTTTACTGCTCCCCTGTAATTGTTATAGTCAGATCTTTTACTGCTCCCCTGTAGATTGTTATAGTCAGTACTTTTATGCTCCTCCTGATTTTTAGCTTTATGCCCTGTAGTTTTATAGTCAGTATCTTTACTGCTCCCCTGTAGATTGTTATAGTCAGGACTTTACTGCTCCCCTGTAGATTGTTATAGTCAGGATCTTTACTGCTCCCCTGTAGATTGTTATAGTCAGTGACTTTACTGCTCCCCTGTAGATTGTTATAGTCAGGACTTTACTGCTCCCCTTAGATTGTTATAGTCAGGATCTTTACTGCTCCCCTGTAGATTGTTATAGTCAGGATCTTTACTGCTCCCTGTAGATTGTTATAGTCAGGTACTTTATGCTCCCCTGTAGATTGTTATAGTCAGTCTTTACTGTCCCTTATGTTGTCGTTTACTGCTCCCCTGTAGATTGTTATAGTCAGGATCTTTACTGCTCCCCTGTAGATTGTTATAGTCAGTATCTTTACTGCTCCCTGTAGATTGTTATAGTCAGATCTTTTATGCTCCCCTGTAGATTGTTATAGTCAGGATCTTTACTGCTCCCCTGTAGATTGTTATAGTCAGGATCTTTACTGCTCCCCTGTAGATTGTTATAGTCAGTATCTTTACTGCTCCCCTGTAGATTGTTATAGTCAGTATCTTTACTGCTCCCCTGTAGATTGTTATAGTCAACTTATGCTCCCTAGATGTATAGTCATCTTTACTGCTCCCCTGTAGATTGTTATAGTCAGTATCTTTACTGCTCCCCTGTAGATTGTTATAGTCAGTATCTTTACTGCTCCCCTGTAGATTGTTATAGTCAGTTCTTTACTGCTCCCCTGTAGATTGTTATAGTCAGTATCTTTACTGCTCCCCTGTAGATTGTTATAGTCAGTATCTTTACTGCTCCCCTGTAGATTGTTAAGTCAGTATCTTTACTGCTCCCTGTAGATTGTTATAGTCAGTATCTTACTGCTCCTTAATTTATCTGATCTCTCCCCTGTAGATTTGTTATTAGTCAGGTAGTCATTCTTACTGCTCCCCTGTAGATTGTTATAGTCAGTACTTTTACTGCTCCCTGTAGATTGTTATAGTCAGTATCTTTACTGCTCCCCTGTAGATTGTTATAGTCAGTATCTTTACTGCTCCCCTGTAGATTGTTATAGTCAGTATCTTTACTGCTCCCCTGTAGATTGTTATAGTCAGGACCTTTACTGCTCCCCTGTAGATTGTTATAGTCAGTGACTTTACTGCTCCCTGTAGATTGTTATAGTCAGTACTTTACTGCTCCCCTGTAGATTGTTATAGTCAGATCTTTACTGCTCCCCTGTAGATGTTATAGTCAGACTTTACTGCTCCCTGTAGATTGTTATAGTCAGTATCTTTACTGCTCCCCTGTAGATTGTTATAGTCAGTACTTTACTGCTCCCCTGTAGATTGTTATAGTCAGACTTTACTGCTCCCCTGTAGATTGTTATAGTCAGTACTTTTACTGCTCCCTGTAGATTGTTATAGTCAGTACTTTTACTGCTCCCCTGTAGATTGTTATAGTCAGTACTTTACTGCTCCCCTGTAGATTGTTATAGTCAGTACTTTACTGCTCCCCTGTAGATTGTTATAGTCAGTACTTTTACTGCTCCCCTGTAGATTGTTATAGTCAGACTTTACGCTCCTGTATTTATCAACTTACTGCTCCCTGTAGATTGTTATAGTCAGTACTTTACTGCTCCCCTGTAGATTGTTATAGTCAGTATCTTTACTGCTCCCCTGTAGATTGTTATAGTCAGTACTCTTTACTGCTCCCCTGTAGATTGTTATAGTCAGTATCTTTACTGCCTCCTGTAGATTGTTATAGTCAGTATTTTACTGCTCCCCTGTAGATTGTTATAGTCAGTACTTTACTGCTCCCCTGTAGATTGTTATAGTCAGTCTTTACTGCTCCTCTGTAGATTGTTATGTCAGTACTTTACTGCTCCCCTGTAGATTGTTTATAGTCAGTACTTTTACTGCTCCCCTGTAGATTGTTATAGTCAGTATCTTTACTGCTCCCCTGTAGATTGTTATAGTCAGTATCTTTACTGCTCCCCTGTAGATTGTTATAGTCAGTATCTTTACTGCTCCCCTGTAGATTGTTATAGTCAGTATCTTTACTGCTCCCCTGTAGATTGTTATAGTCAGTATCTTACTGCTCCCCTGTAGATGTGTTATAGTCAGTATCTTTACTGCTCCCCTGTAGATTGTTATAGTCAGATCTTTACTGCTCCCCTGTAGATGTTATAGTCAGTATCTTTACTGTTCCCCTGTAGATGTTATAGTCAGCACCTGTTATAGTCAGTATCTTTACTGCTCCCCTGTAGACTTGTTATAGTCAGGATCTTTACTGCTCCGCTGTAGACTGTTATAGTCAGGATCTTTACTGCTCCCCTGTAGATTGTTATAGTCAGGACTTTACTGCTCCCCTGTAGATTGTTATAGTCAGGACCTTTACTGCTCCCCTGTAGATTGTTATAGTCAAGATCTTCTACTGCTCCCCTGTAATTGTTATAGTCAGACCTTTACTGCTCCCTGTAGATTGTTATAGTCAGGATGTTTACTGCTCCCCTGTAGATTGTTATAGTCAGGACCTTTACTGCTCCCCTGTAGATTGTTATAGTCAGGACCTTTACTGCTTTCCCTGTAGATTGTTATTGTCAGGATCTTTACTGCTCCCCTGTAGATTGTTATAGTCAAGACTTTTACTGCTCCCCTGTAGATTGTTATAGTCATGACCTTTACCGCTCCCTGTAGATTGTAATAGTCAGACTTTACTGCTCCCTGTAGATTGTTATAGTCAGTATTCCTACTGCTCCCCTGTAGACTGTTATATGTAAGTCCTTTACTGCTCCCCTGTAGATTGTTATAGTCAGTATCTTTACTGCTCCCCTGTAGATTGTTAATAGTCAGTATCTTTACTGTTCCCCTGTAGATTGTTATAGTCAGCACCTGTTATAGTCAGGACCTTTACTGCTCCCCTGTAGAGTGTTATAGTCAGCACCTGTTATAGTCAGGACCTTTACTGCTCCCCTGTAGAGTTTTATAGTCAGCACCTGTTATAGTCAGGACCTTTACTGCTCCCCTGTAGAGTGTTATAGTCAGCACCTGTTATAGTCAGGACCTTTACTGCTCCCCTGTAGAGTGTTATAGTCAGCACCTGTTATAGTCAGTATCTTTACTGCTCCCCTGTAGAGTGTTATAGTCAGCATCTGTTATAGTCAGGACCTTTACTGCTCCCCTGTAGATTGTTACAGTCAGGACAGTAGGCAAGCTGAAGACTATCTGATCACCCAGATCTTTTACTGTTGAT
>JAPXFY010000029.1:16976094-17015363 GCA_030674185.1 Monoplex corrugatus
GGACAGCAAAGACACGCTTGACGGAGGCAGACACAAGAAGCTCATTAATAAAGAAGATTAAGAACAGACAACATTTATAGGACATTTTATGAGGAAAGGGGAATTAGAACACCTGGTCACAACAGGAAAGCTGGAGGGAAAGAGAACATCAGGTAGACCCAGGGGGAAAATATTGGACGGACTTGCAGGGTGGCTGAAGACAGAGAAGGTGGAAGATGTGCTTTCTGCAACAAGGGATAGAGGCATATGGAGGACCATGATCGCCAACGCGATGCGGCAGGGCACACGATGAAAGTCTAAACACTCGTTACACAAGATAACCCTTTTTGTAATACCTAACAGTACATGGTATAATTCTGTATACAAGGGGGTGCAAAAGTAGGTATACAGTAAGTATCACGTCATTATTATAATGCTTAATTCATTAAAATTATTAGCACATTAAGTTAGTTGGCCTTATTTTCGATATTTTCAGTGTCATTAATTATATTTTATCGTAACTAATAATATGCATGCACTTTTATCCTAACTTTCAATTTTTTTTAGTTTTTGCAGGTAAAGCGGCAATTTAATTTAGATCTAAGCGGCAATTTAATTTAACCATGGCTGGTAATTTGACAGATGAGGAGTGCAAATGGATTTTAAAACAATACTGGAAGACAGATGGACTTCTTTTTTGGGGGATATGTAAAGGAAAGGGTTTCCGCACGCAAGCCGCGCACTGTTAATGACATGATTCAGTTCATCTTGCAGGCTTGTCAAGAAATTGATGCTGATAAAGATCTTTGTGCAAGAGTGTGCATGAGTGTCCGCTCTCGATTAGAGGAGTGTGTGAATACCGACGGCAAACAGTTTGAGTATCTGAGGGATTAAGGCTGTGCTTGTTATTACATGTATATGCAGTATTCATTTGTTTGTATAATAAATGCATTGAGTATTGTACGTGTTTTCTTTTTTCATAACTGTATACCTACTTTTGCACCCCCCCTGTATATAAAATCTAAACACACAAATGTAACCCTGTGTATACTGACTGTGACAGAGGTGGAGGGTCTGTCCACCAACAGTGGCAGCACAGAAGGTGGCCTGATGCTGACAGTTACCGGTCAGTACTTTGATGACACAGACAGTCCAGCACGGGTCCTGATTGATGGTAAAGAGTGCCGTGTGCAAAACCCCATCTCCTCTACTTCTATTGTGTGTGAAACGCCTGCTGTACCTGCTGTCACACCTGCCATTCACACAGGTAAGTCAGTCCAACAGGTAGGCTACATGATTATGTTACCTGTACTTACAAAAGGGAACATAAATGAGTTTTGATGGTATGAAGGTATTGGTAGCATTGCAAAGGGTATGAAATTTTGAAATTTTCATTTGATTGCTATGTCAATGACGTCTCTGATACAAAAACTGTAGGAATTATGGTTAGGCGAAATGATAATAATAATAATAATAATATAATAATAATAATAAAAGTAATGATAGTAATGATGATAATAATAATAACAACAAAAACAACAACAACAATAATAATAATAATAATAATAATAATTAATAATAATAATAATAATAATAATAATAATGATAATAATAAAAGTACTTATACGGCGCCACATCTTGACAATTCAAATCAAAGCATATTCACGCACCAGGCATACTCATGCAGTCGATAAAGACTATCTTACAATATTTCATATTTTTAAAAAGTACACAAACTGAGGGAAAGAAGTGGTTATAGAATTCACTGTTGGGAAAAGAGGTGGTTTTTTTTTTTCTAAATTGGATTTAAAAGCAGAAAGGGTAGATGTTAGGCGATCTAAGGCGCATACACACGAAGGAGGTGTAAGCACTGACAGGCTTTCTTACGCTTTGACCTGGGAGGTCGTAGAACATTTCCATCATTTTCTCACTAGGTGGGAGGTACTCAAGATAGGATCGAACCTGAAAGCCTGACGCCTTTCTAATTTGACTGCCGCGCCCATGGAATTTGGACATAACAAAAATGACTTGGCTTGACTTTATTTGATAACAAAAAATAACTTGGCTTGACTTTATTTGATAACAAAAAATGACTTGGCTTGACTTTATTTGATAACAAAAAATGACTTGGCTTGATTTGATTTGATTTGATAACAAAACATGACTTGGCTTGACTTTATATGATAACAAAAAATGACTTGGCTTGACTTTATTTGATAACAAAAAATGACTTGGCTTGACTTTATATGATAACAAAAATGACTTGGCTTGACTTTATTTGATAACAAAAAATGACTTGGCTTGACTTTATTTGATAACAAAAAAATGACTTGGCTTGACTTTATTTGATAACAAAAATGACTTGGCTTGACTTTATATGATAACAAAAAATGACTTGGCTTGACTTTATATGATAACAAAACAATGACTTGGCTTGACTTTATATGATAACAAAAATGACTTGGCTTGACTTTATTTGATAACAAAAAATGACTTGGCTTGACTTTATTTGATAACAAAAAATGACTTGGCTTGACTTTATATGATAACAAAAAATGACTTGGCTTGACTTTATATGATAACAAAAAATGACTTGGCTTGACTTTATTTGATGACAAAAATGACTTGGCTTGACTTTATTTGATGACAAAAATGACTTGATTTGACTTGCCTAATGCTGCAGGTAACCGTGGTCTGACGTTGACGGTGGTAATGGGTACGTCAGACTTCAACACGGCCAACTGGACCACTGGCACTGACTCCCGTGTGGACGAGACGTATTACCAGACTGTCAACTACACAGATCATGCCACCAGGATGGCAGGCGCCTTTGTTGCCCCAGAAAATGGTAGCTACCGGTTTTATCTCAAGGCCAAGGGCAGCAGCAAGATGACTCTGAATGATCCGTCCACCGGCACTGAACTTGTGAGGATAATTATTGTTAAACTTTGCTTTTGTTTTGTTTATTTATAAGTCATCTGTCATGTTTATTGATTTATTCGTTTGTTTAGTTGTCTCGTTTAGTTTTGTTTTGTTTTTTGTTTTGTTTCTCTGCAGCGATCAGCTCTATGACTTTTTTGGGGAATTGCATTAGTTGTTTATTTATTTTTGTTTGTTTATTTATTTATTTATTTATTTGTTCATTTATTCATTCATTTATTTATTTATTTATTTATTTATTTATTTATTTATTTATTATTTATTTATTTATTTATTCATATTCACACAACTATTTGTCACTAGTTATTTTCAGTTACTTATTCTGTTTCTTCGTCTCATCTTCCTCTTTCTTTAAGTTGCCCTATTCTCTCTTCGTCTTTATTTTTTTCTCGTCTTCTATCATTCCTTTTTTTTGGTGTTCATTTTCCTGTAGGAGGAAAGAATCTGTGCTTTCAGTCTCTCTTCAAAAAAGTAAAGAACAAAAAGTGAGCTAACAACCAATCATGTGACTGAACAGAGGCGTGTGTCTGTTTGTCTGTCTGTGTGCTACCAAAATTTGTTAGCAGCATTTTATCAGCTATTTCTAGCTAGATCTGTGTCAGATGCTGGTCAAATGAGGGGACTTGTTTAGAAGTCACGAATATTTAAGTGTGGACATTATCGCGCTAAAGTCATTATCCCACGGATGAAACAAGCGCCTAAAATCAGCATTTATGAAGGAAGACGCGTGAACAACGCTTTCACACGAACTCCTAACATCACTTAAATTCTGTTTTTACTGTTGTGAAAGTAAGTTATTATCCCCGCTGTACGTCAACTTTGATGTCATCTGATGATTGTTCACGGTCACCGTGACCTTGAAAAATACATAATCTGGATTTTGTGGTGAGAAGCGAATGCATCATAATGAATAGGAAGATTGTTGGACTAGCTTGACAGAGAGGCAAATACATCATAACGAAAAAGAAAGGTTTTTAGAATAGCATGACGGTCTTGTGGTATCTGCTTCCTCATATCTGTAGTTATTGACCCGTTTGCCTGTGTGCAGGTATCGGTGACGTCATCATCATGGAGTGCAATGGGGCGCAGTCTGCGTCAGTCAGTCTGGTGAAAGACACAGTGTAAGTGACTTAAGTCATTTGTAATCAAAAGTCTCTTTGCCTTTGCCCTTTGCCCTTTGCCCTTTGCCATCATCCTCTTGTGTATTGTAGTCTCTAGTGCATTGCTTTGCTTGTCTCCCAGATGATGGTGATGGTCATGGTCACGATGATGATGATGATGATGATATATGATGATGATGACAACGACGAGACCATAACGATGATGATGATGATGATGATGATGATGATTACTGCATCAGATAGTGATATTCATAGTTAACATGGCAGCATCAGCTACAAAAGATATATACACCAATTAAAATGACGACGACGACGATGACGATGATGATGATCATGAAGAAGAAGATGATGATGATGATGATGATGATGATGATGATGATGATGAGACGACGACGAGACGACGACGACGACGACGACGATCATGATCATGATCATGGTCATGATGACGACGACAACGATGACGAGGACGATGATGATGATGATGATGATGATGATGATGATGATGATATATATCCGTGTGTGTGTTTAACAGTTACCAGCTGACGATACTGGCAGGCAGTACAGGTGACAGCAGCGTGGAACTGTCAGCCAGACACTACGAAACCCTTTACACCAACACCCAGACAGGCGCCGCTTGGGCAGAGATTCAGGACCTGGTCTTTGATTCCTTAGTGGAAGCTGAAGTCCAGGTCTGTCACAGTGTGAGAGGGACATAGCGAAATAAGACAGGCAAACATTCCCATTCAGATGATTATCTTATTCATTTAGGGCGTAGCTCCTTATGAAGGGCTGTTTTTTGGTGGGTTTTGTTATTGTTTGCCTATGAAGAATATGAAACTTACACTAATTGCCGAAGGGTTGTTTTTTGGTGTGTGTGTTTTTTTTTTTTGCCTATGAAGAATATGAAACTTACACTAATTGCCGTATTAATTTTGTCACTTATATCATCATCATCATCATGTGCCTTGCACATGGCGTTGGTGAACATGGCCCTCCATATGCATCTATCCTTTGTTGCCGCAAGCACATCTTCCACTTTCTCTGTCCTCAGCCACTCTGTAAGCCGTCCAATATTTTTTCCCTGGGTCTACCTGGTGCTGTCTTTCCGTTCAGCTTTCCTGTTGTCACTTATAATGGATGGATGTCTTCAATCAAACAATATTTAAGAACAACCAGAATTCAAATGAACAACAACACGAATAGTATTTTGAATGTTCTAAATGCAATAAGGTTGATAGTGAGTGTGCAAAAAGGGAGCAAATCTTTACTATGAAAAAAAATTAAGTTGGATGATAGCAAAGCAAATTATTGTTCAGGGTGGTCAGAGAAACTATACATTAACATCTCTTGGGGAAAGATTTTTCTAAAAATATTCATAAATTAAATGATGTTAAATTAAAATGGTTGCAACTCAGAATAGTTCATCGGATTATTGCCACCAATATGACATTAAACACAATGGGTATGACAACTGCGACAAACTGAACATGGTGTAATATTGCAAGAGACTCTGTTGAATATTTTCTGTGGAACTGTTACTGTGTCTGTAACATTTGGAACTTAATAGAAAAACTAATCAACGCAAAATGCGAAAATACCTTCAACATCAAAATCACACAAAACCTGGTGTTGTTAGGTGTTGATCAAAATGTGAAAACAGATATTTGATCTTATCATAATGCTTGAAAAATCATTTACATGTAAACGCAAAGCAGACAAATATACCTATTTTTCAAAGAATGCTAAATCAGAGATTCAAATTGAACAATATAATGCCAAAATAAACTTTCACTTGTCCGTTTTTTATGCTCAGTGAAACAACTATACGCCAATATTCTCACCGTAGAAAACAGATTTTCTTCATGACATATTCTTGAATTTTGATGCACATAATAAAACAGTCACTGATTACATATTTTGTAAGTTATAGGTTGTTTCTATGTGAACAATACTTACCTTATATGTATAAATTGATATCATTTCTGTTATCACATTGTTCTTGATGCTTGATTATCGTTCAGCAAAGGGATGTGGCTAGTAAAACGTGATTAGGTGAATAGGTTAATGATATTGTGACGTGATTAGGTGAATATGATAATGATATTGTGACGTGATTAGGTGAATAGGTTAATGATATTATGACGTGATTAGGTGAATAGGATAATGATATTGTGACGTGATTAGGTGAATAGGATAATGATATTGTGACGTGATTAGGTGAATAGGTTAATGATATTATGATGTGATTAGGTGAATAGGTTAATGATATTGTGACGTGATTAGGTGAATAGGATAATGATATTGTGACGTGATTAGGTGAATAGGATAATGATATTGTGACGTGATTAGGTGAATAGGTTAATGATATTGTGACGTGATTAGGTGAATAGGATGATGATATTGTGACGTGATTAGGTGAATAGGATAATGATATTATGACGTGATTAAGTGAATAGGATAATGATATTGTGACGTGATTAGGTGAATAGGATGATGATATTGTGACGTGATTAGGTGAATAGGTTAATGATATTGTGACATGATTAGGTGAATAGGATAATGATATTGTGACGTGATTAGGTGAATAGGATAATGATATTGTGACGTGATTAAGTGAATAGAATAATGCTATTGTGACATGATTAGGTGAATAGGGTAATGATATTGTGATGTGATTAGGTGAATAGAATAATGCTATTGTGACGTGATTAGGTGAATAGGTAATGATATTGTGACGTGATGAGATAAATGGGGTAATAATACTATAACGTGGTGAAACAGATAACGATTTGTAACATGACGAGATTAATGGGGTAATGATATTTTGACATGCTGAGATAAATGAAAAGATAATATTGTGACGTAGTTACATAAATGAGACACTGATATTGTGACGTGGTGAGATAAATGAGACAATGATAATGTGATGTGGTGAGATAAATGAGACAATGATAATGTGACGTGGTGAGATAAATGAGATAATGATAATGTGACATGGTGAGATGAATGAGACAATGATAATGTGACGTGGTGAGATAAATGAGACAATGATAATGTGACGTGGTGAGATAAATGAGATAATGATAATGTGACATGGTGAGATAAATGAGACAATGATAATGTGACGTGGTGAGATAAATGAGATAATGATAATGTGACATGGTGAGATAAATGAGATAATGATAATGTGATGTGGTGAGATAAATGAGATAATGATAATGTGACATGGTGAGATAAATGAGATAATGATAATGTGACGTGGTGAGATAAATGAGATAATGATAATGTGACATGGTGAGATAAATGAGACAATGATAATGTGACGTGTGAGATAAACGAGACAATGATAATGTGACGTGTGAGATAAATGAGACAATGATAATGTGACGTGTGAGATAAATGAGACAATGATAATGTGATGTGGTGAGATAAATGAGACAATGATAATGTGATGTGGTGAGATAAATGAGACAATGATAATGTGACGTGTGAGATAAATGAGACAATGATAATGTGACGTGTGAGATAAATGAGACAATGATAATGTGATGTGGTGAGATAAATGAGACAATGATAATGTGATGTGGTGAGATAAATGAGACAATGATAATGTGACGTGTGAGATAAATGAGATAATGATAATGTGACATGGTGAGATAAATGAGACAATGATAATGTGACGTGGTGAGATAAACGAGATAATGATAATGTGACGTGGTGAGATAAATGAGACAATGATAATGTGATGTGGTGAGATAAATGAGACAATGATAATGTGACGTGTGAGATAAATGAGATAATGATAATGTGACATGGTGAGATAAATGAGACAATGATAATGTGACGTGGCGAGATAAATGAGATAATGATAATGTGACATGGTGAGATAAATGAGACAATGATAATGTGACGTGTGAGATAAACGAGATAATGATAATGTGACGTGGTGAGATAAATGAGACAATGATAATGTGACGTGGCGAGATAAATGAGATAATGATATTTGATGTGGTGAGATAAATGAAATAATATTTGACGTGGTGAGATAAAAGAAAATAATGATATTGTGACGTGGTGAGATAAATGAGACTGATATTATGACGTGGTGAGATAAACGAGATGAGGTAGTGAAACAAATGAGGTGATTATGTGTTAATGAGGTGAATGAGTGTAACCAAGTGATGTGCTAATGGACTGTTGATGTGGTGATGGTGTATTGATGAGGCAGTTATGTGATGATGTGGTAATGTGGGGATGGTGTGGCAGTTATGTGATGATGTGGTGATGTGGGGATGGTGTGACAGTTATGTGATGATGTGGTAATGTGGTAATGGTGTGGCAGTTATGTGATGATGTGGTGATGTGGGGATGGTGTGGCAGTTATGTGATGATGTGGTAATGTGGTAATGGTGTGACAGTTATGTGATGATGTGGTGATGTGGGGATGGTGTGGCAGTTATGTGATGATGTGGTAATGTGGTAATGGTGTGGCAGTTATGTGATGATGTGGTAATGTGGTAATGGTGTGGCAGTTATGTGATGATGTGGTAATGTGGTAATGGTGTGGCAGTTATGTGATGATGTGGTAATGTGGTAATGGTGTGGCAGTTATGTGATGATGTGGTAATGTGGGGATGATGTGGTATGACAGCAACTGGAGGTGACTAGTGGAGGACCAGTGACAGGTACACCAGAGGTACAGACGGTGACAGTGACAGGGGACCTGACTGCTCCCTTCATCGTTGGCTTTAATGGCGCCTTCACAAGTAAGTGTGTGTGCACGCGCATCATCATCTCACTATCATCATCATTGTTGTCGTCGTTGTCGTCGTCGTCGTCGTCATCATCATCATCATCATCAATATCGTCATCATCATCATCAATATCGTCATCATCATCGTCGTCGTCGTCGTCATCATCATCATCATCATCAATATCGTCGTCGTCTTCGTCGTCGTCGTCGTCGTCGTCATCATCGTCGTCGTCATCATCATCATAATCATCATCATCATCATCAATATCGTCATCGTCATCATAGTATTGTAAAATTGTCCCAGTTTCTGTTGTCATTAAAGTAGCGTAAAGAATGGGACAGAAAATAGTTAAAACATACAGACACTTTGCTTCTGTCAATCCTCTGTATCAGACTCATTTCAGGATGCCTTACACTGAGGGATGGTTTCAGATAGTCTGTCATGAAAGTTAAATAGGAAACATAAAAAACACGAAAAAAAAAAAAAAAAAAGAATCAGGACGCGTATTTAAAACAACCAGACAAGACAAGGCAACTTTTCGGCCAACTGGTCTTTGTCAAGCGTAAGATCACAAAACAAACAAACACCAAATACAAAAATTGGGAGAAAAAGACTGAAACTTCCCTGCTGCTTCTATTAATTTTTATATTTGGTGTTTGTGTGTTTTGTAATCTTACGCTTGACAAAGGCCAGCTGGCCGAAAGTTTGCGCCTGTTTTGTCTGGTTGTATTTTATACACGTTCTGATCCTTTTTTCGTGTTTTTTTCTGGTTCCTGTTTCCTTGAACGCGGGCAATCACACTTGTTTTGGATTAAATAAGAAAACCCTGAATCTTCCATCAGTTTACTGTTTCTAACAGAGGTTTTGGGGAGTTCAACAGGGTGTCAGTTTTGTTCCACATACACCAACTGGTTTTATGTTCGAGAAGAGAAATGCAAAGTATTTCCCTCTTCTTTTTTCACGTGCTTCTGTTATTTTTCTAAATATATCAATGACCTTGCACTGACATACTACATTCTCTGGCAATAAATTCTTTTGAGAGCAAAGCTTGACATGTTAGAGAAAGAAGATTTCAGATTTTGTCAATTTGAGTTTCAGTTTCAATTTCTCAAGATGACATCTCCGCGCTCAGAACGAATTCCACATGCACTAACGTCACAGGCGCCACGTGTAGGGTGATCGTGGCACAAGCCTTAAGCTGCACATAAACCCATGAGCTGGCCAGGTCCTGAGGCCCTACGTAGACTATGTTTTACCTAGTCTATGTTTTATACTGGTATTTTATCAGCTTTTCTACTTCTTCTTCTAATCAGTTGTTTGTTGTAAAGTAGGGTTTGTCTGTGTGGACAGAGCCCCTAACGGCAGAAACAGTGGACTATGACCTGATGGCACAAGCCCTGAATGCCTTGCCCAGTCTACATGGACACAGTGTCACTGTTACTGACCAGCAGGATGCGTCCAGTCGTTCATATACTGTCACCTTCCCTGCTACACTTGGTAATTAATCAAAACTATCTGTCTGTCTGGCTGGCTGGCTGGCTGGCTGGCTGGCTGCTGTCTGTCTGTCTCTCTGTCTCTATGTCTCTCTTCCCAATCTCTCTCTCTTCTCTCTTTCTCATTCTCTCTCTTTTTCTCTCTTTCTCATTCTCTCTCTCTCTCTCTCTGTCTCTCTCTCTCTGTGTCTCTCTCTCTCTCTGTCTCTCTCTTTCTGTTTGTGTCTGTCTCTCTTTCTTTCTCACTCAATCTCTCTCTCTCTCTCTGTCTCTCTCTCTCTCTGTCTCTCTCTCCCTGTCTCAGAATCTCTCTCTCTCTTTTCTTTCTTTGTCTTTCTCTCTCTCTCTCCCTCTCTCTCTCTCTCTCTCTCTTTGTCTGTCTGTCTGTCTGTCTGTCTGTCTCTTTCTCTCAATCTCTCTCTCTCTGTCAATCTCTCTCGCTTTCTCTCTCACTCAGTCTCTCTCTCTCCCTCCCTTCCTCTCTGTCTCTCTATTTCTCTTACACTGTCTCAGTCAGTCTCTCTCCCTCCCTCCCTCTCTCTTTGCCCCTCTCTCTCAGTCTCACTCAATCTCTTTCTATCTCTTTCTTTCTCTCTCAATCTCTCTCTCTCTCTCTCTCTTTGTCTTTCACTCTCTCTCTCTCTCTCTCTCTCTGTCTGTCTCTTTTTCTCTGTCACACACACACACTCTCTCCCTCCCTCCCCCGTCCCCACCTCTGTTTGTCTCCCTTAACAGGGATGTCTCATTGACACTGGCAAAATAGTTTATAATGGGAATTCTCTATTTTTAGCATCTAGTACCTGGTGGTAGTTCAGGTAAGGGGAGAGAACTACATGTGTGTAAGTCAGAGGTACCATTACCTTGTGATGTTTCAGGTAACGTGACAAAACTACAGGTATGTAAGTGTGAGGTACCACTATCTAGTAATGTTTCAAGTAGTGTGACAGAAATACAGGTATGTAAGTGCGAGATATAATACCTGGTGAAGTTTCAGGTAAGGGGACCGAACTACAGATATTTAAGTGTGAGGTACCAGTACCTGGTGATGTTTCAGATAACGTGATATAACTACAGGTGTGTAAGTGTGAGGTACCAGTACCTGGTGATGTTTCAGGTAAGGGGACAGAACTACAGGTGTGTAAGTGACCTGACCTGTGGTGTTCCACAAGGATCTGTCCTTGGCCCTGTTCTTTTCACTCTTTATACCTCCCCCCTGTCCACCATCATCAACTCCCACTCTATAAAACACCACTTCTATGCTGATGACACCCAACTTCAAGACAGTGACTCACCTGATAACATACAGCGCCTGTTGACTCGCACCACTGAGGGTTACTCAGACATCAAGAACTGGATGACGTTCAACAAACTTCAGCTTAATGACGACAAGACAGAAGCTATCCTCATTGGCACCCGTCAGAAACTTTCTCAGCTGCCTCCTCTTTCTCTCCCATTATGTAACACATCAGTCCCAATTTCTGATTCAGCTAAAAACCTTGGTGTCTGCATTGACTCTACCCTCTCCATGAACAACTTTGTTTCTCAAACTGCCAGATCTTGCTACTATCATCTCCATCGTATAAGCCTGATCAGGAAATATCTCTCTGTCGAAACAACTGCAAAACTCGTTCTCTCCTTCATAATGTCTCTCACTGACTATTGCAATTCACTCCTATCTGGTCTTCCTGCCTCCACCATTCACATCCTACAGCGCATTCAAAACAATGCTGCACGCCTTGTACTCAAAAAGAAAAAAGCTGACCACATATCTCCTCTCCTGGCACAACTTCACTGGCTCCCTGTATCAAAGCGCATACAGTACAAACTAGACACCATGTGCTACAAAAGCCTCAAAAACGCAGCCCCCGATTACCTGTCAAGCCTACTTGAGATCTATGTTCCCTCACGTACCCTCCGCTCTGCCTCCGATCCTCTGACTTTTCGCTTTCCATGCACTAAGCTCAATACCTATGGTCCACGAGCCTTCTCTGTTTCTGGTCCACTCTCCTGGAACAAACCTCCTCTCTCAGTCCGTCAGCAACCTACTTTTGTCTCCTTCAAGTCCGCTCTCAAAACTCACCTTTTCTCCTCTGCATAAAATCCTAACCTCACTCAACCCCCCTCTGCAGCCTGTCTCCGCTCGGAGGGAAATCACTTTGTTATAATATATAATTGTATATGATATGCTCTCTATAATTTTCCATTGCTTTTATTCTTGCTTTTATTGCTTATTTATTCTTTCTCCCCATTTATAGCCATGCGTTGTGTGTGTGTGTGTGTGTGTGTGTGTGTGTGTGTGTGTGTGTGTGTGTGTGCGTGTGTGTGCGTGTGTGTGCGTGCGTACGTGCGTGCGTGCGTGCGTGTGTGTCTGTTTCAGCGCTTAGATTTGATTTTGTCGAGATTTTGCGCTATATAAATATTGTAATTATTATTGTAATTAGATATCGATACCTGGTGATGTTTCAGGTAAGGCGACAGAACTACATATATTTAAGTGTGAGGTACCAGTACCTGGTGATCTTTCAGGTATGGTGACAGAACTACAGGTGTGTAAGTGTGAGGTATCACTACCTAGTAATGTTTCAGGTAGTGTGACAGAACTGCAGGTGTGTAAGTGTGAGGTACCAGTACTGGTGATGTTTCAGGTAATGGGACAGAACTACAGGTGTGTAAGTGTGAGGTATTAGTACCGGGTGATGTTTCAGGTAACGGGACAGAACTACAAGTGTGTAAGTGTGAGGTACCAGTACTTGGTGACGTTTCAGGTAAGGTGACAGAACTACAGGTGTGTAAGTGTGAGATTTCAATATCTGGTGATGTTTCAGGTAAGGTGGCAGAACTACTGGTGTGTAAGTGTGAGATATCAATACCTGATGATGTTTCAGGTAAAGGGACAGAACTACAGGTGTGTAAGTTTGAGGTACCACTACCTAGTAATGTTTCAGGTCACGTGACGGAACTACTGACGTGTAAATGTGGGATATTAATACCTGGTGATGTTTCAGGTAAGGGGACAGAACTACAGGTGTATAATTGTGAAGTACCACTACCTAGTGATGTTTCAGGTTACGTGACAGAACTACAGATGTGTATGAGATATTAGTACCTGGTGATGTTTCAGGTAACGTGATAGAACTACAGATGTGTAAGTGTGAGGTACCATTATCTACTAATGTTTCAGGTAAGGGGACAGAACTACAGGTGTGTAAGTGTGAGGTATTAATACCTGGTGATGTTTCAGGCAAGGGGACAGTACTACAGGTGTGTAAGTGTCAGGTACTAGTACCTGGTGGTGTTTCAGGTAAGGGGACAACTACAGGTATGTAAGTGTGAGGCACTAGTACCTGGTGGTGTTCCAGGTAACGTGACAAACTACAGGTGTGTAATTGTGAAGTACCACTACCCGGTGATGTTTCAGGTTACGTGACAGAACTACAGATGTGTAAGTATGAAGTATTAATACCTGGTGATGTTTCAGGTAACGTGACAGAACTACAGGTGTGTAAGTGTGAGGTACCCATACCTGGTGACGTTTCAAGTAGCGTGATATAAATACAGGTGTGTAAGGTACCTGTACCTGGTGTGTTTCAGGTAATGTGGCGGAACTAGAGGTAAGAGCAGCAAATCAGAACAGCCAGGCTGTGGGCAGTGTCAGCACCGGCACAGAAGGTCTCTCCTCCCTCGAATACTTCATACTGGACTTTGGCGGCACCCTCACCTCCCCCATCCCCGTCTCCGCTACCACTAGACAGGTCCCGTGTCTCTCACACTGTCTGTCTGTCTGTCTGTCTGTCTGTCTGTCCCTCTCTCTTTCTCTGTCACAGGGTACACACATATCTTTCTGTACACAGTGTTCATCTGTCTGGCTACACAATGTGTGAATTATTTCAGGTACATTGTGTGAATTATTTCGGTTACATTGTGAGAATTGTTTCAGTTTCATTGTGTGAATTATTTTAGTTACATTGTGTGAGTTGTTTTACTTCCATTGTGTGAATTATTTCAGTTACATTGTGTAAATTATTTCAGTTCCATTGTGTGAATTGTTTTAGTCAAATTGTGTGAATTATTTCAATTACATTGTGTGAATTATTTTAGTTACATTGTGTGAAATATTTCAATTACATTGTGTGAAATATTTCAGTTACGTTGTGTAAAATATTTCTGTTACATTGTGTAAATTATTTCAGTTACATTTTGTAAATTATTTCAGTTACTTTGTGTAAAATATTTCAGTTACATTGTCTGAATTATTTCAGTCATATTGTGTGAATCACTTCAATTACATTGTGTGAATTGTATGAATGGTGCAGGTTAAAGACGCCCTGGAGGAGAGTGCAGGAGTGCGCTGTCACCAGAAACTGACCAGTGGCAAGATTCTGCTGGACTGCGAAACAGCATCATCTTGTGCCGGTCATCGCATTGGCCACGAGGAGCCGTTCTGTGGCCGTTACTCAGCCAAGAACCTTGGCACATTGTACTGGAAGGGGGAGAATGACCAAGGGTATTTCCTGGATACCTCCAGTAGCACAGTAAGCATGGGAAATGTTTGTGTCCTCGCTCCACCCACTTTACCAACATCCAATTGAGAACCCTGTCAACAGCATAGTAAACATATAATATTTCTATCTTTGTTTCCTCACCCCCAACCACTTCACAAACCCACCAACAGCACAGTAAGTGTACAATATCGTAAGCTTTCTTTTATCTTCTCTACGGCCACTATTGTATCTGAAAAATGTTAAAAAAAAATTTCCCAGATTATATATATAGCTCATCATGCCTTGCTATCATACCATGAAAGCAAGGCATCAGACCACAGAACCGTGGACTTCAGTTTAACCCTTTAACTCCTGAAACCTATCCACTAACTGCAAAAACTTAACCCTTTGACTCCCTCATCCTATCCACTAGCTTCCTGCAAACTTAACCCTTTGACTCCCTCACCCTATCCACCAGCTTCCTGCAGGAAGCTGATGGATAGGATGAGGGAGTCAAAGGGTTAAGTTTTTGCTTTGCTAGCATGGTTGCAATGCAGAGTGCTGGTGGACAGGGTGCGGGAGTCAAAGGGTTAAGTTTTTGCTTTGCTAGCATAGTTGACAATGCAGAGTGCTGGTGGACAGGGTGTGGGAGTCAAAGGGTTAAGTTTTTGCTTTGCTAGCATGGTTGACAATGCAGAGTGCTGGTGGACAGGGTGCGGGAGTCAAAGGGTTAAGTTTTTGCTTTGCTAGCATGGTTGACAATGCAGAGTGCTGGTGGACAGGGTGCGGGAGTCAAAGGGTTAAGTAAGAGTTGGCAGTGCATTATACAGCCGGAATGAACAGTTTAGGCACAATGAACCAGAAGTGCTGCAGGAGATGGACAGAAAAAAAAAAGAAAAAAAAAAGAAAGAAAGAAAATACCTTTGAAGTGTCATGATTACCAGGCAGAAACTTTGTAGCAATTGTTGTAACAAGGAACTGCATGGTTTCTTTAGGAAGAAATTACAATATAATACAATACAATACAATACAATACAATACTTTATTTTGTATAGCGCAAAATCTTGATAAAATCAAACCTAAGCGCTAAAACAGACACACACGCACGCACACACACACACACACACACACACACACACACACACACACACACACACAACACACACACACACACACACGCACACGCACACGGCTAAAATGGGGAGAAAGAATAAAAGCAATGGAAAATTATAGAGAGCATATTATATACAATTACTTGTTTTTCCAGGTCAACAAACGTACAGATCCAACAGCGCCAAAACAATTCAATGTGTTTTCCATGCAGATTATCGAATATGCCCTATGTCATGTCAGTGGCTAGCTTATGGAGCATTAAAACACACATAATGCACCAAAGATGCAGACTGTGCAATAATATAGTGAAATGTGGTCAGCTTCCAGAATAGCTTGATTTTTATGTTTAACCTTTTGACTTCCACCAGCATTCTGCATTGTCAACCACGCCAGCAAAACAAAATCTTAACCCTTTGACTCTCTCACCTTTTCACCAGCTTCCTGCAGGAAGCTGATGGATAGGATGAAGCGTCAAAGCGTTAAGTTTTTGCAGTTATTGGATAGGGTGCAGAAGTTAAAGGGTTAAGAAATCTGATTATTCGTAATATACAGTGAATTGGGATGAGTTTGGAAAATAGTCCTACACGAAAGCGATTTATAACAATAATAACAACAAACAGCAACAGACATGTGACATTACTAAACATCCAGAAATTATAATCCATGCATTCACGAATGTGGAACAGTCTTTCCAAAGTATACGGTCATGTATTTTGACATCACAGCAACAGACAGCAAACTTGTACTTTTATAATGCCTTGCTATGCTCAGCATGTTTATTTGTGTGCTTGTATTGTATATGTGTATGTGCACATCCATATACTTGTATGTGTTTGTGTTCGTTCGTTCTTTGATTTAACGTCTGTTCCATATGAGTGATATTAGACGGGGGGAAAATGGTGGATGAGAAGTGGGCGAGTTGGATTGGGGGCAGAGGGGAGACAGAGTAAGAGACAAAAGTAAGTGGGTAAATAGAAAAATGGAACAAGATCTTAACACTAACAATTAACATCAACAATGTGAAGGGAAAATTTAACGCTGAAGTACAAACTTCATAAACTTAAAGCGATACATTAACAGGACTGTGAACCAATGATTCTGAAATTTTAACTGACAAAGATTGATCTGAAGTTACTTTTTTAAAATGAGTTTCAGAATAGATTTTTTGTGTAAACATTTTTTGGTAAAAAAGACGTGTCCTCTGTGTGTGTGTGTGTGTGTGTGTGTGTGTGTGTGTGTGTGTGTGTGTGTGTGTGTGTGTGTGTGTGTGTGTGTGCGTGGTGTGTGTGTGTGTGTGTGTGTGTGTTTGGTGTGTGTGTGTGTGTGTGTATGTGTGTGTGTGTGCGTGTGTGTATGTGAGTGTGTGTGTATGCGTGTGTATATATATGTGTGTGTGTGTGTTGTGGTGTGGTGTGTGTGTGTGTGTGTGTGTGTGTGTGTGTGTGTGTGTGTGTGTGTGTGTGTTGTAGTTATGTCTAGGTCACAAGGGACCAGTGACAAGAGTGTGGGTCAGGTTTCTCTACAAGGACTCGAACTCAGAGACACAGAGTGACACGATCACTTTCTCCATCACCGTGCCCGAAAACAAGATGGATAAGTAAGTGAGCTGTCATCATATCAATTTTTATTATTAATAGATATACTGTTCTTAAGCTATGCTAACTTGTATCATTCAACCTAAGGACATAACTCTTGAGAGTCACGTAGCGCAAACTATGTTAAGCTATGTTAGATTGAGGTTTCACAACATGAGAGATAATTCCTACGTGACTCTCAAGAGTTATGTCCTTTCGTTGATATTATAAAAATTCTCCCTGCTTCCCTCTTATTTCTTTGATATTGTATGATTCAGTTATGAATTGACAGCAATTACGATGCCATTTTTTCACTTGTACACTATTTTACCAAACCCACATGAGTAAATCATATGTAAATTGAAAGTTGAAATTTCAGTCAACAGGGATTCATAGAGCTCAGACAATTCCATACACACTCCATACAATCTACAACACGATAGACTTCCTCTATGCTGGAAATTGTGTGGTCTGTGTGATAATTGAACCCATGACCCCCGTGTTACCAGTGCAGCACTCCTACCAATGTGCTAACGGCCACTAAAATTGAAATGGTTGTGGTACCAGTGTATCAGATAAACAGTGATTGTGACATCACTTTATCAAATTAACAGTGACTGTGATATCAGTCTGTCAATTAACAGTGACTGTGGTATCAGTCTGTCAAATTAACAGTGACTGTGATATCAGTCTGTCAAATTAACAGTGACTGTGATATCAGTCTGTCAAATTAACAGTGACTGTGATATCAGTCTGTCAAATTAACAGTGACTGTGATATCAGTCTGTCAAATTAACAGTGACTGTGATATCAGTCTGTCAAATTAACAGTGATATCAGTCTGTCAAATTAACAGTGATATCAGTCTGTCAAATTAACAGTGACTGTGATATCAGTCTGTCAAATTAACAGTGACTGTGGTATCAGTCTGTCAAATTAACAGTGATATCAGTCTGTCAAATTAACAGTGACTGTGATATCAGTCTGTCAAATTAACAGTGACTGTGGTATCAGTCTGTCAAATTAACAGTGACTGTGATATCAGTCTGTCAAATTAACAGAGATATCAGTCTGTCAAATTACAGTGACTGTGATATCAGTCTGTCAAATTATCAGTCTGTCAAATTAACAGTGACTGTGATATCAGTCTGTCAAATTAACAGTGATATCAGTCTGTCAAATTAACAGTGACTGTGATTCAGTCTGTCAAATTAACAGTGACAGTGATATCATTGTCAAATTAACAGTTGAACAGTTTCAATTAACAGTGATTGATATCAGTTGTCAAATATACAGTTAACTGTGATATCAGCTGTCAAATTAACAGTGTAGTGATTCAGTTGTCAAATTAACAGTGACGTGGATCCTATCAACTGTGCTACGCTCAAAATTAAAGTGACTGTGGTACTATTGTCTGTCAATATTACAGATTAACAGTGTCAAATTAGTGATATCAGTCTGTCAAATTAACAGTGACTGTGATATCAGTCTGTCAAATTAACAGTGATATGTGTAATTTCAGTCTTCAGTCCAAATTAACAGTGACTGTGATATCATGTCTTCGTGAAAGTTTAATAACAGTGACTGTGTATCAGTTCCATCAGGAGTGATCATCTCAATTACTGCGATATCATTGTCAAATTAACAGTGTATCGTTGTCAATAACATGCGATCGTCTGTCAAATTAACAGTGACTGTGATATCAGTCTGTCAAATTAACAGTGTATCAGTCTGTCAAATTAACAGTGACTGTATCAGTCTGTCAAATTAACAGTGACTGTGTATCAGTCTGTCAATTAACAGTGACTGTGTATCAGTGTCAAATACGTGTCATCTGTCAAATTAACAGTGACTGTGATCAGTGCAATTAACGTGAGTGTATCAGTCTGTCAAATTAACAGTGACGTAATCAGTCTGTCAAATTAACTGTGATATCAGTCTGTCAAATTAACAGTGGATATCAGTCTGTCAAATTAACAGTGACAGTGTATCAGTCTGTCAAATTACAACAGTGTATCAGTCTGTCAATTAACATGTGATATCAGTCTGTCAAATTAACATGGAATATCAGTCTGTCAATTACTACAGTGATATCAGTCTGTCAAATTAACATGTATCGTCTGTCAAATAACAGTGACTGTCTGTAATAACAGTGATTGTCAATTAACAGTGATTCGTGAATAGTCTGTTCTGTCAAATTAACAGTGATATCAGTCTGTCAATTAACAGTGACGTGATATCAGTCTGTCAAATTAACAGTGACGTGTATCAGTCTGTCAAATTAACAGTGACTGTGATATCAGTCTGTCTAAATTACGTAATGTGATATCAGTCTGTCAAATTAACAGTGACAGTGTAATCAGTCTGTCAATTAACAGTGACTGTGATATCAGTCTGTCAAATTAACAGTGACTGTGATATCAGTCTGTCAAATTAACAGTGACTGTGATATCAGTCTGTCAAATTAACAGTGATCTCTGTCAATTACATGTGTGATATCAGTCTGTCAAATTAACAGTGACGTGATATCAGTCTGTCACATTACAGTGACGTGATATCAGTCTGTCAAATTAACAGTGATATCAGTCTGTCAAATTAACAGTGTGATATCAGTCTGTCAAATTAACAGTGACGTGATATCAGTCTGTCAAATTAACAGTGACTGTGATATCAGTCTGTCAATAACATATTACATCTGTCATTAACTGTGATATCAGTCTGTCAAATTAACAGTGATATCAGTCTGTCAAATTAACAGTGATATCAGTGATCTCAGTCTGTCAAATTAACAGTGATGATATCAGTCTGTCAAATTAACAGTGATATCAGTCTGTCAAATTAACATGTGATATCAGTCTGTCAAATTAACAGTGACGTGATATCAGTCTGTCAAATTAACAGTGATATCAGTCTGTCAAATTAACTAATCAGTCTGTCAAATTAACATGACTGTGATATCAGTCTGTCAAATTAACATGACTGTGATATCAGTCTGTCAAATTAACAGTGATATCAGTCTGTCAAATTAACAGTGATATCAGTCTGTCAAATTAACAGTGACGTGATATCAGTCTGTCACAATATTACAGTGACAGTTGAAATCAGTCTGTCAAAATAACAATGTGATATCAGTCTGTCAAATTAACAGTGATGTATCAGTCTGTCAAATTAACATGATGTATCAGTCTGTCAAATTAACAGTGACAGTGTATAATCAGTCTGTCAAATTAACAGTGACGTGATATCAGTCTGTCAAATTAACAGTGATATCAGTCTGTCAAATTAACAGTGACAGTGATATCAGTCTGTCAAATTAACAGTGATGATCAGTCTGTCATTACATGATATCAGCTGTCAATCATACAGTGACATGGATATCAGTCTGTCAAATTAACAGTGTATCATCTGTGATTACATCATGATACATCTGTCAAATTAACAGTGATATCAGTGTCATACAGTGATGTATCAGTCTGTCAAATTAAGTACAGTGATATCAGTCTGTCAAATTAACAGTGATATATCGTAATAAGTCTGTCAAATTAACAAGGTATCAGTCTGTCAAATTAACATGACAGTGATATCAGTCTGTCAAATTACTGACGTGAATCAGTCGTCAATACGTCGTATAGTCTGTCATATTAACAGTGGGATATCAGTCTGTCAAATTAACAGTGAGTGATATCAGTCTGTCAAATTAACATGTGACAGTGTCAAATAACAGATCATCTGTCAAATTAACAGTGACTGTGATATCAGTCTGTCAAATTAACAGTGATATCAGTCTGTCAAATTAACAGTGATATCAGTCTTCAAATTAACAGTGATATCAGTCTGTCAAATTAACAGTGATATCAACAACTTTACAGTGACATCCATCTATTTTTCATAAATTATCCTGGCGTCAACCAGGACCCGAGAGGTACAGACATCTGCGGTGATGGTTGAGAAATTTGGAGCAACATCGTCCGTGATGCTTCCGTAAAGTGGATGGGACTTGACATTGTAACAAATAATAATTACAATATTAAATAAATATGGCACCAAATCTTGACAGTTCAAATCAAGGCAGACCCACGCACCAGACATACGCATACGATCGTCGCAGACCAGCTTTGAACACGCAGAAACGAAAAAAAGAAGAAGAAAAAGAAAAAAAGCCCATAGTACGTTCAACTCTGGGAGTAGTCAGTTACGGTCGAAAAAACCCACAATGATTCCATCAGGATGGATGGGATTGAAACCCACACCTTTTCAGTTGTTATTCTGATGCACTAACCACCGCACTATGGCGACTGTTGAAAGTTCATAACGTTGGCTTTGTGTACAGGTGGCGGTATGTGTGTAAAGACATCTACAGCTTGGTGAAGAGCAAACAGACTGGCAAGACGGGTTACCAGCTACAGGGGGTGGGGGTAATCAGAGACAGCAGCTCAACCTACGACGTTTACGTTGATCACATGGTGCTCAATAGAGAGGACACAGTATCAGACACATGTGAGTTATGAACGTATTATCAATCATTATCATCATCCTTATGTAACGCTATTCTTCCTGCTTATTTCATTTTTTTAATTTTAGGATCCTAGCACTCAGGGAGGTTACCTTTGTGTTCACCTTTTGTTTTTTGTTGGTTTTTTTTTGGTTTCGTCTCATTAATTTTTATGCCACCTTAATGGCCACCGAAGCTGGAACAGTTTGTATAATGCGATGATGATGATGCCGATGTGGATGATAATCATGATGCTATGGAGTTCCATCTAGGATTGAGACTGTGTGACAGGGTGGTACTCTACGCTTACTATCATACATAACCTGGCATCAACCAGGCCTGAAAATACAGACACCTGTGGTGCTGGTCAGAAGATTTGAGCAACACCCTCATTGACGCATCCGTGAAGTGGATGAGACTCGACTGTGTGGTCCCAGTCTTCCCAGTCAGCCCATAGCACGCCCGACTCTGGGTAGGAGTCGGTTAGAGCCGAAAAATCCCGCAGTGATATAGTTTTGAAGGGACTGGTGGGGATTCGAACCCACAACCTTCCAGTCGGTAGTCTGTTACGTTGACCACTACAGCACGGCGACCGGGCTTCCTGCTTATTTTGACACACTGCGTATCACATGTAATCATACTTTTCAGTTGTGCACGGAAGACTCAAGCTGTTAGGTCAACTGACTACATTCAACTGTGTTGTTGCAGGTTCTGCATCTTTGGTGGGTGTGCATGCAAGTGTTTTCCTGTTTCCATAAGCATGACTTACAGGATCTTCAACGTGTATTTTTGACATTCTGTATGCTTATACATGTCGATAGAGAACCTCTCGAAGTTGTACAACACTTCAAATACCTTGGGTCATACAAGTCAGCTGATGCCACATGTAGCAAAGACATAAAACAAGAATTGCCAAGCCAAACAAAGAATGGTCCATCTTCCTAACATTTGGAAAGACATCTTTAGGAAATCAGCTCAAACTTAAAATGCATATATATATGAATATATAGATACACACATATATATATGTGTATATATATATATATATATATATATATATATTTGTTTTGTGTGTGTGTGTGGTGTGAGTGTGTGTGTGTGTGTGTGTGTGTGTGTGTGTGTGTGGTGTGGTGTGTGGGGGTGTGTGTGTGTGTGTGTGTGCGTGCATGTGAGTGTGACTGTGTGTCTGTGTCTGTGTAAAACAGAAGTATTCTACAAAATGAATTTACTTTAAAAAAATACCACACAAGCACAAACAACGACAAAAACATTACATTTCTTTGAAAAAAAACAAGCAAACAAAAACAACGTAAAAAAAAACAAGCAAACAAAAACAACGGCAAAAACAGCAACGAAACAAGCACGTTAACAAACACAGGAAACAAATCAAGACAAGGTAAATGAACTGTTTACCTTCACAGCCAACGCCCCCAAGATGCGCATACCTCAGGCACGACCCAACGGAGCGTTCATCAGGGGACTGACGGTGACCGGGACTCCTGGTGACTACATTGTGGAGATTGACCCCTACCTGTGTGGCAACAGCTTTCGTTGCTCTCTGTCCCCTCCAGCACGGTAAGCTTCTGAAGTGGTCGGTGGGACATGGCAGAGGTCTCCTCCTGTGCGGATGCCGGGGCTCTTTCAGTAGGAACAGTATCCCCACCTTCTGGAAATTCTGTGCTAGAAATTTCCTGTTTTTTGTCACTCTCTTTGTTTCTGCCTTGTTCCTTTGCTTTCTGTCATTTCTTTCTATCATTTTCTGCCTTGCTGGTCCATTCACCTGTATGTGTTCGATAAAGTTTTACGTGCTTTTTCTTAGGATTGATAATTGGGTACATGTATTAAGTGCACTTTTGGGTTTGGGGAGGTGAGATATGCGGAAGCAGTTTTAGGTAATTTAGGCCCGTTTTTATATACATATGTTTTGTTGTCCTTAGGTATGCTGAACTTTGTAGTCAGGTGTTTTTTTAAATCCCATGTGCGATAAGCTAGACGGAGCGGTCAACGCCGGGGGCATGTCCTTAGATTATATGCACGAATGCATGGTACTAAATTTTCTTTTCTTTTTTTTTCCTGTTGAAGTTTTGTATGTTTTTAAGCGGTTATAGCCCTGATGTGGCTCTACGCAATCGGCTGGGCTTTAAACAGCAATAACAATAACAATGGCAGTGGTCATCATCATCATGTGCCCTGCTGCATGGCATTGGCCATCATGGCCCTCCATACGAATCTATCTTTTGTCGCTGCAAGAACGTCTCCCACCTTCTCTGTCCTCATATATTCTTTAACCCCGTCCAATTTCTTTCTCCCTGGGTCTACATGGTGCTCTTTTTCCCTCCACCTTTCCTGTATGGCAGTAATCATCATCATCATCAAGGGATAGGTACATATGGAGGGCCATGATCGCCAACGCCATACGGCAGGGCACATGATAATGATAATGATCAGCCATTGCTTTCCGTGAAAGTCATCCATAATTTTGACTAGGCCCACTTCGTTGTTGTTCTGTTGGTGGTGGTGATGATACTCTGGCTGCAGCTTCCGCTACAAGTGTTGTTATCTTCTCTATGAAGTGTCGGGATTTCAGTGTCAAGTTTTTAAGAGGAAGTATGGTTGAGCTCTTATGGTGGTATATCTACATGGTTGATATGGTGGACATTTACTGTGTTTTTCTCTTCTGAATCATCAGCGAGTCTCAGTTCTCTGCCAGTAAGAAGAAAACTATACCGAATTTTGAAATGACACGACAGTATGAAAGCTATTTATGATTCTTAAGTAAAACAGAAAGTGTATGATATTTGTTTGTAATTATACAAGCAGGCACACATACCAGTATAAAATACATGTATAGACTGGGTAAAACATAATCTAGGTAGGGCCTCAGGACCTGACCAGCTCATGGGTTTATGTGCAGGCTTAAGGCTTGTGCCATGATCACCATACACATGGCACCTGTGACGTTAGTGCTTATTGAATTCGTTCTGAGCGCGGAGACGTCATCTTGAAAAACTGAAAATGAAACAAGCAAGTTTGGTTTATTATTTTAAAAAAAAACACAAAAACAAGGTTCAAAACCTTTTCCTGGCTATGGGATGTGCTAACCACCGGGCCACTGTCTACTGTAAACTGTTTTGCAGGTATCTGGAAGCACAACGGCCAGCAGTAACAGCGCCACCTTCCGGCTGAGCAGTACGGCCAGCAACTGACAGTGAAGAACACACGACAGACCAAGGCCTCCAAGCCCATCGGGGGCTCCTTCACTGTCACCTTCAATGGACACATGTCACAAGGTCAGGCCCCCACATCAATCATCATCATCATCATTCATCATCATATCATCATCATCATCATCATCAGGTGCCTTGCCACGTGGCGTTGGCGATCATGGCCTTCCATCTGTCTCTATCTCTCGTTGCCCACAGCATCTCCCCTACCCTCCTCGTCACCAGCCACTCTGCAAGTCCGTCCAGCATTTTCTCCCTGGGCCTACCCGGTGCTCTCCTTCCCTCCAGCTTTTCGCTGTGACCAGGTGCTCCAAAACCCTCTTCCTCATAAAATGGCCTATAAATGTTGCCTGTCTTTTCCTAATCTTCCTTATGAGTGATCTATTTGTGTCTGCCTCCATCAAGACTGTCTCGTTTGTTTTCTTTGCTGTCCATGGAACTCTCAACATTCTTCTTAGAAACCACATCTCGGCTGCCTCAGTCTTGTTCTGGCTTTGCTTGTCGACTGTCCACGCCTCACAACCGTGTAACAGTATTGGTTCTATAATTATAACATTAAAGAACTCTCTTCCTGATGTTAATTGATAGGCATTTGTTGGTAAGAATGCTTTTCATCTTCTTGAATGCTGTTTTGGCTTGGCCGATTCTGCTGGCTATTTCTGATGTGCATCTGCTGTCTGGTGAAATGATCCCCCATTGCTGTCATTCTGGTCTGTACAGTTGTAATGGTGACAGTCTTGTTTGTGGCTATAGGGGGGTACACATAACTATCATAGAGAAATAGGTGTATGTCATTCTGTTGCCCTCATTGTTATGGATTGATGGAGGTTTAACAGGGATGCTGCAGAGCAGTCGGTATGTGCCACTCTATTGCCCTCTTTACTATGGCTATGGGGGGGGGGGGGGGGAGGGTACTATCAGTGTCATAGAACAGTCAGTGTGTACCGTTCTGTTGCCCTCTTTGTCATGGCTAAGGAAGGGAGGGTACTCATGAATGTCCTAGAGCAATAATGTATGGCGTTCTGTAATCTTTCTATGGTTAATGGGGGTTTACATGTACTATAGCTGTTATAGGCCAATTAATATATGCCATTCTATTGCCTTTACTGTTATGGTTAAGGAAAGTTACATATAAATGTCACAGAGCAGTCGATCTTTGCCATTCTACTGTCTTGTTTGTTATGGGTAAGGGAGGTAACACTGTCATAGAGCGGTTGATACATGCCTTTCCATTACCGTTCATCTGCCTCATTCAGGGCTCCCACCTTTCTGCGAATTCGCGGATTTCCGCTAAAACCGAGAGTGAGAATCCGCGAAAAAAAAAACTTTTCCGCGAAAAAAAAGTATAAATTAAGCTCAGATATGTGTCAGATTGCGCCATTTTAAACATAAAATTTCAAAATTTAGATTGCGCCATTTTAAACATAAAATTTCAAAATTTTCCAGGTGTGCAAATCCCCCCCCCCCCTTGGACCCCCCCCCCTCCCTGATTTTCAGGGGTTTTTGCTTTTCCTCAGTGGGAGCCCTGTTCATTGTGATAAATGTGTGTTTGTGTCTCTTCCTTAAACTTGCAGTGTTGACAGTTTTGTTGAAGTCGAGGGCGGTACAAATGATTGTCATACAGCAGTGGATACACGTATAGCCACAGGTCACTGTTTTGATCTGTTTGTTATGGCTAGCTGTTTGACTCCTTCACACTGTCCACTAGCATCCTGCATTGTCAACCATTCTAGCAAAGCAAAAAACTTAACGCTTTGACTATTCATCCTGTCCATCCCAGGAAGTTGGTTGATAGGGTGAGGGAGACAAACAGTCAAGTTTTTGCAGCCGGTGGATAGGGTGCGGGATTGAAAGGGTTAAGGGAGGGTACACACGAGCCTCATAGAAACTTGATATGTGCCATTCACTTGACTTCTATAATATATTCCTTTGTCTCCTGCACCCTATCCACGCACTGCAAAAACTTAACCCTTTGACTCCTTCACCCTATGCAGGGAGCTGGTGGATAGGGTGAGGGAATCAAAAAGTTAAAAACTTAACTCTTTGATTCCCTCACCTTATGCAGGGAGCTGGTGGATAGGGTGAGGGAATCAAAGGGTTGTTTTTGCTTTGCTAGCTTGGTTAGCAATGTAGGATGCTGGTGGACAGGTTGCGGGAGTCAAAGGGTTAAGTTTTTGCTTTGCTAGCTTGGTTAGCAATGTAGGATGCTGGTGGACAGGTTGCGGGAGTCAAAGGGTTAAGTTTTTGCTTTGCTAGCTTGGTTAGCAATGTAGGATGCTGGTGGACAGGTTGCAGGAGTCAAAGGGTTAAGTTTTTGCTTTGCTAGCTTGATTAGCAATGTAGGATGCTGGTGGACAGGTTGCGGGAGTCAAAAGGTTAAGGTTTTGCTTTGCTAGCTTGGTTAGCAATGTAGGATGCTGGTGGACAGTTGCGGGAGTCAAAGGGTTAAGTTTTTGCTTTGCTAGCTTGGTTAGCAATGTAGGATGCTGGTGGACAGATTGCGGGAATCAAAGGGTTAAGTTTTTGCTTTGCTAGCTTGGTTAGCAATGTAGGATGCTGGTGGACAGGTGCGGGAGTCAAAGGGTTAAGTTTTTGCTTTGCTAGCTTGGTTAGCAATGTGGGATGCTAGTGGACAGGTTGCAGGAGTCAAAGGGTTAAGTTTTTGCTTTGCTAGCTTGGTTACAATGTAGGATGCTGGTGGACAGGTTGCGTGAGTCAAAGGGTTAAGTTTTTGCTTTGCTAACTTGGTTAGCAATATAGGATGCTGGTGGACAGGTTGCAGGAGTCAAAGGGTTAAGTTTTTGCTTTGCTAGCTTGGTTAGCAATGCAGGATGCTGGTGGACAGGTTGCGGGAGTCAAAGGGTTAAGTTTTTGCTTTGCTAGCTTGATTAGCAATGCAGGATGCTGGTGGACAGGTTGTGGGAGTCAAAGGGTTAAGTTTTTGCTTTGCTAGCTTGGTTAGCAATGTAGGATGCTGGTGGAAGGTTGCAGGAGTCAAAGGGTTAAGTTTTTGCTTTGCTAGCTTGGTTAGCAATGCAGGATGCTGGTGGACAGGTTGCGGAGTCAAAGGGTTAAGTTTTTGCTTTGCTAGCTTGGTTAGCAATGCAGGATGCTGGTGGACAGGTTGCGGGAGTCAAAGGGTTAAGTTTTTGCTTTGCTAGCTTGGTTAGCAATGTAGGATGCTGGTGGACAGGTTGCGGAAGTCAAAGGGTTAAGTTTTTGCTTTGCCAGCGTGGTTATCAAAGTAGGATGCTGGTGGACAGGTTGTGGGAGTCAAAGGGTTAAGTTAGCAATGTAGGATACTGGTGGACAGGTTGCAGGAATCAAAGGGTTAAGTTTTTGCTTTGCTAGCTTGGTTAGCAATGTAGGATGCTGGTGGACAGGTTGTGGGAGTCAAAGGGTTAAGTTTTTGCTTCGCTAACTTGGTCAGCAATGCAGGATGCTGGTGGACAGGTTGCGGGAGTCAAAGGGTTAAGTTTTTGCTTTGCTAGCTTGGTTAGCAATGTAGGATGCTGGTAGACAGGTTGCGGGAATCAAAGGGTTAAGTTTTTTCTTTGCTAACTTGGTTAGCAATGCAGGATGCTGGTGGACAGGTTGGAGGAGTCAAAGAGATATATAGCAATTTTCATAAAAAAGATTATAATATTATTACAAAGAGAGAGTTCACATGAGTGTCACACAACCATGGATACATGCCATTCTGTTGCCCTCCATATGACTGTCTGTGGTTGACGTGTGTGTTTTTGTGACAGCTGTCGTCGTGACCCCTGACCTGGAAGTGGATGTCGTACGTGACAAACTCAGTTTGATTCAAGGTCTTGGTGACGTTGATCTGACCTACAAAGGTGACTGCACGGCCTTCACCTACACTGTTACTATGGCAACCAAAGCGGGTGACCAGCCTGAATTATCGGTCAGTGTAAAACGTGTTGAAGTCTTCCTCACTCTCTCACTCCCCAAATTAAGCTCGAGTGTGTGTGTGTGTGTGTGTGTGTGTGTGTGTGTGTGTGTGTGTGTGTGTGTGTGTGTGGTGTGTGTTTATATGTGTGTGTTGTGTTTTGTGTGTGTATTGTGTGTTGTTGTGTGGTGTGTGTGTGTGTGTGTGTTGTATGTGTGTGTGTGTGTGTGTGTGTGTGTGTGTGTGTGTTGTTGTGTGTGTGTGTGTGTGTGTGTGTGTGTGAGTGTGTGTGCTGTCATGAGTGTGCACAAGGCATTCCATGAGAACATAGTAAATTGATTTTCATTCATTTATGAAATCAGGAGGTGATAGATTAAAAATCCTGGACTTACTGTATGATATGATTGTGACTGTGCAAGGCTTGAATGATCTTATTTCCACAAGTCATCTGTCTTCCTGTTGGTTATTTTTAACTCAAGGAACGGACTTTGGTATCAGTTTCATTTTCAGCTTCTTTTCAGCCCTTTGATGGCCTTCAGCCATTTTATGAGGAAAGGGGAATTGGAGCACCTGGTCACAACAGGAAAGCTGGAGGGAAAGAGAACACCACGTAGACCCAGGGAAAAAATGTTGGACGGACTTGCAGAGTGGCTGAGGACAGAGAGGGTGGAAGAGGCATATGGAGGGCCATGATCGCCAACGCCATGTGGCAAGGCACATGATTTGATGATGATGATGATAATGATGACCGTGGTCTGCTGGGCTATAAACGACTCGATTGTATACTGGAAGTTCAGAACAAGTCGGTGTGAGAAAGTTGTTTAGCTGCATTCTGTGTAAATAGACATAAGATCACAGAAACTCAAAATATTCGAAAGGGTCAGCAGTGCTTCATCATCATCATCAAGTGCCTTGCCACATGGCGTTGGCGATCATGGCCTTCCATATGTATCTGTCCCTTGTTGCGGCAAGCACATCTTCCACCCTCTCTGTCCTCAGCCACTCTGCAAGTCCGTCCGATATTTTTGTCCCTGGGTCTACATGGTGCTCTCTTTCCCTCCAGCTTTCCTGTAGTGCTTAGGTTGTGTAAATGAATCTCTAAGTTTGGTTAAGGTCAGTCTAAAAAGAGATCGAAATCAGTGGGCATTTGGAAAAATTTAAGGGACCCTCTGTCTGTCTGTCTGTCTGTCTTGTCCTGTCTGTCTGTCTCTCTCTCTTGTCTCTCTCCATATATATATATAATATAAGGGGGGGTGCAAAAGTAGGTATACAATAAGTATCACATCATTGTTATAATGCTTAATTCCGCTCTCGATTAGAGGAGTGTGTGAATACCGACGGCAAGCAGTTTGAGTATCTGATGGATTAAGGCTGTGCTTGTTATTACATGTTTCTGCAATATTCATTTGTTTGTATAATAAATGCAATGAGTATTGTACGTGTTTTCTTTTTTCATAACTGTATACCTACTTTTGCACCCCCCTGTATATATACGTACATACATGTATGTATATGTGTGTGTATGTATGTATGTATACATATTTATTTATTTATCTATTTATTTATCTTTCGTGTCTGTTCAGATCAATTACGGCAGTCTGACAGGAAACAGCGTGACCACGAGTGTGATCACCAACCAGGATGGCAGTTTGTGGTACACACCTATACCTGGCGACATGTTGGAAACTGTGCACTTGATCCCCAGGTGAGTCTCAGTGCATTCCTTACATTCAGACCGACAGCTGAGTCATTTCATCCTGTGCATTCAGACCCCTTGGTGAGCTATGAGTTTATTTCATTCCATGAACTCAGACCCTTGGTGAGCTAGGAGTTTATTTCATTCCATGAACTCAGACCCCTTGGTGAGCTATGAGTTTATTTCATTCCATGAACTCAGACCTCTTGGTGAGCTATGAGTTTATTTCATTCCATGAACTCAGACCCCTTGGTGAGTATGGGTTTATTTCATTCCATGAACTCAGACCCCTTGGTGAGGTATGGGTTTATTTCATTCCATGAACTCAGACCCCTTGGTGAGCTATGAGTTTATTTCATTCCATGAACTCAGACCCAATGTGACTCTCTTTTTATTCAATAACTCAGACCCCTTGGGTAAGCTACTGTTTATTTCTTGCATTAGATCATCCATGTGAGCTGGTGTTTTATTCTCTGCACCAGACCCCTTGGTGATCTTAGTTTCATTTTCTGCATTCAGATCACAAGGTGAGTCTTATTTCATTTTATTCCATTCTTCTGCCCGTAGATGTCCAGGTGAGTCAGTGAACCTGTGAGTGTAAATTGTAGGCTACCTTTGGTGGCTTTTTCATTCCATATCTCAGAGTGAGTATCATTCCACACTAAACACCTAGACACCAAGGTGAGTGTCACTTCACATCTTGTACTGAGACCTCCATGTGATGTTCATTTCATCGCTTCACAAACGCTTCTAGGTGGGTTTCATTTCATACCTCACAGTCAGATCCCAACAATTGTCAATCACTTCTCACCTTGTACTGAGACAAGCGTAATATTAACATCGTCATCATTATCATCATCATCCATCATCATCATCATCGTCATCATCATGTGTCCTGCCGCATGGACGTTGGCGATCATGGCCCTCCGTGCGAAACTGTCTTTTGTCGCTGTAAGTACATCTCCCACCTTCTCTGTACTGTCCTCTTACACTCTGCAAGTCCGTCCATTATTTTCTCCCTGGGTCTACCTGGTGCTCTTTTTCCCTCCAGCTTTCACACACACAACACACACACACACACACACACACACACACACACACCCCACACACACACACACACACACACATACACACACACGCAAACAAACAAGCAAACAAACAAACAAACACCCACACACGTCCACGCTTGCACACATGCAAGCACATGCACGCACGCAAGTACGCAAATACGCATCTCATATATTATTGTTCGCTTTCATTCATGGCCATTAATTGCAGTCGTCAAAAGCAAACAATGCAAAACAAAACGAATTATTCGTACAAGAACATATATTGATCAGAAAGTATTTGATTTTGATAAATATTTATTTATATTGGTGATTATTAGTGAAACAAAAATATATGTTTACTATAGTGGCTTGCAGTTGCAAAGTATTGTATTGCTGGTTCATAACGTGTATCAGTTTGTTGGTTTGCTTTGTGTTTACAGGTGACTGTGTTCATCAACGATGTACCCACATCCTGTGCTACTGGGGTGGACTGTAGCTTCACCTGGAATAGTGCCGACACCCCCACTATCACCAACATCACACCCACTATAGGTAAGGTTACTGTAGGTATTGCCATCAGGTCTGTCATCACACAACTCATCATTCTTCGTGGAGTTTTGCAGAGTGGCGCAGTGGAAGCGTGCTGGGCCCATAACCCAGAGGTCGGTGGATCGAAACCACGCTGTGCTAAACAACATATGTCATTTATATGTTACCAAGATTATTCCAGTGGTAGGCTGATAAAATACCAGCGTAAAATATAGACTAGGTAAAACATAGTCAAGGTAGGGCCTCAGGACCTGGCCAGCTCATGGGTTTATGTGCAGACTTAAGGCATGTGCCACGGTCCCATACACGTGGCACCTGTGACATTATCGCAATATGGAGACGTCATTTTGAGAAACTGAAACTGAAAAAGGTGTTTTGTGCTCGGTTATTATTACACACTAACATAGATAAAATATTTAGCAATTTTGAGTCATCCATCATTACAAGGCTCACTTCCGCTGTGTGGTGTTCTGTACAGAGTCGTATCTAATCTTTGACATAGATGAGATGTTTAGCAATGTTGGGTCGTATATTATTACATGATTCCTAATAGCTCCATGATGTTTTGTGCTCAGCTATATTTACTCATCGACATAGATGAATACTCAGCAATTTTGAGTCATTCATCATCACACGACTCATTATTTCATCATTGACATACATGAAATACTCAGCAATCTTGAGTCATTCATCATTATACGACTCATTATTTCATCATTGATATATAGATATGTTATACAGGTTATTAAGCAATCCTGGGTCGTATATTACTGAACGAGTCAATAGCTTCATGGTGCTTTGTGTTCAACTGTATTTACTCATCTACACAGATGAAATATTCAGCAGTCTTCATCACATGACTCATCATTTCATCAGAGTGTTTTGTGCTTAGCCACATATTTACTTATGTAGTAGAAATAATCAACAGTCTTGAGCTGTCAGTCATCTGTCTTTGTGTCTTGTTTGTTTAGACAGCTGACATACCGGACACAAATTAATATACTGTCATGATGGATTTCTGATATCCTGTTGATTAGTTATGATCATTGTGTACCTATTTGTATATCTATATATACGCGCACACACGCCCACACACACATACACACACACACACATATATATATATATATATCTAGTGTGTGTGTGTGTGTGACCTCCCACCACGAAATCAGTCTTAACTCGCAGTCAGTCGAACAGCACTAGGAGCTGAAAAGGTGACTGAGGGTCTATCTAGGTTGTTTTGACTTTTTCTCAAAATTGATTTCTGTAGACTATAATCTATCCCCAAAGGAATTTTTTTCTTGAAAAAATAGTATTAATCAATTTAAAATGGTATTTTAATGCACTGATCGCAGCAGAAAGAACGCAATTTCCTACCAAAAGTACCTGTTTTTGTCTCTTATTATAAACCGTAACCTGTGCTGTACCCGCACATGTAATATACTGACGGAAAGCTCTTTGGTGCACCTTCCAGATAATGACAGCGAAAATTAGAAACAAAGTGGGTCAAAGCCACCAAATAAAGAAATTTAAGGAGAATTTGTAGGAGAGTACATAAAAACTTTAGAGGACGTTTTCTCAAAATGGCCGTCATACAACTTAATGACTTTAAACATACATAACTTCTATATTTTTGGGGGTACAAACTTTATTCAAGTACCAAAATAATCAGCAGAATGTACACTTTCCAGTGATATGTATATCTCAAAATGCCAAAAATGCTAGTTAAGACTGATTTCGTGGTGGGAGGTCTCCACACACACACACACAGCACACACACACACACACACACATAATATATATATATATATATATATATATATATGTTGTGTGTGTGTGTGTGTGTGTGTGTGTGTGTGTGTGTTGTGTGTGTGAGTGTTTGTGTGTGTGTGTATAGATAGATAGACAGACAGATAGACAGATAGATAGATAGATAGATAATAGATAGATAGATGATAGATAGATAGATAGGTAGGTAGGTAGGCAGGTAGATGAATAGATAGATAGACAAGATAGATATATACACACAAATAAGATAGATAGATGGATAGATAGATAAACAGACAGATAAATAAAAAGCTAGATATATGTACACACACAAAATAAGATAGATAGATGGAAAGATAGATAAATAGATAAATAAATAGATAGATAGATACACACACACAAATAATATATATATGCACATGCATACACAGGTGCATTCATTCATGCTTTCAAGGAAAGGAATTGATAGAGATCTTGGTATAATTATGTGAACTATTGTTTACAAAATGTTTGACAGTTTTCACATACTCTGCTTACTGATGACAAATTAACGATCTACTTAAGTTGTTTATATGTATGCTCGGCCCTCGATACAACATCTGTACAGCCAGGTGTGAAATAAACACCGTGACTGGTGGTTTTCAGGTGGCCAGGGAACGGTTGTCACTATCACAGGAACTGGCTTCGACAATTCCAACAACGAAGTGACGGTAGGGGGCGCCGCCTGCACGGTGTCGTCGTCAACTTCTACGTCACTGGAGTGCACGATGACTGTTGGCCCCAACGGACCCCAGCCTGTCCAGGTCCGTGTGGACAACAAGGGTCTGGCTTCCGGCTCTCTCACCTTCACTTTCACCTCTTCCGTCTCCTCCATCTCACCCACCTCTGGTAGTTTGGAAGGTAGGTCTCTTTTCTCTTTTTTTTTTTTTTTCATTTTTAGGATCATCGCGCTCAGCTTTTTTTTTTTTCGTCGCATTTTCTATGTCACCTTAATGGCCACAGAAGCTGGCACAGTTTTTACAATGCGATTATGATGATGTCGATGATGATGATGATAATCACGATGCTATGGAGTTCCATCTAGGATTGAGACTGCGTGACAGGGCTGTACTCTACGCTTACTATCTTAATATATCCTGGCATCAACCAGGCCCGAGAGATACAGACACCTGCGGTGCTGGTCAGAAAATTTGAGCAACACCCTCAATGACGCATCACTAAAGTGGATGAGCCTCGACTGTGTGATCCCAGTCTTCCCAATGAACCCATAGCACGCCGAACTCAGGGTATGAGTCGGTTAGAGCCGAAAAATTTTTGAAGGGAACTGATGGGGATTCGAACACATAATCTTCCAGTCAGTAGTCAGTTGCGTTAACCACTACACCACAGCGACTAGTGGAAGGTAGGTCACTTGCCTATGACGATGTGACTGATTTCTCAAAACAGACCAAAATGCACACTGCACACTGTCCTTGTTTATAATAACACGAACATAATGGACGAACTGAGATTTTGACAACAGTTCTCACTGAAGTACAGGATCACAAGTGCTGGGATTGTGATACAGTCGCACAATTTTGAATAAATTATTCCTGTTTTAGTAGATCGGCATTGATTGCCTATCCAAAGCTCCTCTCAGTTTGTTGTAGGGATATTTTGACCAGTATGAGCCTCCCTACTTACTCAGATTGTTCTCTTATTTTCTCCCTATTGCTGGTCAAAACGGTATGCCAGTGAGTCCACGTAATGTGTGGCTTCTTCTCAGTAATATACATTACCCAAGAAGACATTAGTAAGACCATTTCTATTTACTCTTTAAAAAAAAAAAAAAAAAAAAAGTTAACTTTTTCAAAAGTTTCTGTGATTTTAACTTCAGATTGATACCCAAATGTTATGTGCCTGTGCGTATGCTGGTGGTGGGGGATGTAGAATGACCGATACAAGAGATGTGGACAGGAATCAGAGTGGGAGCACGCATGATTGGAAGTTGAAGCCATGTTTACTTTTTCTTTGTGGTTATATGTGCTTTTTTTTTTATCCCCGCTCTGAATGTTTTTGTGTAGATACTACTACTCGGTTTATGAATAGTCACGTATTCATTCATTCAAGCAATGCAGGCTGGAAATGCAACTTCATTGCAAAACCACACAGCCCGACTTCTGTAGTGCCATTTATCCATCATTACAATCTTCATACAAATGCTTACCCATTATGTTCAGTGATATCTCACCAAGGCACACTAAATCCCTCAGTAAGCTAGTCCACTCAGTTAACTATGACAATGAAACAATTCTGACTCGAACTGTTGAACGTGTATAAGATTTAACCCATTATCTCTCGCACCCAACTCATCAACTTTTACCTGGTTCCTTCAGGAAGCTGGTACAATCTGGTGGTAGAGTGTGAGAGTGAAAGGGTTAATTAAATGTTGTCTGGTACATTGGGGTAAAACTCAAAGACATACGTACGTTGGCTAAGCAGTGATTTGCAGCTAATATACCCAAGTGTCTCTTTGAAAACCCAAGTGTCTCTTTTAAAAGTTTCTCTCACATAATATCAACTCACGCACAAACAAAATAAGATGAACTATGTATACAAGGTACGCATATCTGGTTACATGAATGTGTGTGTGTGTGGGGGGGGGGGGGTGCGTGCACAGAGACACATGTCCGTGTGTGTGTGTTAGTGCACAGAGGAATGTCTGTGTGTGTGTAGGGGGGGGGGGCGTGAGTGCACAGAGGCTCATGTTTGTGCGTGTGTGTGTGTGTGTGTGTGTGTGTGTGCGAGCGCGCACGTGTGTATGTGCATATGCGTGTGCGAGAGCGCGCGTGTGTGTGTGCATATGCGTGTGCGTGCGTGCATGCGTACCTGCGTGTGTGTGTGTGTGCGTGCGTGCTTGTGTGTGTGCGCGTGTGCGTGCACGTACGCGTTCGTGCCTGTATGTATGTGTGTGTGTGTGTATATAAAATTATTCCATCACAATAATTCCGAAAAGTATACCCAAGCCAGTACATTCTCTATCTATACTGTGAGACTTAGACAAGCATCATGACAGTTAGATAATATGGGATGTTGACTGACCTCTGTGTGTGTGTGTGTGTGTGTGTGTGTGTGTGTGTGTGTGTGTGTGTGTGTGTGTGTGTGTGTGTGTGTGTGTGTGTGTGTGTCACCAGGGGGCATTCAGCTCACTATCACAGGTCAGGGCTTTGCTTCTGACGCCACGGTCACGGTAGGAGGCGCTGATTGCAACGTCACTTCCGTTACTGTTCTGGAGATCTTGTGCACGGTGCCTGCGGAGGTAAGACCAGTGTGTGTGTGTGTGTGTGTGTGTGTGTGTGGTGTGTGTGTGTGTGTGTTGTGTGTGTGTGTGTGTTGTGTGTAGTGTGTGTGTGTGTGTGTCTGTGTGTGTGTGTGTGTCTGTGTGTGTGTGTGTGTCTGTGTTGGGTGTGTGTGTGTGTGTTGTGTGTGTGTGTCTGTTGTGTGTGTTGTTGTGTGTGGTGTTGTGGTGTGTTGTGTGTGTGTGTTGTGTGTTGTGTGTGTGTTGTGGTGTGTGTTGGTGTGTGTGTGGTGTGTGTAGTGTGTGTGTGTGTGTTTGTGTGTGTGTGTGTGTGTTGTGTGTGTGTGTGTGTTTGTGTGTGTGTCTGTGTGGATGTGTGTGTGTGGTTTGTGTGTGTGTGTGTGTGTTGTGTGTGTGTGTTGTGTGTTGTGTGTGTGTTGTTGTGTGTTTGTTGTGTGTTTGTATGTGTGTGTGTTTTTCTGTATAGTGTGTGTGTTGTTTTGTTGTGTGTGATGTTTATGTGGTGTTTGTTATTGTGTAGTGTTCTTCACTGTGGTGTGTTTTTTATGTGTAGTGATGTTTTTCTGTACATAGTGTTGTGTTGTTTTTTGTGTAGTGATGTTCTTTCTCTACATAGTGGTGTGTTTTTTATATGTGTAGTGATGTTCTTTCTCTACATAGTGTTGTGTTGTTTTATATGTGTAGTGATGTTCTTTCTCTACATAGTGTTGTGTTGTTTTATATGTGTAGTGATGTTCTTTCTCTACATAGTGGTGTGTTGTTTTATATGTTAGTGATGTTCTTTCTTACATAGTGTTGTGTTGTTTTATTGTGTAGTGATGTTCTTTCTCTACATAGTGGTGTGTTGTTTTATATGTGTAGTGATGTTCTTTCTCTACATAGTGGTGTGTTGTTTTATATGTGTAGTGATGTTCTTTCTCTACATAGTGTTGTGTTGTTTTATGTGTGTAGTGATGTTATTTCTCTACATAGTGTTGTGTTGTTTTATATGTGTAGTGATGTTCTTTCTCTACATAATGTTGTGTTGTTTTATATGTGTAGTGATGTTCTTTCTCTATATAGTGGTGTGTTGTTTTATATGTGTAGTGATGTTCTTTCTGTACATAGTGGTGTGTTGTTTTATATGTGTAGTGATGTTCTTTCTGTACATAGTGGTGTGTTGTTTTATATGTGTAGTGATGTTCTTTCTCTACATAGTGTTGTGTTGTTTTATATGTGTAGTGATGTTCTTTCTCTATATAGTGGTGTGTTGTTTTATATGTGTAGTGATGTTCTTTCTGTACATAGTGGTGTGTTGTTTTATATGTGTAGTGATGTTCTTTCTGTACATAGTGGTGTGTTGTTTTATATGTGTAGTGATGTTCTTTCTCTACATAGTGTGTGTGTTGTTTTATATGTGTAGTGATGTTCTTTCTGTACATAGTGGTGTGTTGTTTTTATATGTATAGTAATGTTCTTTCTTATATAGTGGTGTGTTGTTTTTTTATGTATAGTGATGTTCTTTCTCTACATAGTGTGTGTTGTTTTATATGTGTAGTGATGTTCTTTCTCTATATAGTGGTGTGTTGTTTTATATGTGTAGTGATGTTCTTGTAATCTTAGAACAGGATTTGTAATGTCCAATTTGAAGGGATATTGACATGTCTCAGTTTGAATGAATATTGACGTATCCATTTTCAGTGGATATCGACGTGTCCAGTTTGAATGAATATTGACGTATCCAATTTCAGTGGATATCGACGTGTCCAGTTTGAATGAATATTGACGTATCCAATTTCAGTGGATATCGACGTGTCCAGTTTGAATGAATATTGACGTATCCAATTTCAGTGGATGTTGACG
>JAPXFY010000029.1:17015463-17053758 GCA_030674185.1 Monoplex corrugatus
CCGTATATTTCACCGAGAAAGGGAAGAGAAAAATGGCTGTAATACGAACGAAAGCAAAAACTGGTATTCAGAGATGTCAAAATCAAAACAGTCATGATATTTCAGAGATGTCAAAATCACAAAACAGTCACTGAATATTTCAGAGATGTCAAAATCACAAAACAGTCACTGAATATTTCAGAGATGTCAAAATCACAAAACAGTCACTGAGTATTTCAGAGATGTCAAAATCACAAAACAGTCACTGAATATTTCAGAGATGTCAAAATCACAAAACAGTCACTGAGTATTTCAGAGATGTCAAAATCACAAAACAGTCACTGATATTTCAGAGATGTCAGAATCACAAAACAAGTCACTAGTATTTCAGAGATGTCAAATCACAAAACAGTCACTATTTCAGAGATGTCAAAATCACAAAACAGTCACTGGACTATTTCAGAGATGTCAAAATCACAAAACAGTCACTGAATATTTCAGAGATGTCAAAATCACAAAACAGTCACTAAGTATTTCAGAGATGTCAAAATCACAAAACAGTCACTGAATATTTCAGAGATGTCAAAATCACAAAACAGTCACTAAGTATTTCAGAGATGTCAAAATCACAAAACAGTCAAAGTTGACTTACTAACCCTTTTGTCAGAATTTGTCACAAATTATCTGACTGCAGACTATTTCCTTACACTCCTTGGCATATTCTTGGTGACTTTAGTGTCCTGTCATCGTTAGGTAGCCAGGAATAATTTGCCATTGTAAGTGTATATTGTAGCCTCATTTGCTGGTATATCACATGTCTAACAGGTTGAGTTACTTTAGTTCAGCATCCTCTATGTGTACGTGTGTGCGCGTGTGTGTGTGTGTGTGAGAGAGAGAGAGACAGACAGACAGACAGACGGACGGACAGACGGACAGACAGAAGAGAAAGAGAGACAGACAGTCAGACAGACAGTCAGACAGACAGACAGTCAGACAGACAGACAGACAGACGAACAGACAGAAAGAGAGAGAGAGGGAGAGAGAGAGAGAGAGAGAGAAGAATGGATGACAACGTGGGTCAAAGATCACACGCCTTACATGTTGAGTGTAACCTAGCTCAGCATCCTGTCTGTGTGTGTGTGCATGCTTGTGTTTGTGTGTACATATGTGTCTAGCCAGGTGAGACAGAAAGAGGATGACAACTTTTGTCAAGAGTCATACGCCCAACAGGCTGAGTGTATCCTAACATTAATCAACATCCTGTTGTGTGTGCGTGTGCGAGTTTGTGTAAGTGACACAGAGAGAGGATGACAACTAGGGTCAAAGGTCACATGCCTAACAGGATGAGTGTGCCCCAGCTCAGCATCCTGTCTGTGTGTGTGCATGTGCACACATGTATTGTTTGTACGTTTGTGAATGTTTGTATTAATCTGTATTATCTTGCTCTTCTTTATGATATGGTTCCTCAAATGAGTCTAAATACAGGGGGGTGCAAAAGTAGGTATACAGTATCACATCACTATTATAATGCTTAATTCCGCTGTCGATTAGAGGAGTGTGTGAATACCGACGGCAAGCAGTTTGAGTATCTGAGGGATTAAGGCTGTGCTTGTTATTACATGTATATGCAATAGTCATTGTTTGTATAATGAATGCAATGAGTATTGTACGTGTGTTCTTATATTTTGTAATTGTATACCTACTTTTGCACCCCCCTGTATAAAGTATCATCAATCTGTGATTGACATATAAAGTCTTGGATATTTTGGAAATTATTCAGGACAATAAAGTAAGTCATTTGTCTAACAATTGATAGATTTTGTATGTAAGATAACATAGTAGAAGCTACTGGTTATTTCAGGGGGTGAGGTGGTAGCGATTGACGGCAATGGTTTTGGGACCGACACACCCTACGTCACTGTCAATGGAGAAGAACTGGTCGTGACATCAAACAGTGACGTCAAAGTGGAGGCGGTGTTCCCTCCCCTAGAGCCAGGGTCCTACCCTCTGCACTTGCAGGTGAACGGTAAAGGACTGGCAGACATCAGGTAAGTCGTGGAGCTTCACAGCTTGACACCTTTTGTTGTTGTTGTGTTATTGTTGTTTTCTTGTTGCCGTGTTGTGAAGTACAAGGTAAATGAATAATCCAAAGAAGAAAGACCAAACTGGTTGGACTGTCTGTAATTTCACAGCTGTCTTGCTGAGGAGAAGAGACAGCAATATGAAGAAAATCATCACAGCTCTACATAAATGTGACCTCCCACCACGAAATCAGTCTTACTAGCATTTTGGGCATTTTGAGATAGACATCACTGGCAAGTGTACATTCTGCTGATTATTTTGGTACTTGAATAAAGCTAGTACTCAAAAAAAAATGTAGAAGTTATGTATGTTTAAAGTCATTAAGTTGTATGACGGCCATTTTGAGAAAACGGCCTCTAAAGTTTTTGTGTGCTCCCCTACACATTTTCCCTAAATTTCTTTATTTGGTGGCTTTGACCAGTTTGTTTCTAGTTTTCGCTGTCATTATTTGAAAGGTGAAAGGTATATTACATGTGCGGGTACTGTACAGGTTACGGTTCATAATAAGAGACAAAAATAGGTACTTTTGGTAGGAAATTGCGTTCTTTTTGCTGCGATCAGTGCATTAAAATACCATTTTAAATTGATTAAAAATTATTTTTTCAAGAAAAACAATTTCTGTGGGGGATAGATTATGGTCTACAGAAATTAATTTTGAGAAAAAGTCAAAACACCCCAGATAGACCCTCAGTCACCTTTTCGGCTCCTAGTGCTGTTCGACTGACTGCAAATTAAGACTGATTTCGTGGTGGGAGGTCACAAATGTACTATATTGTGAATGAGAACGATATGGTACACAAAAAGGATAACTGTTCTGTGTATGTATATATATATATCGTAGTCAGTGACTAAAGTCCCCTTGAGGAAGGCGGGTGTACCGCCAAAAATTTGGGAAATTTTACATCGATTTGTTGCCTTTTCTGTGCACAAATAATATATATATATATTATTTGACAACACTTCATAGCTTTTAACTCATTGCAATCGAATTCCGTGGTAACTCGAATAGCAGCGCATCATTCAGCGCCAACGTCGGAATATACTCATAGTAGCAACTTCTGAGATCAAAACTCACCATATCCATAGTACTTCTCAGTCTTAACAATCTGGAATGAGTTAATTCCATTTACCAGTCTTCCTGTCCACAGTCGTTGTGTATGGCAATCTGTATGTGAATTTTGCGCATAAAATATGAAAACATTGGACGTACATGGCGGAGGAAGTCCTTTGTCGACTTTCTCATGGGATTAAATGTGACGAGGAGCCCCCATGCGATCATGTAAAAGTGTTTGTATACAAAATGATGTCCTTTTCCAACATAGCCGTTACTTTCTTTCTATGGCAACAAACATTTTCGATGACATTTAAGTAAAGCTTAATCTCTCCGCTGTCAGCATGCCAGATTTATAGGGAAATGTGTCTGTAAAGAAGTGTTGTCATTTTCGTGCCACTATGTATTTTTTAACTAACGTTTCTAGGCAGCTTGAGGCAAGACTGCTGTTGGCTTCAGGCAGGAGTGTCTTGAATGGGTTAATCCTTTGACTCCCACACCCTATCTCCTATCTACCAACCCAAAAACTTAACCCTTTGACTCCTGCACCCTATCCACCAACCGCAAAAACTTAACCCTTGACTCATGCACCCTATCCACCAACTGCAAAAACTTAACCTTTGACTCCCGCACCCTATCCACCAACTGCAAAAACTTAACCCACTCGTATTGACTGGCTCCGCACCCCATCCACCAACTGCGAAAACTTAACCCTTTGACTCCCGCACCCTATCCATCAACTGCAAAACCTTAACCCTTTGACTCCCTCACCCTATCTACCAGCTTCCTGCAGGAAACTGGTGGATAGGGCGAGGGTATCAAAAAGTTAAGTTTTTGCTTTGCTGGCATGGTTGACGATGCTGGATGCTGGTAGCCAGGGTGCGGGAATCAGAGAGTCAAGTTTCTGCTTTACTAGCATGGTTGATGATGCAGGATGCTGGTGGCAAAGGTGCGGGTGTCAAAGGGTTAAACGTTTTGACTGAATGGATTTGTATTCCACAAGTTACTATAAGTTTTGATAATGTTGCCGAGCTCATATTCTTCACAATCGTAGATGCTTAATTGTAAAGCTTCAGACAGTAATGCTGGACGTTGTTGTTGTTGGATTCACAGGACCAACGCTATCCCGGACATTGTGGTGACACTGAAGGTGACGGGACTCACCCCGGCTCGTGGCTCACTGTACGGAGGCACGCTGCTCACCATCAGTGGTGAGGGGTTCGGCATAACACCTCACTGGTGGAGGTATTGGTGGGTAGTCCATCAGTGTGTAGTGGACGTGCTGACTGACACAGAACTGACGTGTCTTGTGGACTACACAGGGACCACGCACACCGTCACTAACCAGGGAACACACAAATGTAACCTCTCACTTACTTGCTGTCATTCTTTTTGATAGTTAATCATTGGTGTGCTTTTTGATGGATTAGTTGAGGTGGCTGTTTGAATTTCAAAATCCCTTGGATATTTTATGTGTTAGCTGAAGTGGCTGTTTGGAGTTCAGAGTTCCTTGGTATGTTTTATGATGGGTTAGTTAAAGTGGTTGTATGAGTGTAGATCCTATGGTGTTTTATGATGTGTTGGCTGAAGTGTTTTTTGGAGTGTAGAGTCCCTTGATATGTTTTATGACATTAGCTGAAATGGCTGTTTTAAAGTTTATTTAGAGTCCCGTGGTATGTTTTATGATGGATTAACTAAAGTGGCTGTTTGTAGTTTACAGTCCCTTGTCTTGTCTTGTTGTGTTAAATACGCGTTCTGATTCTGTTTTCGTGTTTTTCTGGTTCCTGTTTACAGTCCCTTGGTATGTTTTATGATGGATCAGCTGAAATGGCTGTATGAAGTTTAGTCACTTGCTGTTTTATGAGTGTTAGCTGAAGTGACTGTATGGAGTTTAGAGTTTGTTCGAGGGGGATTCATGACACTCAGACAATTCCATATGCGCTCAGACAGTTCCATATACACACTACCCAAATTTACCATCAATTGTCTGGCAGATTTTCTGAACCTGCTCAAAGGTCTGTGCGCTAGCAATGTGTTGAAATGTGGAGGAGGAAGGAGGAGAAGCACCTATGAAACATTACGCGACCACCAGAATGGTGGGTGTATTAATATGGGCAGCGAACAGGCCAGTTTTTAATGTTATGGGCTGGGATTGAACTCTAGCTTATCAGATCTTGAGTCCACGACGCTGTCAAAAGAATATGTCAGTGGCTGTATTGTTGTGAGAACTTTGACCAGAGAGAAGCGAGCTGTTACCATTGCACTCCACTACGATCCTGCTAAGGCCATGTGAGACTTGTGTTTTGTATAGCTTCTCGCACTTAGCATGTGTGTATGTGAATCGCATAAAAATGTGTGTGTGTGTGTGTGTGTGTGTGTGTGTGTGTGTGGTGTGTGTGTGTGTGTGTGTGTGTGTGTGTAGTAGTGTGAGGGTGTGTGAGAGTAGAGAGAGAGAGAGAGAGAGAGAGAGAGAGAGAGAAGACAGAGAGAGAGAGAAATTCACCCACATCGCACACTCGTGCACACAGAGAACACCGTCAGACGTACGTTTGTGATATTGTGTATATAAATTATAGTACCGGGACAAGGTACACCATTGTCACTTGTGGAAGGATGGAAGGAAGGGATCTTTTATTTAACTCTTTGACTCTTGCCGCCTGTCCACCAGCATCCTGCATTGTCAACCATGCAAACAAAGCAGAACCTTAATCCTTTGACTTCCTGCAGGAAGCTGGTGAATAGGGTGAGGGAGTCAAAGGGTTAAGGTTTTGCAGGTTGGTGGATAGGGTGCGGGAGTCAAACAATTAATGTCTGTTCACAATAGTGATTTTAGACACATACTGTCTACTACTACTTCATTCATTACAACCGTGCTAAGGCCTGTGAGACATTTTTTACGTCGCGTGTGGTATTCTGTGTACAGATTATGGCACAGGGTACACCTATAACACCAGTGTGTGATATTGTGTGTACAGATTATGGCACAGGGTACACCTATGACACCAGTTTGTGATATTGTGTGTACAGATTATGGCACAGGGCACACCTATAACACCAGTGTGTGATATTGTGTGTACAGATTATGGCACAGGGCACACCTATAACACAGTGTCATATTGTGTGTACAGATTATGGCACAGGGTATACCTATAACACCAGTATCATATTGTGTGTATAGATTATGGCACAGGACACACCTATAACACCAGTGTCATATTGTGTGTACAGATTATGGCACAGGACACACCTATAACACCAGTGTGTGATATTGTGTGTACAGGTTATGGCACAGGGTACACCTATAACACCAGTGTGTGATATTGTGTTTACAGGTTATGGCACAGGGCACACCTATAACACCAGTGTGATATTGTGTGTACAGGTTATAGCACAGGGCACACCTATAACACCAGTGTGATATTGTGTGTATAGGTTATTGCACAGGGTACACCTATAACACCAATGTGATATTGTGTGTACAGATTATGGCACAGGGTACACCATGACTGTCACGTGTGATATTGTGTGTACAGATTATGGCACAGGGCACACCTATAACACCAGTGTGATATTGTGTGTACAGATTATGGCACAGTGTACACCTATAACACCATTTTGATATTGTATGTACAGATTATGGCACAGGGTCCACCTATAACACCAGTGTGATATTGTGTGCAGAGATTATGGCACAGGACACACCTATAACACCAGTGTGATATTGTGTGTGCAGATTATGGCACAGGGTGCACCTATAACACAAGTGTGATATTATGTGTACAGATTATGGCACAGGGTACACCGTGACTGTCACGTGTGATATTGTGTGTACAGATTATGGTACAGGGTACACCTATTACACCAGTGTGATATTGTGTGTACATATTATGGCACAGGGTACACCTATAACACCAGTGTAATATTGTGTGTACAGGTTATAGCACAGAGTACACATATAACACCAGTGTGATATTGTGTGTACAGATTATGGCACAGGGTACACCTATAACACAAGTGTGATATATGTGTACAGATTATGGCATAGGGTACACCTATAACACCAGTGTCATATTGTGTGTACAGATTATGGCACAGGGTACACCTATAACACCAGTGTCATATTGTGTGTACAGATTATGGTACAGGGTACACCTATTACACCAGTGTGATATTGTGTGCACAGATTATGGCACAGAACACACCTATAACACCAGTGTCATATTGTGTGTACAGGTTATAGCACAGAGTACACATATAACACCAGTGTGATATTGTGTGTACAGATTATGGCACAGGGTACACCTATAACACAAGTGTGATATATGTGTACAGATTATGGCATAGGGTACACCTATAACACCAGTGTCATATTGTGTGTACAGATTATGGCACAGGGTACACCTATAACACCAGTGTCATATTGTGTGTACAGATTATGGCACAGGGTACACCTATAACACCAGTGTGATATTATGAGTACAGATTATGGCACAGGGTACACCGTGACTGTCACGTGTGATATTGTGTGTACAGATTATGGTACAGGGTACACCTATAACACCAGTGTGATATTGTGTGTACAGATTATGGCACAGGTTACACCTATAACACCAGTGTGATGTTGTGTGTACAGAGTATGGCACAGGGTACACCTATAACACCGGTGTGATATTGTGTGTACAGATTATGGCACAGGGTACACCTATAACACCAGTGTGATATTGTGTGTACAGATTATGGCACAGGGTACACCGTGACTGCCATGTGTGATATTGTGTGTACAGATTGTGGCACACGGTACACCTATAACACCAGTGTGATATTATGTGTACAGATTATGGCACAGGTTACACCTATAACACCAGTGTGATATTGTGTGTACAGATTATGGCACAGGGTACACCTATAACACCAGTGTGATATTGTGTGTACAGATTATGGCACAGGTTACACCTATAACACCAGTGTGATATTGTGTGTACAGATTATGGCACAGGGTACACCTATAACACCAGTGTGATATTGTGTGTACAGATTATGGTACAGGGCACACCTATAACACAAGTGTGATATTGTGTGTACAGATTATGGCACAGGGTACACCATGACTGTCACGTGTGATATTGTGTGTACAGATTATGACACAGGGTACACCCATAACACTAGTTAGATATTTGTACAGATTATGGCACAGGGTACACCTATAACACCAGTGTGATATTGTGTGTACAGATTATGCCACAGGGTACCCCGTGACTGTCACGTGTGATGTTATGTGTACAGATTATGGCACAAGGTATTCCTTGACTGTCACGTGTGATATTGTGTTCAGATTGTGGTACAGGGTATACCTTGACTGTCACGTGTGATATTATGTGTACAGATTATGGCACAGGGTATACCTATAACACCAGTGTGATATTATGTGTACAGATTATGGCACAGGGTGCACCTATAACACCAGTGTGATATTGTGTGTACAGATTATGCCACAGGGTACCCCGTGACTGTCACATGTGTTATTATGTGTACAGATTGTGGTACAGGGTACACCTATAACACCAGTGTGATATTGTGTGTACAGATTGTGGTACAGGGTACACCCATAACACCAGTGTGATATTGTGTGTACAGATTATGGCACAGGGTACACTTATAACACCAGTGTGATATTATGTGAACAGAGTATGGCACAGGGTACACCCATAACACCATTGTCACATTGTGTGCACAGATTATGGCACAGGATACACCTATAACACCAGTGTGATATTGTGTGTACAGATTATGGCACAGGGTACACCTATAACACCATTGTTATATTATGTGAACAGAGTATGGCACAGGGCACACCTATAACACCAGTGTGATATTGTGTGTACAGATTATGGCACAGGGCACACCTATAACACCAATGTGATATTGTGTGTACAGATTATGGCACAGGGCACACCTATAACACCAATGTGATATTGTGTGTACATGTTATGGCACAGGGCACATCAATAACACCAGTGTGATATTGTGTGTACAGGTTATGGCACAGGGTACATCTATAACAGCAGTGTGATATTGTGTGTACAGGTTATGGCACAGGGTACATCTATAACACCAATGTGATATTGTGTGTACAGGTTATGGCACAGGGCACACCTATAACACCAATGTCATATTGTGTGTACAGATTATAGCACAGGGTACACCTATAACACAGTGTCATATTATGTGTACAGATTATGGCACAGGGTACACCTATAACACCTGTGTGATATTGTGTGTACAGGTTTTTGCACAGGGTACACACTATAACACCAGTGTGATATTGTGTGTACAGATTATGGCACAGGGTACACCTATAACACCAGTGTGATATTGTGTGTACAGATTGTGACACAGGCTACACCTGTAACACCAATGTTATATTGTGTGTCCAGATTATAGCACAGGGTACACCTATACACCAATGTGATATTGTGTGTACAGGTCATAGCACAGATTACATATATAACACCAGTGTGATATTGTGTGTACAGATTATGGCACAGGGTACACCTATAACACCAGTGTGATATTGTGTGTACAGGTTATAGCACAGGGCACACCTATAACACCAGTGTGATATTGTGTGTATAGGTTATTGCACAGGGTACACCTATAACACCAATGTGATATTGTGTGTACAGATTATGGCACAGGGTACACCGTGACTGTCACGTGTGATATTGTGTGTACAGATTATGGCACAGCGCACACCTATAACACCAGTGTGATATTGTGTGTACAGATTGTGGCACAGGACACACCTATAACACCAGTGTGATATTGTATGTACAGATTATGGCACAGGGTACACCTATAACACCAGTGTGATATTGTGTGCACAGATTATGGCACAGGACACACCTATAACACCAATGTGATATTGTGTGTACAGATTATGGCACAGGGTACACCTATAACACAAGTGTGATATTATGTGTACAGATTATGGCACAGGGTACACCGTGACTGTCACGTGTGATATTGTGTGTACAGATTATGGTACAGGGTACACCTATAACACCAGTGTGATATTGTGTGTACATATTATGGCACAGGGTACACCTATAACAAAGTGTGATATTGTGTGCACAGATTATGGCACAGGACACACCTATAACACCAGTGTCATATTGTGTGTACAGGTTATAGCACAGAGTACACATATAACACCAGTGTGATATTGTGTGTACAGATTATGGCACAGGGTACACCTATAACACCAGTGTGATATTGTGTGTACAGATTATGGCACAGGGTACACCTATAACACCAGTGTGATATTGTGTGCACAGATTATGGCACAGGGCACACCTATAACACAAGTGTGATATTGTGTGTGCAGATTATGGCACAGGGCACACCTATAACACCAATGTGATATTGTGTGTACAGGTTATGGCACAGGGCACATCAATAACACCAGTGTGGTATTGTGTGTACAGGTTAAGGCACAGGGTACATCTATAACACCAGTGTGATATTGTGTGTACAGGTTATGGCACAGGGTACATCTATAACACCAGTGTGATATTGTGTGTACAGGTTATGGCATAGGGCACACCTATAACACCAATGTCATATTGTGTGCACAGATTATAGCACAGGATACAGCTAAACACCAGTGTCATATTATGTGTACAGATTATGGCACAGGGTACACCTATAACACCAGTGTGATATTGTGTGTACAGGTTATGGCACAGGGTACACCTATAACACCAGTGTGATATTGTGTGTACAGATTGTGGCACAGGGTACACCTATAACACCAGTGTGATATTGTGTATACAGAGTGTGGCACAGGGTACACCTATAACACCAGTGTGATATTGTGTGTACAGATTATGGCATAGGGTACACCTATAACACCAGTGTGATATTGTGTGTACAGGTTATAGCACAGGGCACACCTATAACAGAAGTGTGATATTGTTTGTACAGATTATGGCACAGGGTATACCTTGACTGTCACGTGTGATATTGCATATGCAGATTATGGCACAGGGTACATGTATATCATACCAGTGTGTAATATTGTGTGTACAGATTATGGCACAGGGTATACCTTGACTGTCACGTGTGATATTATGTGTACAGATTATGGTACAGGGGACATGTATATCATACCAGTGTGTAATATTGTGTGTGCAGATTATGGCACAGGGTACACCTATAACACCAGTGTGATATTGTGTGTACAGATTATGGCAGCGGGTACACCTATAACACCAGTGTGATATTGTGTGTACAGATTATGGCACGGGGTACACCTATAACACCAGTGTGATATTGTGTGTACAGATTATGGCACGGGGTACACCTATAACACCAGTGTGATATTGTGTGTACAGATTATGGCACGGGGTACACCTATAACACCAGTGTGATATTGTGTGTACAGATTATGGCACAGGGTACGCCTATAACACCAGTGTGATTTTGTGTGTACAGATTATGGCACAGAGTACACCTATAACACCAGTGTGATATTGTGTGTACAGATTATGGCACAGGGTATACCTATAACACCAGTGTGATATTGTGTGTACAGATTATGGCACAGGGTATGCTTACGACCACAAACAGCTGTCCATCGAGGAGGGAGACTGTGTGAAATGGGTGTGGACCACGCCTTCCTTTGTCTCTGGCATTGCCTACGGCATCTACCAGACAGCAACGGACACAGACAAGGTCAGCATGTTGGGTGGATTTGCGTCTCCCGGTGCCAGTTCTGCTAACGGTAAGTCTGAATGTCTATAGATATAGGTAATGATAAATTAGTATGACATGTAGATATAATGGACGGTAACTTACTGTGTGCATGGGTATGAAGTATAAAGGGTTGGAGCTAAATAGCAAGAAGACTGAAGTCATGGTAATCAGTAAAAATCATGAAATCTCCTCAAGCAAAATAACAGCAAATGGCGCAGCTTTGAGACAGATTGATAAGTTTAAATATCTGGGAACGGTTATCTCACCAGACGGCAGATGCACATCAGAAATAGCTAGCAGAATCAGCCAAAACAGCATTCAAGAAGATGAAAAGCATTCTTACCAACAAATGCCTATCAGTTTACATCAGGAAGAGAGTTCTTCAGTGTTATATAGAACCGATAATATTATACGGTTGTGAGGTGTGGATAGTCAACACACAAAGCCAGAACAAGATTGAGGCAGCCGAAATGTGGTTTCTAAGAAGAATGTTGCGAGTTCCATGGACAACAAAGAAAACAAACGAGACAGTCTTGATGAAGGCAGACACAAGAAGATCATTGATAAAGAAGATTAGGAAAAGATAAGCAACATTTATAGGCCATTTTATGAGGAAAGGGGAAATTAGAGCACCTGGTCACGACAGGAGAGCTGGAGGGAAAGAGAACACAAGGTAGACCCAAGGAGAAAATATTGGACGGACTTGCAGGGTGGCTGAGGACAGAGAGGGTGGAAGAAGTGCTTTCGGCAACAAGGGATAGATACAAATGGAGGGCCATGATCGCCCACGCCATGCGGCAGGGCACTTGTTATGATGATGATGTGTATGACTGTAGTAAAATAACAGGATGTACTGATATAACTGATGATTATCTTGATACAGTTGATTTTTATGACACTGATAGGGTGACTGATGGTATATCATTCTGATGTACGAAACTAACTGATGGAAATCAATAAAGCGTTACAAATGCAGCGAATGATACATCAATACAACTTCATCGATGCAACTGATGTACAGCACTACAACTGTGTGGATACACACACTGATAAATCAGCACACAGCTCCATTGATATTTATCATTAAAACAGTGTTGATGCAATTGTTTCAACCAGCTATGCGGGTAAAGATTTACACAATGGCATATCTGTTTAACTGCCGCAAGGAAACGGATTATGTCAAGGGCCACAGAATACGAGATTATTTTCATTGTTATAATGATTCAATAAATATGATAAATGATGATAATGCGACAGAGTTCTTTTTCATTTTCAAATTCAATTTCAGGGATGTTACTTTATGCTCAATATCATAATACATATCATATCCTGTAACAGAGTTCTATTTTGTTTTCAAACTGCATGTTAATTATGTTAAGTAAAAAATATATAGGTTTTTTGGAGTACAGGCCACAGAGGGCCACAGAATACGAGACATTTTCACTGTTATAACGATTCAGTGAAGGTGGTAAAGATGATGACAATACAACAGGGTTCTGTTTTGTTTTCAAACTGCATGTGGATTATGTTAAGTAAAAATGTATAGATCTGCTGAACAACAGGCCACAGAGGTCCACATAATACGAGACCATTTTCATTGTTAAAGTGATTCAGTGAAGATGATAAAGATGGTGGTAATGTGACAGAGTTTTCTTTTCTTTTCAAACTCAATTTCATATACTGGTTTAAACAGATCGTAGAATAGAGAGATACGTAGTATAAGTCAAATGATGTTAACTTTATTCAAAGAAAACCAATTCCATTTTACGCGGATGGAAAGTAGACAAGAACAACTGATAAACGACGAACACATGCATAAACAAATAAGAGCGTAGACTAAGCAAAATACAAAGACACACAGACAGGCGGCCAGACTGCACTAACATCACCAAAGACCATCTCGCATCGAAACCCATTACTTATGAACTACTGCAGTGTCCAAACTATGACACTCCACTGTTTGGTTTCAGTCATTCCTACAGAGCGCATAACATACTCAAGCTTTGGGTAATATTGAACAAAAGTGACAAAAACATTTTTGTATACCGGTACTGATTCATACAACTTTATCTTCATTAGTATCAAAGAATTGACCATTGCATTACAATTGCGTATTCAAAAGATTTAAATGGCTTTTAAGTGGCTGCCTGTTTGTAAAATATTTTTCATAATATACACTGCAGTCATGTTGTTTGTAAACAACTATTGCAGGTGACAGCAGTTTCAATGTGACTGGGGTTTTTTTGTACATGTATACATACATCACACACTGCAGTAGACAGTAACATCAGTAGTTTCAACACGACTGTTTCTTTGTATACATACATCCCGCATTTCAAGATGACCGTTTCTTTGTATACGTACATCACACATTAAAGTATACAGCAGTTTCAACATGACCGTTTCTTTGTACACATATATCACACATTAAAATATACATCAGTTTCAACATGACTATTTCTATGTATACATACATCACACATTAAAATATACAGCAGTTTCAACATGACTATTTCTATGTATACATATTTTACGCATTGCAGTACACAGTAGTTTCAACATGACTGTTTCTTTGTATACAGACATACATCACACATGGAAACATCCAGTAGCTGCAACATGAAGTTTTCTTTGTGTTCATACATCCACATTAAAGTACACTGTAGTTTTAACATAACTGTTTCCTCTATATATGCATTACACATCACAGTGTACAGTAGCTTTACCATGACTCTTTCTTTTTGCACATACACAAAGGTATGCACACACAAAAATATGCACACACACAAAGGTATGCACATACACAAAGGTATGCACACACACAAAGGTATGCACATACACAAAGGTACCCAGTGGTTTCAACGTGATACTCAGTAGTTTCAACCTGTTCATCATCATCATCATCATCATCAGGTGCCCTGCCACATGGCGTTGGCGACCATGGACTTCCAACCATCTCTATCTCAAGTTTCCCCCAGCATCCCCCCCACCCTCTCCATCCCCAGCCACTCTGCAAGTCCGTCCAGCATTCTCTCCCTGGGTCTACCTGGTGCTTTTTTTCCCTCCAGCTTTCCCGTTGTGATCAGGTGTTCCAAATCCCCTTCCTCATAAAATGGCCTATAAATGTTGCTTGTCTTTTCCTAATCTTCCTTATGAGTGATCTACTTGTGTCTGCCTCCATCAAGACTGTCTCGTTTGTTTTCTTTCCTGTCCAACCTGTTACTTTGTACATATACAATCCGTAGTTTCAAGATGACTGTCTCTTTGAACACACACATTACAATGCACAATAGTCCCAGCATAACTGTATGTATAACTTGTCCTTGCAGGCCAGTATCAGTTCTGCTTCAACGTACCTGGAGACTATTTCTACTGGAGTGGTTACGTCAACGCCCCCTACAACACCATTTACCTGCGGGGTCAGGTGACAGTCACCTCAAGAGTGTCCTCTGTGGAGAATCTCCACGTCAGAGTGGGCGGCGTGGAGGCTGAACATGATACAGGTAACAAGACATGTAACACTCACTGTCAGATAGAAATAGAAGTAACATTTAACTCTTTGACTCCCGCACATTGTTCATCAGCATCCTGCATTGCCAATCATATAGAAAGCAAAACCCTAACCCTTTGATTCCCTCACCCTATCCACCAGCTTCCTGGAATCAAAGGGTTAAGTTTTGCAGTTGGTGGTTGGTGGAGGAAGGTGACCTATTAGAACATGACAACTTACAGGGCTATATGATGTGACGTCTCACAGGGCTATAGACAGACAACTTACAGGCATATGATGTACATCTCACAGGCTATAGACATGACACTTACAGGGTATTGATGTAGTCTACAGGCTATAGAACATGACACTTCAGGGCTATGATGTGACGTCTACAGGCTATAGACATGAACTTACAGGGCTATGTTGATTGGACGTCTACAGGGCTATAGAACATGACATTAAGGTACAACTTACAGGGCTATATGATGTGACATCTGACAGGGCTATAGATCATGACAGCTTACAGGGCTATGTGATGTGACATCTGACAGGGCTATAGAACATGACAGCTTACAGGGCTATATGATGTGACATCTGACAGGGCTATAGAACATGACAGCTTACAGGGCTATATGATGTGACATCTGACAGGGCTATAGAACACGACAACTTACAGGGCTATATGATGTGACTCTCACAGGGCTATAGAACATGACAGCTTACAGGGCTATATGATGTGACATCTCACAGGGCTATAGAACGTGACATTTTACAGGGCTATATGATGTGACATCTCACAGGGCTATAGAACATGACATCTGACAGGGCTATATGATGTGACATCTGACAGGGCTATAGAACATGACACTCTGACAGGGCTATATGATGCGACATCTCACAGGGCTATATATGTGACAGCTTACAGGGCTTATGATGTGACTCTCACAGGGCTATAGAACATGACAGCTTACAGGGCTATATGATGTGACATCTACAGGGCTATAGAACATGACAACTTACAGGGCTGTATGGTGTGACGTCTACAGGGCTATAGAACATGACAGCTTACAGGGCTGTATGATGTGACGTCTGACAGGGCTATAGAACACTGACAGCTTCGAGGGCTGTATATGATGTGACGTCTGATAGGGCTAGAGAACATGACAGCTTACAGGGCTATATGATGTGACGTCTGCACAGGGCTATAGAACACGACAGCTTACAGGGCTATATGATGTGACGTCTGACAGGGCTATAGAACACGACAGATTACAGGGCTATATGATGTGACGTCTCACAGGGCTATAGAACACGACAGCTTACAGGGCTATATGATGTGACGTCTCACAGGGTATAGAACACGACAGCTTACAGGGCTCTATGATGTGACGTCTCACAGGGCTTTAGAACACGACAGCTTACAGGGCTATATGATGTGACGTCTCACAGGGCTATAGAACACGACAGCTTACAGGGCTATATGATGTGACGTCTCACAGGGCTATAGAACACGACAGCTTACAGGGCTATATGATGTGACGTCTCACAGGGCTATAGAACATGACAGCTTACAGGGCTATATGAATTGACGTCTCACAGGGCTATAGAACATGACAGCTTACAGGGCTATATGAATTGACGTCTCACAGGGCTATAGAGCACGACAGCTTACAGGGCTATATGATATGACGTCTCACAGGGCTATAGAGCACGACAGCTTACAGGGCTATATGTTGTGCCGTCTGACAGGGCTATAGAACATGACATATGACAGGGCTATATGATGTGACGTCTCACAGGGCTATAGAACACGACAGCTTACAGGGCTATATGATATGACGTCTCACAGGGCTATAGAATATGACAGCTTACAGGGCTATATGATGTGACATCTCACAGGGCTATAGAACATGACAGCTTACAGGGCTATATGGTGTCTCACAGGGCTACATAACATGACATCTTGCAGGGATATATAACATGACTATTTAGCTTAACAGGGCTATGAAACCTGATTTTCAGGGCTATAAAAACATGACCGCTCTTACATGACTACATAACATGACGGGACTGCACATATAACATGACACCTTACGGGACTATAAAACATGACATCTTTCAAGGCTGTATAACCCGTTAGACCTACGAAAACATGATGTCTAACCGTGACATGTGTGCAGCCACGGGCAGCTCCCCCTCCAGTTACGGCTCGTGCAGTGGTGACGTCAGTCTCGTGCCAGGTTGTACGCCATCTGTCGACCCTGTACCCACTGACGCCAGCAAGTTCCAGTTCTTTCTGCATGAGTGTGCCACTCCTTATGTCACTGCCCTGAGTGCTAGTAACGGCACCACGCTGGACAACATCACCATGGACGGCTCGGGTTTTGGTTCCACAAACTGTCAGAATGAGGTAGGGACCTTTGTCATGTACGACAGGTGTTTAACCCTTCCAGCCCTAAGTACTTCTAGACCTCTGATACCCTCAACCCTGAGTATTTTTAGAGAAATTCTAGCGAAAACCGGTGTCTCAGAATAAATCCTTGTATCTAGGCAACCATCTACCAGAACGGCACAAAACTAATGTGCAGTTTCAAAAACAGAACGGACTTTACAACTGTGTGTCGTATGACATCATATTATATATGTCGTACTGTCAGGTGACACAGGCCAGGTCAACCCGACATGTCAGGCCACTCCTGCGGCCTACTGGGTACAGAGGTATTAATCGCGCTGGCCGCCGCATCAGCCAGCCGGGTTCAAAGGGTTAAAAGCCCATATTTATGATCATCTTACCGATCATTTATTTATGCCTTTTTCCGTATGATTGTATCATATCATCAATTTAATAATCATTTGTTTATGCTTTTTTCCATATGATCGTATCATATAATCAACTTACCAATCATTTGTTTATGCTTTTTTCCATATGATTGTGTCATATAATCAACTTACGAATCATATAATCAACTTACCAATCATTTGTTTATACCTTTTCCGTATGATTGTATCATATAATCAACTTACTAATTATATAATCAACATCGCAGTCATTTGTTTCTGCCTTTTCCGTATTATCGTATCATATAATCAACTTACCAATCATGTAATCAACATATCAATCATTTGTTTATTTCTTTTCCATATGATCGTATCATATAATCAACTTACCAATCATATAATCAAGTTACCAATCATATCATTAACTTACCAATCATTTGTTTAAAGCCCAGCCGACTGCGTAGAGCAATATCAGGGCTATAACCGCTTCAAAACATACAAAACTTCAACAGGAAAAAAAATGAAAGAAAATTAAATGCACATATCAGTGCATTCGTGCACATAATCTAAGTATATGCCCCTGTCGTTGACTACTCCGTCCAATTTATCGCACAGGGGATTTGAAAAACACACCTGAATACAAATTTGAGCATGCTTAAGGACACTAAATACATATATATCAATTACCTAAAATTTCTTCCGCATATCTCACCTCCCTAGAACCAGAAATGCACTTAATACATGTACCCAATTGTCAGTCCTAAGAAAAAGTACATAAGACTTTATACAGGTGAACGGACCAGCAGGGCAGAAAATGATAGAAATAAACAACAGAAAGCAAAGTAACAAGGCAGAAACAAAGAGAGTGACAGAAAAGAGCAAATTTCTAGCACAGAATTTCCAGAAGGTGGGGATACCATTTATACTGAAAGAACCTCCGGCATCCCCACTGGAGGCTGCGTATAATAACAGTGATAACTGTGTCAGTCATGATGAATGAAATAAGCCATTATGTTATTGATTGTACTGACACATTTTATCGTATGACAGTTACTGCATGTAATAGTGATAATTGCGTCAGAAATGGCATATGTCATTCATTGAGACTAACATGCTTTTACCTTTCACAGATGCTGCAAGTAATACAGTGATAATTGTGTCAGAAATGACATATGTCATTCATTGAGACTAACATGCTTTTACCTTTCACAGATGCTGCAAGTAATACAGTGATAATTGTGTCAGAAATGGCATGTGTCTTTCATTGAGACTAACACGTGTTTTTTCCTTTCAAAGGTACTGTAAGTAATACAAGTGATTAAATGTGTTTTGGATCATGTAAATGTATATATAATTTCATTGAGAGTAACAGATTTTTCATTTCACGGATACTGTCAGTAATACAGTGATAATTGTGTCAGAAATGGCATGTGTCATTCATTGAGACTAACACATTTTTCTTTTCAGAGATACTGTAAGTAATACGGTGATAATTGTCAGAAATGGCATGTGCCATTAATTGAGAGTAACACATTTTTCTTTTCATAGATACTGCAAATAATACAGTGATGATTGTGTCAGAAATGGCATATGTCATTCATTGAGACTAATACATTTTTTTTCACAGATACTGCAAGTAATACAGTGATAATTGCGTCAGAAATGTATATGTCGTTCATTGAGACCAACACGTGTTTTTTTTTTTTACATGTCACAGATACTGTACTCAGACGTGGCAGAGGGCGTGGTTAACTCCAGCTCTGGCAATCAGCTGTCCTTCACCATCAGCAAGCTGGGTCCACCACCTGTAGGACTCCTGGAACAGTTCACTCTGCGTGTTGGTAACCGTGGCAACGCCCTGATGGCTTTATCCAACGATGGTGACCGTCGCTTCGCCTTGCTGCCTGTGTACCAGGACATGTCCCCTTACAAGGGGTCAGAGGCAGGAGGGACTCTGGTCACCATCACTGGCAGTGGCTTTGCCCCCAGTGCTACTGACGTCGTGGTCAGTCTGTCTTCTGGCTCTATAATGTACATTGTCGTGTGTAAGCTTTGAGCCAAAATCCACACTCATCACCATCACCATCAGGTGCCTAGCCGCATGGCGTTAGCGATTATGGACTTCCATCTGTCTCTATCTCTTGTTGCCTCAAGCATCTCTTTCCACCCTCCTTGTCCCCAGCCACTCTGCAAGTCCGTCTAGTATCTTCTCCCTGGGTCTACCCGGTGTTCTCTTTCCCTCCAGCCTTCCTGTTGTGACCAGGTGTTCCAATTCCCCTTTCCTCATAAAATGGCCTATAAATGTTGCCTGTCTTTTCCTAATCTTCCTTATGAATGATCTACTTGTGTTTGCCTCCATCAAGACTGGTTTGTTTTCTTTGCTGTCCATGGAACTCTTAACATCCTTCTTAGAAACCACATCTCCGCTGCCTGAATCTTGTTCTGGCTTTGTTTGTTGACTGTCCACGCCTCGCAACCGTACAACAGTATTGGTTCTATATCCACACTGACATCAGCTTATTATGATGTGTAGAGTGGCTGTATGATAAAACGCCCCAACATTAAACTTTCGCTTTTGTGCTACTTGAAGACTTTGTCCTACCTCCTCTCCATTTAAACATTGTCTGTGTCAGTAGTTACCTGCAGAAAACGTGTGACGTCGAGCACGGCTCCTACCGCCGATCCCGGCGAGGAAGAGAGATCAGATGAGATGATGATGTCAGTAGTTGTTTCTGTACATGATCCTTTTCGTCCATTCTCCATTTTCACCTCTTGTTGTGTTGTCCATTTTCTTATTTGTCTATACACTCTCCTTTTCTACTTGTCGCCTCCCCATTTTTGGCTTTATCCTACATGTTGCATTGAAGTTTTGTTTTTCATATTGTCCACTGTTTTTGTTGTATTAACCCTTTGACTCACGCACCCTGTCCACCAGTATCCTCCATTGTCAACCATGCTGTGGATAGGGTGAGGGAGTCAAAGAGTTGTTTTTGCAGTTGGTGGATAGGGTGCGGGAGTCAAATGGTTAATATGCTGATCAGGCGATGATGGACGAGGTGTGTGACAATGTGAGGACGTTTTGAACTTAATTAACGGTATAGATTGTGCTCATCAAGTCAACGGTATAAATTGTGCTCATCAGGTTAGCGGTATAAATTGTGCTCATCGGGTTAATGGTATAAATTGTGCTCATCAGGTTAACGGTATGAATTGTGCTCATCAGGTTAACGGTATAGATTGTGCTCATCAGGTTAACGGTATAAATTGTGCTCATCAGATTAACGGTATAAATTGTGCTCATCAGGTTAACGGTATAAATTGTGCTCATCAGGTTAACGGTATAAATTGTGCTCATCGGGTTAACGGTATAAGTTGTGCTCATCAGGTTAACGGTATAAATTGTGCTCATCAGGTTAACGGTATAAATTGTGCTCATCAGGTTAACGGTATAAATTGTGCTCATCAGATTAACGGTATAAATTGTGCTTATCAGGTTAACGGCATAAATTGTGCTCATCAGGTTAACGGTAATAAATTGTGCTCATCAGGTTAAAGGTATAAGTTGTGCTCATCAGGTTAACGGTATAAATTGTGCTCATCAGGTTAACGGTATAAATTGTGCTCATCAGGTTAACGGTATAAATTGTGCTCATCAGGTTAACAGTATAAATTGTGCTCATCAGGTTAACGGTATAAATTGTGCTCATCAGGTTAACGGCATAAATTGTGCTCATCAGGTTAACGGTATAAATTGTGCTCATCAGGTTAACGGCATAAATTGTGCTCATCAGGTTAACGGCATAAATTGTGCTCATCAGGTTAACGCATAAATTGTGCTCATCAGGTTAACTTTATAAATTGTGCTCATCAAGTTAATGGTATAAATTATGCTCATTAGGTCACGATAGATGGCTACAACTGTATGGTGCAGACGGCAACCAGCACGGAGGTCACCTGCTTCACCCCTTCTTCCATGTCCAGCAAGGTAGGTCAGGCACTGTGAACTCTGAACTTACCTATTTTGTTCCACACCGTGTGATATCCATGCAGGTTTCGAAGTTGGAATCCTATCAGGGTGGGTTTGTTAGAAGATTCTGTTTTAGTTACTATTGCAAACGCTTGGATATAATAATAATAATAATAATAATAATAATAATAATAATAATAATAATAATAATTACAATATTTGTATAGCGCAAAATCTTGATAGAAATCAAATCTAAGCGCTGAAACATACACACACGCGCACACACACACACACACACACACACTCACACACACACACACACACACACACACACACACACACACACACACACACATAGCTATAAATGGGGAAAAAGAAGAAAAGTAGTGGGAAATAATAGAGAACATATTATATACAAATATATATATTACAATGTGATTCCACACCAAACGGAGACAGACTGCAGAGGGGGTTGAGTGAGGTCAGGATTTTATGCAGAAGAGAAAAGGTGAGTTTTGAGAGCGGACTTGAAGGAGACAAAAGTAGGTTGCTGACGGACTGAGAGAGGAAATTTGTTCCAGGAGAGTGGACCAGAAACAGAAAAGGCTCGTGGACCATAGGTATTGAGCTTAGTGCGTGGAAAGCGAAAAGTCAGAGGATCAGAGGCAGAGCGGAGGGGACGTGAGGGAACATAGATCTCAAATAGGCTTGACAGGTAATCGGGGTGTGTGTTATTGGATGTCACCAGAGATGTACTGGGTGTGAGAGCTTGTCTGTAGATGGGAGGTAACTGGTATCCAGTGTCAGTCGTGGAAAGTGAGCTGTCACTGAACAGACACTTTGGATACGAACGGCTTTCCTTGTACTAATTAGGAACCAGAAAAATTAGAAAATAAAATCAGAACGCGTATTTAAAAGAACAAGACAAGACAGGCGCAAATTGTCAGCCAACTGGCGTGATTGTAAGGTCACAAACACCAAATACAAAATTAGGAGAAAAAGACTGAAACTTCCCTGCTGCTTCGTCTGGTGGGCGAAGAGGACTAAAATTTGCACCTGTCTTGTCTTGTTGTATTTAATACGCGTTCTGATTCTATTTTTGTGTTTTTCTGGTTCATGTTTGCTTGAACGCGGGCAGTCGTACTTGTTTTGGATCTTGTACTGATTAGTTTTAGCACTATTGGAGCAAAAGCCCCAGGAGACCAACACAGGCAGAGGCAGCCTTACAACATACCAACATGTGTGTATTATGAAATATGTAAAAATCTACACCTAGAGGTTCCTTTAACCTCTTAACTCCCGCACCCTGTCTACCAGCATCCTTCATTGTCAGCCATGTTATTAAAGCAAAAAGCTAACCCTTTGACTCCTACACCCTATCCGACAGTTTCCTGCAGGAAGCTGGTGGATAGGGTGAGGAAGCCAAAGGGTTATGTTTTTTTGACAGTTGGTGGATAGGATGCGGGAGTCAAAGAGTTAAGGCAACGTTATCCTTCTGGTTATCATATTGGAAGAATTTAATGTTACTTTTCATCAGACGGCAGATGCACATCAGAAATAGCCGGCAGAATCAGCCAAGCCAAAACAGCATTCAAGAAGATGACAAGCATTCTTACCAACAAATGCCTGTCAATTAACATCAGGAAGAGAGTTCTTGAATGTTATATAGAACCAATACTGTTGTACGGATGCGAGGCGTGGACAGTCAACAAACAAAGCCAGAACAAGATTGAGGCAGCCGAGATGTGGTTTCTAAGAAGAATGTTGATAGTTCCATGGACAGCAAAGAAAACAAACGAGACAGTCTTGATGGAAGCAGACACAAGTAGATCACTCATAAGGAAGATTAGGAAAAGACAGGCAACATTTATAGGCCATTTTATGGGGAAAGGAGAATTGGAGCACCTGGTCACAACGGGAAGGCTGGAGGGAAAGAGAGCACCAGGTAGACCCAGGGAGAAAATGCTAGACGGACTTGCAGAGTGGTTGGGGATGAGGAGGGTGGGGGAGATACTAGGGCAAGTAGAGATAGAGACAGATGGAAGTCCATGATCGCCAACGCCATGCGGCAGGGCACCTGATGATGATGACCCTATCCGACAGTTTCCTGCAGGAAGCTGGTGGATGGGGTGAGGAAGCCAAAGGGTTAAGTTCTTGGCAGTTGGTGGATAGAATGCGGGAGTCAAAGAGTTAAGGCAACGTTATCCTTCTAGTTATCACATTGGAAGAATTTAATGTTACTTTACATTCTCGCAATAAATGATTACTGCCTGTTTACAAAACTAATCGATGAATTTCCATAATCAAGACTGCATAAATTGCATAATAAAACAATATGACCATGAACACACTAACGTGTAGCTGTTGATGTCGGGGAGAAGAGTGGCAAAATGGTTCAGACGTTCGCCTGCTAGTAACTAAACTCCAGGTTCCAGGATTCGCTCCCCGTACAGGCCTTGACTTTTCTCCTCAGTTTGACCGGAAAATCGAACTGAACGTCTGGTCCTTCGGAAGGGGACGAAAAACGAGTGGGGCCCTTGTGCCTTATGGCTGTGCATGCAAAAGATCCCACGGCAGTTGAAAATCGTGAAGAGCAGGCTATTGCCCTGCTGCCATGGTAAAAAACATTGGAGGGATAGGTTGATTTCCCAGGTCCCACCCCTTGAAGACCAATTAGCCTTCTTGTCTTTCTGAAGTATTGGTTTAAAAAAGAAAGTGAATATGAATTTGAAGCGAGGGAGAGGGGATGGGCGCCGCCTTCGTGGTGCTAGCCCTGGGAAAAGTTGAGGTCTCTACAACCTCACTCCCCTACGACCACAGGGTTATGGCACTATCTAGGTAGGACCTCAGGACCTCGCCAGCTTATGGGTTTATGTGCAGACTTAAGGCTTGTCCCGTGATCATTCTGGATCTTCTCCATTACATGACACCTGTGACGTCAATGCATATGGAATTCATTCCGAGTGCGGAGACTTCATCTTGAAAAACTGAAACTGAAATGAAATTAAACTGTTGATGTTGTAGATGGCCCAGGTGGACGTGGTCACTTACCATAGTGGCAATCCCTTCCCTGTGGACTGTAGGGCCGCTTTCTGCTCCTTCATCTTTGACATCAACGTCACACCAACTGTCAGCAGTGTCACCCCCACGTCCATCAGTGCTGCCTCCACCTCCGTCACCATCACCGGCTCTGGCTTTGGCACAACTCTGGCTGACGTCAGCGTGACGTTAGGGGGAACAGCGTGTAGTGTAACCAGCGTCACTGATACCGAAGTCGTGTGTACCGCTGGTGACGTCCCTGCTGGCTCGCATATTCCTAAGGTCTGTAGTGACACTTAATTTTTCTCTTTTTTTCGACTTGGCAGGTTCTTGCTGAGTATCATTTTCTCCACAAAAATTGAACACCCTTCCCGGCTTTCTCAGCTGTAGTGTAAAATTTCAACGCGTACATTTTGCCCTTCGTTTTATCCATTTTGTCAGTAGATAACAACAGATGATGCTGGTTGCTGCTAACGTTCTTTCCTTTATAACGATCACGTATTTCTTGACATCAAAATAAATGTTTATGATGTAAGAAGTGACAGGTCTTACCTGGTTGTCGGATATATAACTGTACCAATATTGCCATTTCAGTTGTCTTCCTTTCGTCCACCTGTTTCGTATAAGTAGCCATAGAGGCAGAAAATTGTTGTAATAGCAGTATCGTTTTAAAGTAGTAACAGTAGCAGTAGTTGAAGCAGTAATAAAAATGGTAGTTGTAGAAAGGATTTGTTCTATGTAAGTTGTTATACAGGGGGGTGCAAAAGTAGGTATACAGTTATGAAAAAAGAAAACACGTAGAATACTCATTGCATTTATTATACAAACAAATTACTATTGCATATACATATAATAACAAGCACAGCTTTAATCCCTCAGATACTCAAACCGCTTGCCGTCGGTATTCACACACTCCTAATCGAGAGCGGAATTAAGCATTATAATCATGATGTGATACTTACTGTATACCTACTTTTGCACCCCCCTGTATATTATCTACTGAAACAGATTTTTCTTCTTAATTACACAACTTTTTTAGTTGTCATGTTCTTTCACGTGAGCTGAATCCTGCTGGCACAAGCGTCTAATCATTTTTAAAATCATTAAGTGTTGTGTATGATAATTGTTTTGCCCACACTGTGCAGGTGTATGTTGCTGCACAGTCCTGCATACATGTCAGACTGTAATGTAATGTAAGGTAGTCATGTCAACTGTAATGTAATGTAGTCCCATCAGACCGTGATTTATGTAATGTAGCCATGTCAGATTGTAACGTAATGTAACGTAGTCCTGTCAGACGTGATTTATTAATGTAGCCATGTCAGATTGTAACGTATTGTAACGTAGTCCTGTCAGACAGTGATTTATTGTGATGTAGCCATGTCAGATTGTAACGTAATGTAAGTAGTCCTGTCAGACAGTGATTTATTGTGATGTAGCCATGTCAGATTGTAACGTAATGTAAGGTAGTCCTGTCAGACCGTGATTTATCGTAATGTAGCCATGTCAGATTGTAACGTAATGTAAGGTAGTCTTGTCAGACAGTAATTTATCGTAATGTAGCCATGTCAGATTGTAACGTAATATAACGTAGTCCTGTCAGACCTTGATTTATTGTGGTGTAGCCATGTCAGATTGTAACGTAATGTAACGTAGTCCTGTCAGACTGTGATTTATTGTAATGTAGCCATGTCAGATTGTAACGTAATGTAACGTAGTCCTGTCAGACCGTGATTTATTGTAATGTAGCCATGTCAGATTGTAACGTAATGTAAGGTAGTCTTGTCAGACCGTGATTTATTGTAATGTAATGTAGTCCTGTCAGACCGTGATTTATTGTAATGTAGCCATGTCAGATTGTAACGTAATATAACGTAGTCCTTTCAGACCGTGATTTATTGTAATGTAACGTAGTCCTGTCAGACCGTGATTTATCGTGATGTAGCCATGTCAGATTGTAACGTAATGTAACGTAGTCCTGTCAGACCGTGATTTATTGTAATGTAGCCATCTCAGATTGTAACGTAATGTAAGGTAGTCCTGTCAGACCGTCATTTATCGTAAATTAGCCATGTCAGACTACATGTATAAGGGAGCCGTGTGTTGTCCAGGTGACGGTATCAGGACAGGGGCTGGCGTCTGCAGACAATACACACGCCGTGAACAGCCAGGCTTTGGTCTCTAGCCTGTCCCCCGCCCAGGGCAGTGTGCATGGCGGCACTCACCTCGCCCTGTCCGGCCATGGCTTCAAGGCCCCTCTACAATCACTGTGGATGGACAGGACTGTAACGTCACGATGGAATCGGCCTCCACTCTCCAGTGTGTGACGCCAGCCCACGTGGCTGGCGCCGTGAGTGTCGATTTGACCTCCAACGGTGTGACCTTCCCAACAACGACCTTCACCTTTTCATCAGCAGCCACACCTGTGGTGAGCAGCCTTAATCCGACAGAAGGGCAGGCAGGTGACAGTGTTGTCGTCTCTGGTTCTGGCTTCTCTGCCACAACTTCAGACAACAGCGTGCTCGTTGGTGATGTCGCCGCCACTGTCACCGCTGCCTCCGCCACCTCCCTCACCGTCACCCTGGGCAATCAGATCACTGGCACTTTCCCTGTCGTTGTGGATGTCAGTGGGTTTGGGTTGTCCAACAGTGACGTCATGTTTGAGTACACCTTGGGCAGTGTCAACATTAATCCCACCACAGGTAGGCTACGTAAAACACAATCCATTGTGTTGTGTTGATTTCACCGTAATGAAGTTTCAGTTTCAGTTTCAGTTCAGTTTCTCAAGATGACGTCTCCGCGCACGGAACGAATTCCATATGCACTAACGTCACAGGTGCCATGTGTATGGTGATCACGGCACAAGCCTTAAGCCTGCACATAAACCCATGAGCTGGCCAGGTCCTGAAGCCCTACTCAGACTATGTTTCACCTAGTCTATGTTTTATACTGGTATTTTATCAGTCTACCACTGGAATAATCTTGGTTACATGTAAATGACATGTGTATATGTGTATCTTACCTTCAGAAAGGAACATATTATATATATATATATATATATATATATATATATATATATATATATATATATATATATATATATATATACATATATGTGTATGTATGTATATATAAAGTAGATAAATAAATAAAGGTCTGAATCACAACACAACTAGCTATCCTGCATAACGTATCTCACATGACAGAACACCCACCCCACCCCGGTTAATGCCCAAATGCTCAGTTGTCTGTCAACCAGGTGAAGACGATATTTTGTTACTTATATATGAAGACTTGATATCACTACAACGAAACGTGGTGACAGCATTGTCATCAGTTGCTGTCACCATAACGCTTAGGTATAATGATATCAACTCTTTCATTATGGTAATATCAACACAACATTTCATCATTTTGATATTATGTCAATGCTTCATTATGCAGATATCAGTACAACCCTTTGTCATAGTGATTTCCCCTTAACGCTTCATCATAGTGATATCATCACAACACTTCATCATAGTGATGTCAACATAACACTTCATAGTGATATCAACATAACACTTCATCATGGTGATACGACAAAACACTTCATCATAGTGATATCATCACAAACACTTCATCATAGTGATATCAACATAACACTTCATCATAGTGATATCATAAAACACTTCATCATAGTGATATCAACATAACACTTCATCATAGTGATATCAACATAACACTTCATCATAGTGATATCATAACAACACGTCATCATAGTGATATCAACAAACACTCATCATAGTGATATCAAAACACTTCATCATAGTGATATCATCACAACACGTCATCATAGTGATATCATCACAACACTTCATCATAGTGATATCAAACACAACACTTCATCATAGTGATATCAACACAACACTTCATCATAGTGATATCAACACAACACTTCATCATAGTGATATCAACACAACACTTCATCATAGTGATATCAACACAACACTTCATCATAGTGATATCAACACAACACTTCATCATAGTGATATCAACACAACACTTCTATAATCATATATACATCACATCAACACATTCATCATAGTGATATCAACACAACACTTCATCATAGTGATATCAACACAACACTTATATTCATCAAATTAAGTGATATCAACACAACACTTCATCATAGTGATATCACACAACACTTCATCATAGTGATATCAACACAACACTTCATCATAGTGATATCAACACAACATCATCATAGTTATCAACAACTTTCATGTGATATCAACACAACACTTCATCATAGTGATATCAACACAACACTTCATCATAGTGATATCAACACAACACTTCATCATAGTGAATCACCAACACAGATCACATTCATCATAGTGATATCAACACTTCATCATAGTGATATCAACACAACACTTCATCATAGTGATATCAACACAGTCACTCATCTAGTGATATCAACAACACTTCATCATAGTGATATCAACACTTCATCATAGTGATAACATCAACACTTCATCATAGTGATATCAACACACATTCATCATAGTGATATGCAACACTTCATCATAGTGATATCAACACTTCATCATAGTGATATCAACACTTCATCATAGTGATATCAACACCTCATCATAGTGATATCAACACAAACTTCACTCATATAGTGATATCAACACAACACTTCATCATAGTGATATCAACACAACACTTCATCATAGTGATATCAACACAACACTTCATCATAGTGATATCAACACAACACTTCACATAGTGATATCAACACAACACTTCATCATAGTGATATCACCACTTATCATATGATATCAACACAACACTTCATCATAGTGATATCAACACAACACTTCATCATAGTGATATCACCACAACACTTCATCATAATGATATCAACACAACACTTCATTATCATATATAGTGATATCAACACAACACTTCATCATAATGATATCAACACAACACTCATCATAATGATATCAACACAACACTTCATCATAGTGATATCAACACAACACTTCATCATAGTGATATCACAACACTTCATCATAGTGATATCAACACAACACTTCATCATAGTGATATCAACACAACACTTCATCATAGTGATATCAAACAACACTTCATCATAGTGATATCAACAAACACTTCATCATAGTGATATCAACACAACACTTCATCATAGTGATATCAACACAACACTTCATCATAGTGATATCAACACAACACTTCATCATAGTGAATCAACACAACACTTCATCATAGTGATATCAACACAACACTTCATCATAGTGATATCAACACAACACTTCATCATAGTGATATCAACCACAACACTTCATCATAGTGATATCAACACAACACTTCATCATAGTGATATCAAAACACTTCATCATAGTGATATCAACAAACACTTCATCATATATATCAACACAACACTTCATCATAGTGATATCAACACAACACGTCATCATAGTGATATCAACCAACACTTCATCATAGTGATATGAGCACGTCATCATAGTGATATCAAGACAACACTTCATCATAGTGATATCATCACAACACTTCATCATAGTAAAATCAATACAACACTTCATATAGTGATATCAACACAACACTTCATCATAGTGATATCAAACACTCATCATAGTGATATCAACAACTTCATCATAGTGATATCAAACACTTCATCATAGTGATATCAACACAACACTTCATCATAAGTGATATATCAACACTTCATCATAGTGAACAACACAACACTTCATTATAGTGACATCAACACAACACTTCATCATAGTGACATCAACAAACACTTCATCATAGTGTACATCGAACACTTCATCATAGTGATATCAACATAACACTTCATCATAATAGTATCAACACATTTCATCATATATCACCAGTTCTTGCTATAATTTAACAATCTATCGCGTCAACATTGATGTGACATCATCGCCATTTTGTATCGCCACAACACTTCTTAGTTCATTGCTCATTATCAGCGCTTGCCAGTATGAAGATCTGTCCGCTTAGCACTGCATAGTCACTAAATCACGAACAGATTTCTTATGTCATCATCATCATCATGTGCCCTGCCGCATGCGTTGGCGATCATGGCCCTCCTTGTGCATCTATCCCTTGTCCTGTAAATACATCTTCCACCCTCTCTGTCCTCAGCCACCCTGCAAGTCCGTCCAATATTTTCTCCCTGGGTCTGCCTGGTGTTCTCTTTACCTCCATCTGTCTTCTGTCATGGACATCTGAATTCTTCTTATATTACGTGTTGTCTTCTGTCGTTCTGGAACAGGTACAACGGCCGGAGGACAGACCTAATGTCAGCGGGAGTGGTTTTCTGCCTGGTTCCACTGACGTCACAGTGTGTGGATTGACGTGTCAAGCAGTTAGTGGCTCTACCACTGCTACTCAGCTTCACTGTCTCACGCCACCCAATGCAGGTAAGTACTTATGTTTGTACACCACCCAGTGCAGGTAGGTACTTATGTTTGTCACACCACCCATGCAGGTAGGTACTTGTTTTGTCACCACCCAGTGCAGGTAGGTACTTATGTTTGTCACACCACCCAGTGAGGTAGGTACTTATGTTTGTCACACCACCCAGTGCAGGTAGGTACTTATGTTTGTCACACCACCCAATGCAGGTAGGTACTTATGTTTGTCACACCACCCAGTGCAGGTAGGTACTTATGTTTGTCACACCACGCAATGCAGGTAGGTACTTATGTTTGTCACACCACCCAGTGCAGGTAGGTACTTATGTTTGTCACACCACGCAATGCAGGTAAGTACTTATGTTTGTCACACCACCCAATGCAGGTAGGTACTTATGTTTGTCACACCACCCAGTGCAGGTAGGTAGTTATGTCTGTCACACCACCCAGTGCAGGTAGGTACTTATGTTTGTCACACCACCCAATGCAGGTAGGTAGTTATGTTTGTCACACCACCCAGTGCAGGTAGGTACTTATGTTTGTCACACCACCCAATGCAGGTAGGTAGTTATGTTTGTCACACCACCCAGTGCAGGTAGGTACTTATGTTTGTCACACCACCCAGTGCAGGTAGGTAGTTATGTTTGTCACACCACCCAGTGCAGGTAGGTAGTTATGTTTGTCACACCACCCAGTGCAGGTAGGTAGTTATGTTTGTCACACCACCCAGTGCAGGTAGGTAGCTATGTTTGTCACACCACCCAGTGCAGGTAGGTACTTATGTTTATCACACCACCCAGTGCAGGTAGGTAGTTATGTTTGTCACACCACCCAGTGCAGGTAGGTACTTATGTTTATCACACCACCCAGTGCAGGTAGGTACTTATGTTTGTCACACCACCCAGTGCAGGTAGGTACTTATGTTTATCACACCACCCAGTGCAGGTAGGTAGTTATGTTTGTCACACCACCCAGTGCAGGTAGGTACTTATGTTTGTCACACCACCCAGTGTAGATTAGTCTCCAGTCTTACCCAGTATCCAGTGTAGTGTAAGTGTGATCTCTGTGTGTGTGTGTGTGTGTGTGTATGTCACACCACCCAGTGTAGGTTAGTCTCCAGTCTTACCCAGTATCCAGTGTAATGTAAGTGTGGTCTGTGTGTGTGTGTGTGTGTGTGTGTGTGTGTGTGTGTGTGTGTGTGTGTGTGTGTGTGTGTGTGTGTGTGTGTGTCTGTGTGTGTGTGTCACACCACCCAGTGAAGGCAAGATTGTTAGAGGTACCTGTATGTGATTATTGCAGGTACCTGTGTTTGAGTATTGTAGGTACCTGTTTGTGATTATTGTAGGTATTGTGACTATTGTAGATACCCAGTATCCAGTGTAGTGTAAGTGTGGTCTGTGTGTGTGTGTGTGTGCCTCCTCTTTCTCTCCCATTATGTAACATATCAGTCCCAATTTCTGATTCAGCTAAAAACCTTGGTGTCTGCATTGACTCTACCCTCTCCATGAACAACTTTGTTTCTCAAACTGCCAGATCTTGCTACTATCATCTCCATCGTATAAGCCTGATCAGGAAGTATCTCTCTGTCGAAACAACTGCAAAACTCGTTCTCTCCTTCATAATGTCTCGCATTGACTATTGCAATTCACTCCTGTCTGGTCTTCCTGCCTCCACCATTCACATCCTACAGCGCATTCAAAACAATGCTGTACGCCTTGTACTCAAAAAGAAAAAAGCTGACCACATATCTCCTCTCCTGGCACAACTTCACTGGCTCCCTGTATCAAAGCGCATACAGTACAAACTAGACACCATGTGCTACAAAAGTCTCAATAACGCAGCCCCCGATTACCTGTCAAGCCTACTTGAGATCTATCTTCCCTCACGTACCCTCCGCTCTGCCTCCGATCCTCTGACTTTTCGCTTTCCACGCACTAAGCTCAATACCTATGGTCCACGAGCCTTCTCTGTTTCTGGTCCACTCTCCTGGAACAAACTTCCTCTCTCAGTCCGTCAGCAACCTACTTTTGTCTCCTTCAAGTCCGCTCTCAAAACTCCTCTGCATAAAATCCTAACCTCACTCAACCCCCCCCCCCCCCCCCCCCTCTGCAGCCTGTCTCCGCTCGGAGGGGAATCACATTGTTATAATATATAATTGTATATGATGTGCTCTCTATAATTTTCCATTGCTTTTATTCTTGCTTTTATTGCTTTTATTCTTTCTCCCCATTTATAGCCATGCGTGTGTGTGTGTGTGTGTGTGTGTGTGTGTGTGTGTGTGTGTGTGTGTGTGTGTGCGCGTGTGTGCGTGCGTACGTGCGTGCGTGCGTGTGTGTCTGTTTCAGCGCTTAGATTTGATTTTATCAAGATTTTGCGCTATATAAACATTGTAATTATTATTATTATTATTACCCGTTTGTGATTAGTATAAGATACCTGTGTGTGATTAGTGTAGATACCTTTGTGTGATTGTTGTAGGTATCTGTGTGTGATTAGTGTAGATACCTGTTTGTGATTATTGTAGATACCTGTGTGTGATTAGTGTAGATACCTTTGTGTGATTAGTGTAAGTACCTGTGTATGATTAGTGTATGTACCTGTGTATGATTAATGTATGTACCTGTGTATGATTAGTGTATGTACCTGCGTGTAATTATTGTAGATACCTAAGTGTAATAATTGTAGGTAGGTACCTGCGTGTGATTAGCGTAGATACCTAAGTGTGATTAAAGTAGGTAACTGTATGATAATCGTAGGTACGAATGTGCGATCATCGTAAGTACCTGTGTGTCACACCACAAGATGAAGCAGGTACCTTTGTGTCACATCACCCATGGCAGGTAGGTATGTACCAGTGTCACGCCATTAAGAATGATGTTCGTTTCTGATTAGTAATCTTAACGTAGCTAAGAGAACCAACTGCTAACGCAATACATTGTGTTACAGTGGTGATGGCCACAACCTGTGACGTGGAGGTGACGGTGAACTCAGTGACCAAGACAGCGGGCAGCCAGTACACCTATGATCCCAGCATCACACCTGAAATCACTGACGTCACACCTGCACGTGGAGGCACGGCAGGAGGCACCCTGTTGACCATCACTGGCACAGGCTTTGGGTATGGACATATATAACACTATTTGGGTTATGCCGGAATTGATATGCATAACACTAGTCAGGTCACACAGGTTAGAACGTAACACTACACTAGTCAGGTCACACAGGTAAGGACATACATAACACTAGTCAGGTCACACAGGTAAGGACATACATAACACTAGTCAGGTCACACAGGTAAGGACATACATAACACTAGTCAGGTCACACAGGTAAGGACATACATATCACTAGTCAGGTCACACAGGTAAGGACATACACAGCACTAGTCAAGTCACAGGTAAGGACATACAGAACACTAGTCAGGTCACACAGGTAAGGACCTACATAACACTAGTCAAGTCACACAGGTAAGGACATACATAACACTAGTTAGGTCACACAGGTAAGGACCTACGTAAGACTAATCATGTCACACAGGTAAGGACATACATAACACTAGTCAGGTCACACAGGTAAGGACATACATAGCACTAGTCAAGTCACACAGGTAAGGACATACATAACACTAGTCAGGTCACACAGGTAAGGACCTACATAACACTAGTCAAGTCACACAGGTAAGGACATACATAACACTAGTTAGGTCACACAGGTAAGGACCTACATAAGACTAGTCAGGTCACACAGGTAAGGACATACATAGCACTAGTCAGGTCACACAGGTAAGGACATAACACTAGTCAGGTCACACATGTAAGGACCTACATAACACTAGTCAGGTCACACATGTAAGGACATACATGACACTAGTCAAGTCACACAGGTAAGGACATACATGACACTAGTCAGGTCACACAGGTAAGGACATACATGACACTAGTCAGGTCACACAGGTAAGGACATACATAACACTAGTCAGGTCACACAGGTAAGGCCATACATAACATCAATCAGGTCACACAGGTAAGGACATACATGACACTAGTCAGGTCACACAGGTAAGGACATACATGACACTAGTCAGGTCACACAGGTAAGGACATACACAACACTACTCAGGTCACACAGGTAAGGCCATACATAGCATCAGTCAGGTCACACAGGTAAGGACATATGTAACACTAGTCAGGTCACACAGGTAAGGGCATACATAACACTAGTCAGGTCACACAGGTAAGGACATACACAGCACTAGTCAAGTCACAGGTAAGGACATACAGAACACTAGTCAGGTCACACAGGTAAGGACATACATAACACTAGTCAGGTCACACAGGTAAGGACATACATAACACTAGTCAGGTCACACAGGTAAGGACATACACAGCACTAGTCAAGTCACAGGTAAGGACATACAGAACACTAGTCAGGTCACACAGGTAAGGACCTACATAACACTAGTCAAGTCACACAGGTAAGGACATACATAACACTAGTTAGGTCACACAGGTAAGGACCTACATAAGACTAATCATGTCACACAGGTAAGGACATACATAACACTAGTCAGGTCACACAGGTAAGGACATACATAGCACTAGTCAAGTCACACAGGTAAGGACATACATAACACTAGTCAGGTCACACAGGTAAGAACTACGTAACACTAGTCAAGTCACACAGGTAAGGACATACATAACACTAGTTAGGTAACACAGGTAAGGACCTACATAAGACTAGTCAGGTCACACAGGTAAGGACATACATAGCACTAGTCAGGTCACACAGGTAAGGACATAACACTAGTCAGGTCACACAGGTAAGGCCATACATAACATCAATCGGGTCACACAGGTAAGGACATACATGACACTAGTCAGGTCACACAGGTAAGGACATACATGACACTAGTCAGGTCACACAGGTAAGGACATACACAACACTACTCAAGTCACACAGGAAAGGCCATACATAGCATCAGTCAGGTCACACAGGTAAGGACATATGTAACACTAGTCAAGTCACACAGGTAAGGACATACATAAACTAGTCAGATCACACAGGTAAGGACACAACACTAGTCAGGTTACACAGGTAAGGACACAACACAAGTCAAGTCACACAGGTAAGGACATAACATTAGTCAGGTCACAGAGGTAAGGATCTACATAACACTAGTCAGGTCACACAGGTAAGGACATACATGACACTAGTCAGGTCACACAGGTAAGGACATACACAACACTACTCAGGTCACACAGGTAAGGCCATACATAACATCAGTCAGGTCACACAGGTAAGGACCTACAATAACACTAGTCAGGTCACACAGGTAAGGACCTACATAACACTAGTCAGGTCACACAGGAAAGGACCTACATAACACTAGTCAGGTCACACAGGTAAGGACATAACACTAGTCAGGTCACACAGGTAATGACATACATAACACTAGTCAGGTCACACAGGTATGGACATAACACTAGTCAAGTCACACAGGTAATGACATGACACTAGTCAAGGCATATAGGTAAGGACATAACACTAGTCAGGTCACAAAGGTAAGGGCATACATAATACTAGTCAGGTCACACAGGTATGGACATACACAACACTAGTCAGGTCACACAGATAAGGACATACATAACACTAGTCAGGTCACACAGTAAGGACATACATAACACTAGTCAGGTCACACAGGTAAGGACATACATAACACTAGTCAGGTCACACAGGTAAGGACCTACATAACACTAGTCAGGTCACACAGATAAGGACATAACACTAGTCAGGTCACACAGGTAAGGACATAACACTAGTCAAGTCACACAGGTAAGGACATACATAACACTAGTCAAGTCACACAGGTAAGGACACAACACTAGTCAGGTCACACAGGTAAGGACACAACACTAGTCAAGTCACACAGGTAAGGACACAACACTAGTCAGGTCACACAGGTAAGGACATACGTAACACTCGTCAGGTCACACAGGTAAGGACATAACACTAGTCAGGTCACACAGATAAGGACATACGTAACACTCGACAGGTCACACAGGTAAGGACATAACACTAGTCAGGTCACACAGATAAGGACATACGTAGCACTCGTCAGGTCACACAGGTAAGGACATAACACTAGTCAAGTCACACAGGTAAGGACACAACACTAGTCAGGTCACATAAGTCTTGTTGTCTTTGAATTCCATGAATGGTAAAGCAGGTTTTCAGAAGATGATTATCACACGAACTGACGTGAATTTCTGACCATGGTGGTATTCAGCCTCGTGAGACTTATACGTTGATCATCATCATCATCAGGTGCCCTGCCACATGGCGTTGGCGATCATGGACTTCCATCTGTCTCTACCCTCTCGTTGCCCAGCATCTCCCCCACCCCTCCTCGTCCCCAGCCACTTGCAAGTCCGTCCAGCATTTTCTCTCTGGGTCTACCTGGTGCTCTCTTTCCCCTCCAGCTTTCCCGTTGTGACCAGGGCTCCAAATCCCCCTTCCTCATAAAATGGCCTATAAATGTTGCCCTGTCTTTTCCTAATCTTCCTTGTGAGTGATCTACTTGTGTCTGCCTCCATCAAGACTGGGCCCCGTTTGTTTTCTTTGCTGTCCATGGAACTCTAACATTCTTGAACCAATCTCGGCTGCCTCAATC
>JAPXFY010000029.1:17053858-17063858 GCA_030674185.1 Monoplex corrugatus
ACACACACACACACGCATGGCTATAAATGGGGAGAAAGAATAAAAGCAATAAAAGAAAGAATAAAAGCAATGGAAAATTATAGAGAGCATAGCATATACAATTATATATTATAACCGTATGATTCCCCTCCGAGCGGAGACAGGCTGCAGGGGGGGGGGGGGGGGGGGGGGGGGGTTGAGTGAGGTTAGGATTTATGCGGAGGAGAAAGGTGAGTTTTGAGAGCGGACTTGAAGAGACAAAAGTAGGTTGCTGACGGACTGAGAGAGGAAGTTGTTCCAGGAGAGTGACCAGAAACAGAGAAGGCTCGTGGACATAGGTATTGAGCTTAGTGATGTGGAAGCGAAAAGTCAGAGGATCGGAAGAACGAGCGGGAGGTTACGTGAGGGAAGATAGATCTCAAGTAGGCTTGACAGGTAATCGGGGGCTGCGTTATTGAGGCTTTTGTAGCACATGGTGTCTAGTTTGTACTGTATGCGCTTTGATACAGGGAGCCAGTGAAGTTGTGCCAGGAGAGGAGATATGTGGTCAGCTTTTTTCTTTTTGAGTACAAGGCGTACAGCATTGTTTTGAATGCGCTGTAGGATGTGAATGGTGGAGGCAGGAAGACCGGACAGGAGTGAATTGCAATAGTCAATGCGAGACATTATGAAGGAGAGAACGAGTTTTGCAGTTGTTTCGACAGAGAGATACTTCCTGATCAGCCTTATACGATGGAGATGATAGTAGCAAGATCTGGCAGTTTGAGAAACAAAGTTGTTCATGGAGAGGATAGAGTCAATGCAGACACCAAGGTTTTTAGCTGAATCAGAAATTGGGACTGATGTGTTACATAATGGGAGAGAAAGAGGAGGCAGCTGAGAAAGTTTCTGACGGGTGCCAATGAGGATAGCTTCTGTCTTGTCATCATTAAGCTGAAGTTTGTTGAACGTCATCCAGTTCTTAATGTCCGAGTAACACTCAGTGGTGCGAGTCAACAGGCGCTGTATATTATCAGGTGAGTCACTGTCTTGAAGTTGGGTGTCATCAGCATAGAAGTGGTGTTTTATAGAGTGAGAGTTGATGATGGTGGACAGGGGGGAGGTGTAAAGAGTGAAAAGAACAGGGCCAAGGACAGATCCTTGTGGAACACCACAGGTCAGGTATGCAGGTTGAGAGTAAGTGCCATTGATGAGAACAGTTTGTTTTCTGTTTGATAAATACGAAGTGAAAAAGGAGAGAGCAATGTCAGAGATGCCAAAAGTATGATGAAGTCTAGAAAGGAGAATACCATGGTCAATGGTATCGAAGGCTGCAGACAGATCAAGGAGTGTGAGGAGAGAGACTTTGCCAGTATCAGTTGCAAGGAGGAGACTGTTGAGAATGTGTAGTAGGGCAGTTTCAGTGCTATGGCACTGGCGGTAGGCTGACTGGAAAGGACTGAGGAGATTGTTGGCAGACAGGTGAGAGTTCAGCTGGTTGAGGACGACTTTTTCAAATAGTTTTGACAAGAAAGAGAGATTAGAGATAGGCCGGTAATTTTTCAGTTCATTTGGGTCTAAATTGTGTTTCTTGAGGAGAGGGTGAACAATAGCAGACTTGAAAGAATCTGGGACAGTTCCAGTTTGAAGAGAAGTGTTGATGATGTCAGTGATGAATGGGAGGAGAGTAGGGAGACAGTCAGAGTAGAGAGAAACTAGAAGAGGATCCAGTTCGCAGGTTTTGAACGACATGGATCTGATTGTGTTGAAAATTTCTTCTTGTGAGACTGGGGTAAAAGTAGTAAGAGGTGTGCCAGAGAAGGAAGGGTCAGGTGGGCATGGTTGACAGGGTGTCCTGTCAAGCCTGTCACGAAGAGTTTGTATTTTGGTGGTGAAATACTTGGAGAATACAGATGGGAGTTCTTCATTTGTATGTTGTGTTGGGAGAGGTAAATCTTTTCGTGTGCCAAGGAGATTATTCATGGTTGTAAAGAGTTCTTTTGAAGAAGAGGCATTCAGGATTTTGGTTTGGAAATAGCTTGTTTTTGCTGATGCAATGAGGGTGGATACTTTTGTTTTAGAGGCTTGGAAAAGTTGCCTGTGTACAGTGAGTTTGGATTTGCGCCAACGGCGCTCTGCTCTGCGGCGGGCACTTTTGCACAGGCAATCTCATGAGTGAGCCAGGGGGTAGGGGGGCGGTCAGGTAAAAGACGGGTTGTGGCTGGAGCAAGAGTGTCCAGAAGATGGTGGAGAGTAGTATAGAATTCATCGGCAAGGTTATGTGACTTTTCAGAAAGGAGACGGGAGGCATCAGATGAAAATGTGGAGAGGTCGATAGATTTGAGATTGCGTCGTTGACAGGGTTCTGAATTGGATGTTGGTAAAGTGGGTGGAACGAGGACACAAACATTTCCCATGCTTACTGTACTACTGGAGGTATCCAGGAAATACCCTTGGTCATTCTCCCCCTTCCAGTACAATGTGCCAAGGTTCTTGGCTGAGTAACGGCCACAGAACGGCTCCTCGTGGCCAATGCGATGACCGGCACAAGATGATGCTGTTTCGCAGTCCAGCAGAATCTTGCCACTGGTCAGTTTCTGGTGACAGCGCACTCCTGCACTCTCCTCCAGGGCGTTTGTAACCTGCACCATTCATACAATTCACACCAATGTAATTGAAGTGATTCACACAATATGACTGAAATAATTCAGACAATGTAACTGAAATATTTTACACAAAGTAACTGAAATAATTTACAAAATGTAACTGAAATAATTTACACAATGTGACAGAAATATTTTACACAACGTAACTGAAATATTTCACACAATGTAATTGAAATATTTCACACAATGTAACTAAAATAATTCACACAATGTAATTGAAATAATTCACACAATTTGACTAAAACAATTCACACAATGGAACTGAAATAATTTACACAATGTAACTGAAATAATTCACACAATGGAAGTAAAACAACTCACACAATGTAACTAAAATAATTCACACAATGAAACTGAAACAACTCTCACAATGTAACCGAAATAATTCACACAATGTACCTGAAATAATTCACACATTGTGTAGCCAGACAGATGAACACTGTGTACAGAAAGATATGTGTGTACCCTGTGACAGAGAAAGAGAGAGGGACAGACAGACAGACAGACAGACAGTGTGAGAGACACGTGACCTGTGTAGTGTTAGCGGAGACGGGGATGGGGGAGGTGAGGGTGCCGCCAAAGTCCAGTATGAAGTATTCGAGGGAGGAGAGACCTTCTGTGCCGGTGCTGACACTGCCCACAGCCTGGCTGTTCTGATTTGCTGCTCTTACCTCTAGTTCCGCCACATTACCTGAAACACACCAGGTACAGGTACCTTACACACCTGTATTTATATCACGCTACTTGAAACGTCACCAGATATGGGTACCTCACACTTACACACCTGTAGTTCTGTCACGTTACCTGAAACATCACCAGGTATTAATACTTCATACTTACACATCTGTAGTTCTGTCACGTAACCTGAAACATCACTAGGTAGTGGTACTTCACAATTATACACCTGTAGTTTGTCACGTTACCTGGAACACCACCAGGTACTAGTACCTCACACTTACACACTTGTAGTTCTGACCTCTTACCTGAAACATCACCAGGTACTGGTACCTCACACTTACACACCTGTAGTTCTGTCACCTTACCTGAAACATCAACAGGTACTGGTACCTCACACTTACACACCTGTAGTTCTGTTCCCTTACCTGAAACATCACCAGGTACTAGTACCTCACACACACCTGTAGTTCTGTTCCCTTACCTGAAACATCACCAGTTACTGGTACCTCACACTTACACACCTGTAGTTGTGTTACCTTACCTGAAACATCACCAGGTACTGGTACCTCACACTTACACATCTGCACTTCTGTCCGCTTCCTGAAACATCACCAGGTACTGGTACCTCACACTTACACACTTGTAGTTCTGTCCCCTTACCTGAAACATCACCCGGTACTAATACCTCACACTTACACACCTGTAATTCTGTCCCCTTACCTGAAACATCACCAGTACTGGTACCTCACACTTACACACCTGCAGTTCTGTCACACTACCTGAAACATTACTAGGTAGTGATATCTCACACTTACACACCTGTAGTTCTGTCACCATACCTGAAACATCACCAGGTACTGGTACCTCATACTTAAATATATGTAGTTCTGTCGCCTTACCTGAAACATCACCAGGTATCGATATCTCACACTTACACACCTGTAGTTCTGTCCCCTTACCTGAAACATCACCAGGTACTGGTACCTCACACTTACATACCTGCACTTCTGTCCCCTTACCTGAAACATCACCGGGTACTGGTACCTCACACTTACACACCTGTAGTTATATCACGTTATCTGAAACATCACCAGGTACTGGTACCTCACACTTAAATATCTGTAGTTCGGTCCCCTTACCTGAAACTTCACCAGGTATTATATCTCGCACTTACATACCTGTATTTCTGTCACACTACTTGAAACATTACTAGATAGTGGTACCTCACACTTACATACATGTAGTTTTGTCACGTTACCTGAAACATCACAAGGTAATGGTACCTCTGACTTACACACATGTAGTTCTCTCCCCTTACCTGAACTACCACCAGGTACTAGATGCTGAAAAAATAGAGAATTCCCATTATAAACTATTTTGCCAGTGTCAATGAGACATCCCTGTTAAGGGAGACAAACAGAGGTGGGGACGGGGGAGGGAGGGAGAGTGTGTGTGTGTGTGTCAGAGAAAAAGAGACAGAGAGAGAGAGAGAGAGGTGAAAGAGAAAGAGAGAGAGAGAGAGAGAGACTGAGAGAGAAAGAAAGAGATAGAAAGAGACTGAGTGAGACTGAGAGAGGGGGGCAGAGAGAGAGGGAGGGAGAGAGAGAGACTGACTGAGACAGTGTAAGAGAAATAGAGAGACAGAGAGGAAGGGAGGGAGAGAGAGAGACTGAGTGAGAGAGAAAGCGAGAGAGATTGACAGAGAGAGAGAGACTGAGAGAAAGAGACAGACAGACAGACAGACAGACAGACAAAGAGAGAGAGAGAAAGACAAAGAAAGAAAAGAGAGAGAGAGAGATACAGAGAGAGAGACAGAGAGACAGAGAGAGAGAGAGAGAGATTGAGTGAGAAAGAAAGAGACAGATAGACACAAACAGAAAGAGAGAGACAGAGAGACAGAGAGAGAGAGAGAGAGACAGAGAGAGAGAGAATGAGAAAGAGAGAAAAAGAGAGAGAATGAGAAAGAGAGAAAGAGAGAGATTGGGAGAGAGAGACTGAGAGACAGAGAGACAGAGAGACAGTCAGACAGACAGCCAGCCAGCCAGCCAGCCAGCCAGCCAGCCAGCCAGACAGATAGTTTTGATTAATTACCAAGTGTAGCAGGGAAGGTGACAGTATATGAACGACTGGACGCATCCTGCTGGTCTGTAACAGTGACACTGTGTCCATGTAGACTGGGCAAGGCGTTCAGGGCTTGTGCCATCAGGTCATAGTCTACTGTGTCTGCCGTTAGGGGCTCTGTCCACACAGACAAACCCTACTTTACAACAAACAACTGATTAGAAGAAGAAGTAGAAAAGCTGATAAAATACCAGTATAAAACATAGATTAGGTAAAACATAGTCTACGTAGGGCCTCAGGACCTGGCCAGCTCATGGGTTTATGTGCAGGCTTAAGGCTTGTGCCATGATAACCATACACATGGCACCTGTGATGTTAGTGCATATGGAATTCGTTCCGAGCGCGGAGACGTCATCTTGAGAAACTGAAACTGAAACTGAAACTGACAGAATCTGAAATCTTCTTTCTCTAACATGTCAAGCTTTGCTCTCAAAAGACTGTATTGCCAGAGAGTGTAGTATGTCAGTGCAAGGTCATTGATATATTTAGAAAAATAACAGAAGCACGTGAAAAAAGAATAGGGAAATACTTTGCATTTCTCTTCTCGAACATAAAACCAGTTGGTGTATGTGGAACAAAACTGACACCCTGTTGAACTCCCCAAAAAGCTCTGTTAGAAACAGTAAACTGATGGAAGATTCAGGGTTTTCTTATTTAATCCAAAACAAGTGTGATTGCCCGCGTTCAAGGAAACAGGAACCAGAAAAAAACACGAAAAAAGGATCAGAACGTGTACAAAATACAACCAGACAAGACAGGCGCAAACTTTCGGCCAGCTGGCCTTTGTCAAGCGTAAGATTACAAAACACACAAACACCAAATATAAAAATTAATAGAAGCATCAGGGAAGTTTCAGTCTTTTTCTCCCAATTTTTGTATTTGGTGTTTGTTTGTTTTGTGATCTTACGCTTGACAAAGACCAGTTGGCCGAAAAGTTGCCCTGTCTTGTCTGGTTGTTTTAAATACGCGTTCTGATTCTTTTTTTTTTTTTTTTTCGTGTTTTTTATGTTTCCTATTTAACTTTCATGACAGACTATCTGAAACCATCCCTCAGTGTAAGGCATCCTGAAATGAGTCTGATACAGAGGATTGACAGAAGCAAAGTGTCTGTATGTTTTAACTATTTTCTGTCCCATTCTTTACGCTACTTTAATGACAACAGAAACTGGGACAATTTTACAATACTATGATGACGATGACGATATTGATGATGATGACGACGATGATGATGATGACGACGACGATGACGATGACGACGATATTGATGATGATGATGATGATGATGATGATGACGACGACGACAATGATGATGATGATGACGACGATATTGATGATGATGAAGACGATATTGATGATGATGATGATGACGACGACGACGACGACAACAATGATGATGATAGTGATGATGATGATGCGCGTGCACACACACTTACCTGTGAAGGCGCCATTAAAGCCAACGATGAAGGGAGCAGTCAGGTCCTCTGTCACTGTCACCGTCTGTACCTCTGGTGTACCTGTCACTGGTCCTCCACTAGTCACCTCCAGTTGCTGTCATACCACATCATCCCCACATTACCACATCATCACATAACTGTCACACCATCCCCACATCACCACATCATCACATAACTGCCACACCATCCCCACATCACCACATCATCACATAACTGCCACACCATTACCACATTACCACATCATCACATAACTGCCACACCATCCCACATTACCACATCATCACATAACTGCCACACCATTACCACATTACCACATCATCACATAACTGCCTCATCAATACACCATCACCACATCAACAGTCCATTAGCACATAACTACTTGGTTACACTCATTCACCTCATTAACACATAATCCCCTCATTTGTTTCACTACCTCATCTCGTTTATCTCACCACGTCATAATATCACTGTCTCATTTATCTCACCACGTCACAATATCATTATTTTCTTTTATCTCACCACGTCAAATATCATTATCTCATTTATCTTACCACGTCAAATATCATTATCTCATTTATCTCGCCACGTCACATTATTTTGATCTCATTTATCTGACCACGTCACAATATCGTTATCTCGTTTATTTCACCACGTCACATTATCATTGTCTCATTTATCTCACCACGTCACATTATCATTATCTCGTTTATCTCGCCACGTCACATTATTTTGATCTCATTTATCTCACCATGTCACATTATCATTATCTCGTTTATCTCACCATGTCACATTATCATTATCTCGTTTATCTCACCATGTCACATTATCATTATCTCATTTATCTCACCACGTCACATTATCATTATCTCGTTTATCTCACCACGTCACATTATCATTATCTCGTTTATCTCACACGTCACATTATCATTGTCTCATTTATCTCACACGTCACATTATCATTATCTCGTTTATCTCACCATGTCACATTATCATTATCTCGTTTATCTCACCATGTCACAATATCATTATCCTATTCACCTAATCATGTCACAATATTATCCTATTCACCTAATCATGTCACAATATCGTTATCGTATTCACCTAATCATGTCACAATATCGTTATCGTATTCACCTAATCATGTCACAATATTATCCTATTCACCTAATCACGTCACAATATTATTATCCTATTCACCTAATCACGTCACAATATCATTATCCTATTCACCTAATCACGTCACAATATCATTATCCTATTCACCTAATCACGTTTTACTAACCACATCCTTTGCTGAACGATAATCAAGCATCAACGAACAATGTGATAACAGAAATGATATCAATTAATTGCAGAAGTCCTCCTGAGCGAAAACAATATTGATGTAAATGACATTCCAGTAATGCCTCTTATTCCATCCATACCTTCCTGGGAACTTGAAAAAGCTAACTTTGACATAGGCTACAATAATCTCAATAAAACAGAAGAAATAAATATTCTAGTATCAGAAGTCAAATCTCATTTAACCACATATTATCCTAATCACCTAAAAATTTTCACAGACGGGTCTGTTTTAGATACAGCTGATAGCGGAGCTGGGTTCGTCATTCCTGCCTTAAAGGTACAAAAATCTTTTTACATAGGTAAAGGCTTCTCTATTTTTACATCAGAATTATACGCAATATTGATGGCTCTTAACTATATTATTAGCTTCTCATACGATATCTGCAATATACTATTGTGTGTTGATTCTAAATCAGTGTTACGTAGCTTGAAACAAACAGAAAATGTAATACGAAATGACATTATATGTGAGATCAAACATTTGATACATTGTATTTCATTCAGTGGTGTTGGTATAAATTTTTGCTGGGTTCCGTCACATTGTGGACTTTATTAGAATGAAGTTTCGGACAAATTAGCAAAAGATGGTGCATCCAATAATGCAAATACCGTAACTTTCCATAACATACGACTGTCAGTTCATGAACTTGGTTCTGTGTTGGAATGTTCACTGTATACAAATTTTTCCAGTACCCAAAGCCTGATACCTAACTGCCCCAGACAGCTAGCGTCCTTGATATACAAACTAAGGCTTAACTCTTGGAAAACAAAATATACACAGAATGTATGTATTTGTTCAAAAGAATTATCTGTCCACCATCTGCTCTTTGAATGTCCTATTTTACTTACGACATATAGAAATAACAATCTCGATTTTTCATGTACTGACTCTAGAGATATCCTTTACAACAAAAATAATGATATTATTTCGGTAGTCCAGCTGATTCTCAGATCCCCTGTTGGCAGATTGTTATGAAGAGTTAATTAATTGTTGTATGTTATTGATTGACACTGTTAACTTAATGTTCTGAATTCTTAATTGTTATTGTTCCCCTTCTTACATTCAAACTATCACTACCCCTTCCCATCCCCGTCCCCCACCCTTTTTTCCCCCTATGTGTGTGTGTGTGTGTGTGTGTGTGTGTGTGTGTGTGTGTGTGTGTGTGTGTGTGTGTGTGTGTGTGTGTGTATGTGTGTGTGTGTGTATGTGTGTGTGTATGTGTGTGTATGTGTGTCTAAAATCACTATTGTGAACAGACATTAAATAAAGATTCCATTCCATCAATTAATACATATAAGACAAGCATTGTACACATAGAAACAACCTATAACTTACAAAACACATATAACACAATATTCTAATCAATGATTGTTTTATTATGTGCATCAAAATTCAAGAATATGTCATGAAGAAAATCTGTTTTCTACGGTGCGAACATTGGCGTCGGGTTGTTTCACTAAGTGTTAAAAATGGACAAATGAAAGTTTATTTTGGCATTTATATTGTTCAATTTGAATCTCTGATTTAGCATTCTTTGGAAAGTATTATATTCGGAGCACATTTGTCTGCTTTGCATTTATATAAAAATGATTTTGCAAGCATTATTATAAGATCAAATACTCTATCTGTTTTTATATTTTGATCAACACCGAACAACACCAGGCTTCGTGTGATTTTGATGTTGAAGGTACTTTCGTATTTTGCATTTAGTTTTTTCTATTAAGTTCCAAAAGGTAACGAACGTAGTAACAGTTCCACAGAAAATGTTCAGTAGTCTC
>JAPXFY010000029.1:17066358-17071358 GCA_030674185.1 Monoplex corrugatus
GAGTAAATAGAAATACATAAATAAATAGTAAATAATAAGTAAATAATAAATAAATAAATAAATAAACAAACAAATAAATAAATTAAATAAATGAATTAACACATAAATAGATAAATAAAAAATGAACAAACAAACATATGAATGAATCAACAAACATGACAGATGACTTATAAATAAACAAAACAAAAGCAAAGTTTAACAATAATTATCCTCACAAGTTCAGTGCCGGTGGATGGGTCATTCAGAGTCATCTTGCTGCTGCCCATGGCCTTGAGATAAAACCGGTAAGTACCACTTTCTGGGGCAACAAAGGCGCCTGCCATTCTGGTGGCATGATCTGTGTAGTTGACAGTCTGGTAATACGTCTCGTCCACACGGGAGTCAGTGCCAGTGGCCCAGTTGGCCGTGTTGAAGTCTGACGTACCCATTACCACCGTCAACGTCAGACCGCGGTTACCTGCAGCAGAAGTCAAGTCAAATAAAGTCAAGCCAAGTCATTTTTTTGTTATCAAGTAAAATCAAGCCAAGTCATTTTTTGTTATCAAATAAAATCAAGCCAAGTCATTTTTGTTATCATATAAAGTCAAGCCAAGTCATTTTTTGTTATCAAACAAAATCAAGCCAAGTCATTTTTGTTATCATATAAAGTCAAGCCAAGTCATTTTTTTGTTATCAAGTAAAATCAAGCCAAGTCATTATTTGTTATCAAACAAAATCAAGCCAAGTCATTTTTTGTTAACAAATAAAGTCAGTTTATTCATTTTCTCACACTGGACGGAGCAGCAGGGAAGTTTTCAGTTTTTTCCTCCTGATTTTTGTATCTGGTGTTTGTTTGCTTGTGATCTTACGCTTGACAAAGGCCAGTTGGCCGAAAATTTGCGCCTGTCTTGTCTTGTTGTATCAAAATACGCGTTCGTATTCTTCTTTTGTGTTTTTTTCTGGCTCCTTATCAAATAAAGTCAAGCCAAGTCGTTTTTTGTTATGTCAAAATTCCATGGGTGCGGTGGTCAAATCAGTGAGATGTCAGACATCCAGGTTTGATCATGTCTTCACATTGCGAGAAAAAGATGGAAATGTTCCACGACCTCCCAGATCAACATGTAAGAAAGCGTGTTAGTGCCTAAACCTCTTTCATGTGTATGAGCACTTACTTACTTACTTACTTAGGCCTTGAGCCCCAGGAGGGGCATAGGCCATCCACAACCGCCCGCCATCGTCCACGATCCTGGGCTATTTGCTCAAGTTCTCGCCAGGAGTAGCCGGTCTGCTTGGCGTCCGCCTTCAGTTCTCTTCTCCAGGTGTTTTTTTGGTCGGCCTCTCTTTCTCTTCCCTTGAGGGTTCCAGGTCAGGGCCTGGCGAGTGATGTTGGTTGATGGTTTCCTCAGGGTGTGCCCTATCCATCGCCATCTCCTTCTTCTGATTTCTTCTTCCACTGGCACTTGGTTAGTTCTCTGCCAGAGGTCTGTGTTACTGATGGTAACTGGCCAGTGGATCTTCAGTATCTTGCGTAGGCACGAGTTTATGAATGTCTGGACTCTTCTAGTAGTGGTCTTAGTTGTTCTCCACGTTTCTGCTCCATACAAAAGAACTGATTTGATGTTTGAGTTGAACAGGCGGATTTTAGTGCGGGGTGTGATCATGTGGGATCGCCAGATGTTCTTGAGGGCCAAGAAGGATGCTCTTGCCTTTCCGATGCGGGTCTTCACGTCTGCATCTGTTCCTCCCTGCTGATTGACTACACTCCCAAGGTAAGTGAAGGTCTCGACCTCCTCCAGGTTGTTGTCTCCCAACTTCACTGCCTCTGTGCTGGAAGCATTGATTTTCAGAATTTTGGTCTTGTTGGGGTGGATGTGAAGGCCGACTTGGGACGCATGGGAGGCCAGGCTTGAAGTCTTGTTCTGCATCTGTTGCTGTTTGTGGGAGAGCAGAGCGAGGTCATCGGCAAAGTCCAAATCGTCCAACTGAGTCCATAGGGTCCACTGGATGCCATTCCTCTGTCCATCTGTTGTCCGTCTCATCACCCAATCGATGGCGAGGAGGAACAGGAATGGTGACAGCAGGCATCCTTGACGTACGCCGGTCCTTACATCAAAGCGACGCGTCAGCTGGCCTCCGTGAACGACCCGACATGCCATCCCTTCATATGACTCTTTGATGATTCGTGTCAGTTTGGCTGGGATTCCATAGTGTCGGAGGAGTTGCCACAGGGTGTCACGGTGCAGACTGTCAAAAGCCTTGAGGAAGTCTACAAAGTTGATGTACAATGAGGAGTTCCACTCCAGGGACTGCTCGACGATGATGCGTAGCGTGACAATCTGGTCTGTGCAGGATCTGTCCTGCCTGAAGCCTGCCTGGTGGTCTCGGAGCCTGACGTCCACTGCGTCCCTCATCCTCTCCAACAGAATCCTGTTGAACACTTTTCCTGGCACTGATAGGAGTGTGATGCCTCTGTAGTTCTCGCAGATGCTGAGGTCTCCCTTTTTGGGCAGTTTGATGATGTGTCCGTCTTTCCAATCTATTGGTACTTTTTCCTGTTCCCAGATCTTCTCAAAAAGCGGTAGTAGAAGGTCGGCTGTTGTCTCTACGTCTGTCTTGAGAGCTTCTGCTGGAATTCCATCTGGGCCGGCTGCCTTGCCATTTTTCATCTTCTTGATGGCGCGGATGATTTCGTCTTTTGTTGGTGGGTCGCAGCATATCTCTATATCATTGTCTGCTTCTGCGATATTTGGAGGGTTTTGTGGAGCTGACCTATTGAGAAGTTCCTCAAAATGCTCCGCCCATCTCTCAAGCTGCTGATCTGTGTCTGTGATGGTCTGTCCTAGCTTGTCCTTGACTGGTCGTTCTGGTCTGTTGTACTTGCCTGCAAGCTTCTTGGTGGTTATATACAGCTCCCTCATGTTCCCGTGGTACGCTGCTTGTTCTGCTTCTTCAGCCAGGCTGTCTATGTAGTCTCTCTTGTCTTTCTTCACACTCTTCTTCACTTCCCTGTGAGCTTGTGCGTATTCTGCTTGGGCTGTCGCTTTAACTAATCTTGTACGGCTCGAGTTAACTGCTTCTTTCTTGAGTCTTCTTGCTTGGATCTTCTGGAGGGTGTCTGCTGAGATCCAGTCTTTGTGTTGGTTGTTCTTTGGCCCAAGCACTTCCTGGCATGTTTCTGTGATGGCATCTTTTGTTCTCTTCCAAAGGTCATTGGCATCGGTGTCTTCGTTGATAAATGTTCCATGTACCGATGGTGGTGGTCGTTCTGGTCGACAGAAGGGTTGTCTGCACTGAAGCTTCCTTTCGGCTTTGGCCCCAGCACGTCATACTTCCTGCAGGAGCAGGTCCTTCCTCTCCCAGAACTGGAGTTTCTTGGGTAGTTGTGGATGCTTCTGTAGCGAGTTTGGGTTTTTCCGGGGTGAGGGTGCTGGCCTCACGCCCAACCCCCAACCTGGAGGGCCAGCCCCCAACCTGGAGGACCAGGCTTTTTTCTGTTGGGGTTTGCTTCCCCCACATGCAACAGGTAGTACCAGTTTAGCATGGTTGACTGGTAGCAGGTATCCCTGACCTGACTCCAGTGTATGAGCACGCGGCACATTAAATATGTACGTTCACCCTTTGACTCCCACACCCTGTCCACCTATTGCAAAAACTTGGTCCTTTGATTCCCTTACCCTATCCATCAGCTTTCTGTAGGAAGCTGGTGGAAAGGGTGAAGGAATCAAAGGGTTAATTTTTTTGCAGTTGGCGATAGGGTGCAGGAGTCAAAGGGTTAAAGAACCCCAGCCTTCCATACATTTTAAAGCTTTCAAAGTGATACGTGCACGAGTTCAAAACAATCTAATCAAACTTCACAAGAGAGCATCCGCAGAGTTTCTAAGAAACCTGGTAATGAGTGTTCTCAAACTTTTTACTCTCAAAGTAAGGATTATGCACGTAAGGCATTTTTCTTCTCCCTTCGCCTAAAACCTGCCCTTTCTGCTTTTAAATCCAATTTAGAAAAAAAACCATCTCTTTTCCCAAAAGTGAATTCTACAACTATTTCTTTCCCTCAGTTCGTGTACTTTTTGAAAATATAAAATATAAGATAGTCTTTATCGACTGTATGCGTATGCCTGCTACGTGAATTTGCTTTGATTTGAATTGTCAAGATGTGGCGCCGTATAAATACTGTTATTATCATTATTATTATCATTATTAATATTATTAATATTATTATTGTTATTATTATTGTTGTTGTTGTTGTTGTTGTTATCATCATCATCATCATTATTATTATTATTGTTATTATTACTATTATTATTATTGTTATTATTACTATTATTATTATTGTTATTATTACTATTATTATTATTGTTATTATTTCGTTTAACCATAACTCTTACAGTATTTGTACCAGAGACGTCATTGACATAGCAATCAAATGAAAATTTCAAAACTTCATACCCTTTGCAATGCTACCAATACCTTTATATCATTAAAAATCGTTTATGCTCCCTTTTGTAAGTACAGATAACATAATCATGTAGCCTACCTGTTGGACTGACTTACCTGTGTGAATGGCAGGTGTGACAGCAGGTACAACAGGCGTTTCACACACAATAGAAGTAGAGGAGATGAGATTTTGCACAGGGCACTCTTTACCATCAATCAGGACCCGTGCTGGACTGTCTGTTTCATCAAAGTACTGACCGGTAACTGTCAGCATCAGGCCACCTTCTGTACTGCCACTGTTGGGGGACAGATTCTCCACCTCTGTCACAGTCAGTACACACAGGGTTACATTGTGTATAGGGTGTTTAGACTTTCTGTATACAGAATTATACCATGTACTGTCAGTTATTACACACTGGGTTATCTTGTGTAACAGGTGTTTAGACTTTCATCAAGTACCCTGCCGCATGGCGTTGGCGATCATGGTCCTCCATATGTATCTATCCCTTGTTGCAGCAAGCACATCTTCCACCTTCTCTGTCTTCAGCCACCCTGCAAGTCCATCCAATATTTTCCCCCTGGGTCTA
>JAPXFY010000029.1:17074050-17104050 GCA_030674185.1 Monoplex corrugatus
TCTTCTTCACTTTCTTCAGGGCTTCTCCGTGGACATCTTCATCCCATCTGAAGTGGACGTCTTTTTTTACCAGTTCTCTGAGTGGTGCTGCTGCCTCAGACAGGTTTGGTGCAAATTTCTGAAGGTATCCGACTACACCGAGTAGTCTCTGCACAGCTGCTTTGTCTTCTGGCACTGGGAGTTGTTGGACAGCGTCCAATTTCTTTGGTCGGCTTTCAAGCCTTCTCTTGAGAAGATGTGTCCCAAATATGATATCTCTCTTCGTTTCATCTCAACCTTCTCCTTGTTGAGTTTGATTCCAGTCTCTCGGCATCGTTGTAGCAAACGGTTCAGGTTGGTATCATGAACGTGTGCTCCTGCTTCGTCGGTTGGTCCTCTGCCAAAAACAAAGATGTCATCATGAACCGCCACCATGCCTGGCAGTCCTGCCAGAGCGATGTCAATCCTCCTCTGGAATTCTTCTGGGGCTGGCGAAATACCAAAGGGCATTCGTTTCCATCGGTATTTGCCAAAAGGCGTCTCAAATGTTGTCAGGTAGCTGCTGTCTTCGTCCAGTTCAACGTGCCAAAACCCGTTTTTCGCGTCCAGGTGTGTGAAGTATTTTGCATCTTTGAGGAGAGGCAGTACGTCATCAATGGTTGGCATGGGGTACTCGTTTCTCCTGAGGGCTTTGTTCAGTGGCTTAGGGTCGATGCACAGTCTGACTTTCCCATTGCTCTTTGTTGTTACGACCAAACTGCTTATACACTCCGTTGGCGTGTCTACTTTAGTGACCACGTCCAGTTTTTTCAACCTCTTCAGCTCGTCTTTCACTTTCTCTTGCACTGCTATCGGCCACTTTCTGCAAGGCATCTTCACTGGAGCAATACTGGGGTCTGTTTCTAGGTGTAATTTCCCTTCTAGTTTTCCTTCTCCTTCAAAGACATCGTTGTACTTTGCGAGCATATCTTTTGCATTTTCCTCCTCTTTCTGATTCGCCGCTATCGTTGCAATGTTCTCTTCATTGATCGTCAACAATTGCATGTGCTGTACAGCTTTCAGTCCCAGTACTGGCTTACACTCCCTTTTGGTGATCGCGAAGTTGACTTTGTATTTCCTTCTGTTCTTGGGGTTTTTCACTCGCAGCACTATCTCCCCCACAGGCTTCATTTCTGTTCCGTTGAACATCACCAGCTTCTTCTTCGTCTCTTGCAGGTCAGACTTTCTTTCATCTCCTGTGACTTCTCTGTACAGGCTCTCAGACATCACGTTTGTTGTTGCACCTGTGTCAAGAAGAAATGTTACCGGCATCTCATTTATCAGCAGTTTTGCTCGTATGTTTCTCTCCTTTTTTCTGGTTTCTCTTCGATCCCGAGGATTTCATTATCGCTTTCAGTGTCAGTCTCTTCTTCTTCGAAGTGCTGAACTCTTGTTTTCTTTTGATTTTTCTTGGGTGTTCTGCAGCATGAAGCAAAGTGATTATTTCCTCCACAAGCTTTGCATTTTCTTCCAAATGCTGGACATTTCTCTTTTGCTCTCGGGTGCTTTCCACCACAATATCCGCATTTCTCTCTGTACTCTGTTTTTTTGCTATACTGCTTTGCTGTCTTCTTTCCTTTGAAAGCTTGGACTTCCTGCGTGTCCTGCGTTTTTCTCATCATTTGGACGGCTTGATGTTGACTTGATTCATGCGCTCTGCACATATCAATACATGCAGTCAGTCAGCTGTCGCACTTCCAGTAATTTTGATCGCAGAGTCTCGTCATGTACACCCAGTACGATTTGATCTCTCAACAGTCTGTCTTCCAGTGTACCATAGTTACAGGTCTTGATCAGTCTCCGCAGTTCTGCTACAAACTGTTCGATAGATTCTCCTGCTGCCTGATGTCTGCAGTTGAATCTGAATGCTTCGTAAGTAAAGTTTCATTGGTTGAACCCACACAGTATTCTTCGAATTTCTGGAGAACAGTGTCAATGTCATTTCTTTCAGCTTCATTAGCAAATGCCAATCCTTCATAGATGTCCATAGCATCCAGCCCGATGCAAGAAAGAAAAACTGCTGTTCTGTATGTTGAGTCTTCTTCTGTTTGTGTTGTCACAATTTCATAGCTGTCCCAAAGCCTCTTGAATTTCCTCCAGCTGCTCTGCAGGTTTCCTCCATTCACATCAAGTTTAGGAGGCAAGGGAATCTTGGCATGTCGTCGACTGGCTCTTCTCTCTTCTTGTTCATCTTCCATGGTTGAACTTTAGTCTTCAATATTCTGGATTTTTGTTGGAGTTCGTAATCACGATTCTGACATCATGTTTCGTTCTTTCTACAGCCAACTCGGAAGACAGGGCAATGCTTCTACGTCTTTACTCGTCGCTGTCTGATTCTCAACTGACTACAGTATATATACATATCACAGTGAACAGCAATCAGTTATCATTTAAACGAATATCATGCCGTGCTGCTATCCGCACGCTGTTTACTGTTAACACACGTCACACAGCTCCTTTGTTGCCATAGTTTCATATTCTGTGTACCTGTAGAAGTAGATGTTCCTACAGAATTTTGCCAGTGACAGCTCCTTTGTTGCCATAGGTTCATATTCAATGTACCTGCGAAAGCAGATTTTCTACAGGCTTGGCAGTGAAAAGTCTTTTGTTGCCATAAGTTCATATTTAATTTAAACATACACATTTTTGTGTACCTGTGGAAGTAGATGTCCGTACAGAAGTTTACCATGGAAAACTCCTTTGTGGTCATAGGTTCATATTCTGTGTAAGCTTACCTTATGGAAGTAGATGTTCTAACAGAGGTTTACCAGGGAAAACTCCTTTGATGCCATAGGTTCATGAACATATTTCTGTGAACCTATGAAAGTGGATATTCCTACAGAATTTTGCCAGGGACAAGTCTTTTTTTTTTTGCCGTGGGTTCTCTGACATGTGCAAATGCATGCTACAAATGGGACCTTTATTTATTGCCATAGCCAGAAGACTATATCCAAAACAAGTGTGACTGTCCGTGTTCAAGCAAATAGGAACCAGAAAAAACACGAAAGAAGAATATGAACACGTATTTAATACAACAAAACAAGGCAGGCGCAAATTTTCGGCCAACTGGCCTTTGTCAAGCGTAAGGTTACAAACAAACACCAGACACAAAAAACCTTGTGTTTGTAACCTTACGCTTGACAAAGGCCAGTTGGCCGAAAATTTGCGCCTGTCTTGTTTTGTTGTATTAAATACGCGTTCATATTCTTCTTTCGTGTTTTTTCTGGTTCCAGAAGACTATAATTGCGAGTATTTCTGACCATGTCAGCATAGACTGATTCCAGGCAAACCACTTGTTTCAGGGGAGTTTGCGACACAGACCTGCTTCCAGGGACGGTTTGGTGCCGAGACTGGTAGTGACCAGTTTGGTGCTCACATCATTGTTCATGCACCAGAACCAGATACCCAGGCTGCCGTACTTCGTCTGAGTTACGTGGAAATCACACACGCCGGCCAAGCCTTCCGTCTGGGCAGATACCCCGTCCACCTCCACCTCAATGGTGACATGACAGGCTCCTATGTCAGAGGTCTCGGAATCCACAACTCCTTTAACCGTGCCGTTAATGTTCATGGCACCCAGAATGCTCTCATTGAACACGTGGTGAGTGGATATCAAAATATGTATGTTATATATACGTGTGGCAGATGCGTACCAGCAAAAAGCTGAACCATTTCATTGAGTCAGACATTGAAACATTTTGAGTCGAGCAACTGGCAGAAGATACACATTATACATCCCTAAGAGTTGATTTCATGACCATGGTGTTTACTGAGCCCATTAGGACAATATGTAGCTGCCTATTTTGGTTGTATGCAAGCACATAACAATATTAACATGTAGAGCCTGCTACTAATGGTACTACGGGTCATAGGGAAAAACAGAACTGTTTCACATACTGTATATGTTTATTTAATTTGACAACTGGTATAAGCTCGTACTTTGTTATAGTTGATGAAAAAGGATGTTGAATTTAAATTAATATGTAAGTGGAGTGTGTGGCCAAGTGGTTATATCACTTGTCTAGAACATGATAAATCTGGGTTCGAATCACAGATCGGACTGGCATCTTCTCTTCCCTGCACTAGATCTTGATTACGAGCTAGTCTTCCAGAAGAGACGATAAACCAAAATATGCAGGAGAGGTCCTGTTAAAATTCAGTATCAAAACTCTACTGTGTTAGGTGAATAGAAATACACCCAAACAGAAAAACAAAACAAAAACCAGGGTGTCTTAGCACTGTGGTGACATTCTTTCTCTGGGTAGAACTCTCCAAACATTGCATGGTAAATTCATTGTGATGATAACAAAAAGATAAATAGAAACAAAATACAAACACATCTTGTATAAGTATTATCCCCCTCTCCCACTCTTTCCCACTCCTCTCCCAGCATCCCATTACAAAAGTAAAACAAAACAATGAAGAACAGAAACGATGCTGAAATACACTTTACTGAAAACATGGAAATTTATACCCTGCATCACTTATTAGCCACCAAGAGCATATTAATTTGCTGAAATATAGGCCTATATATACATTAAAATACTTCAGGTTTCATTAAGCTGGTCATCTTGCACTGATGTTATTAATTAGAAAATCTGATAATTCAGCACTAGAGCTTTTTTTCCTTTCCGCACTGACCAAGTCAGAGATGGTAAAGAAAATAAACTCGTCTGTAACCCTTTACTATTTGCTGTGTGGTTTGTTGTGTGCCACTTTTTTGCCGGTTTTCCAACGCTGTGAATGCCTGCAGCTGTAATGATCATTCCTGCTTGTGCGCAGGTTCTATACAACATTATGGGTGGCGCCTTTTTTTGGAAGATGGCATAGAAACCAAGAACACTTTCCAGTACAACCTGGGCGTCTTCGTCAAACCGTCCTCCAGCCTACGAAACGATGACATCACCCCCGCCACCTTTTGGGTCACCAATCCCGACAACGTCATCATTCATAACCACGCTGCTGGCGGTTCCCATTTTGGTTTCTGGTATCGCATGAAAAATCATCCTGAGGGCCCCAGTTTTGACGCATCTGTGTGTCCCAAACATGTCCCTTTGAGCAGGTCAGCACAAGCAGAACAGACTCTCTTCTCTTATACTCCATCCCCTACAGGGATGCCAGGGGTTCTTTCAGTATAACTAGTATCGCTGCCTTCTGTGAATTCTGTGGTGGGAATGTCTTCTTTTCTGTCACTCTGTTTCTGCCTTGTTCTTTTGCTTTCAGCAGCTTTCTATCATTTTCTGCATTGCTGGTCCATTCACCAGTGTGTGGTCTATACAGCCTTACACCATTTCTGTAAGGATATTTAACCGCATTTTTGGCTCGAAGGATATTTACGTGAAGGACTAATTTTAGATAAGTGAGGCCAGTTCTTATGTTGATTTTTTATTTAGCTTTAAAAACATTTTATTCAGGTTTGTCTTTGTAACCACTGTGATGATAATTGGGTGGAATAGCCTCAGGTTATGTGCACGAATGCATTGATATATGTAGCCTACTTCATTTTCTTTTCCAGGTGGGTTTTGTGTGTGTGTGTGTGTGTGTGTGTGTGTGTGTGTGTGTGTGTGTGTGTGTGTGTGTGTGTGTGTGTGTGGTGTGTGTGTTTTAAGATGATTATAGCCTGATATGGCTCTGCGCAGTCAGCTGGCTTTAAACATTGATGATAATGATCATGTATTCCACCGTTCTTCACCCATCCATTCTTTATAGTTATCTCGGTCATTGATCTGTTTTAGTTCTCTGAGTATTCCTTTAGCCAAAGAAATTACACAAGTGTATGTTTGTCGTTGTCTGTCCTTACGCCAACTACAGACACTGACAATATTTATCAGAGCTATTGTGTTGCAGGTTCGAAAACAACACTGCTCATTCATTTGGCTGGTTTGGTCTGTGGATTTTTGAGGACATGTTTCCACATCAAGGGGGAAGCTGTGATAGTTCTTCTCCTACTGAGGTATGTATTGACCTGTTGATGACAGGCACTGAAGAATAAGTTATACACTAAACTATTATTGACCTGTTGACAACAGGCACTGAAGAGTGAATTATACACTAAACTATTAAGTCACCGTCCACCTGTGGACGTCATTTAGTTAATTTCACTTCACTTCTGACCACCAGACAGGTACAGCCATGTGAAATTGTTTACGAATGGGTGTACTTTGTTAATTGTTTATTTATTACTTACATAGTACCTTGTCAGGTCGGATAGATGTATCCGCTACTGGTAACCTGGAACTCAGTACTACCTGTCACAGGGTCGAATTGCTGGCGACTAAACCAGCAACCCCACCAGTCCTCTCAGGAGGATGGTGAGGAGGGTGGCTAGAAACCCTGGTGGAAATAAATTAGATCCATCAAAGGGCACCAGCTCTGGAGAGCTACCCGCGGCCATCTAGCTAAGGGAGTAAACCCTGACAGTAAATCCGGTGTGGGGCCCCTAAGGTGGTTGGATGGCAAACTTTGTCACTTTCCGGCAGCTCCTGCGGCCGCGTTGGCATCAAAACGTAACAGCCCTGCTGTTCCTTTGGATCTGTCAGTGAGGTGGAGAGGGGGGACAAGTTGCATGGGCAACAGCCTGTCTTCCATATTACACTGCCCAGGCTTACATCCGTCCATTCATCCACAAACACTCTGCACCTACGACCTGGAGAGGACACTCCAGCCTCGCTACTAACACTAGTGTCGGCACAACACGGGAAGCAACAGATACCGGTGATAAGTTAGGTGCTGTCCCGCCACGACCTGCCTTCTTCATTGGGTGCATGAAGATTAGGAGAAAATCTGACAAGCAGGTCGTTAATTACCGCACCAAACAAAAAGAAAAATTCAAATTCAAGAAACGGATCAGGAAAAGGATCAGCAGTGAAACTGGGCTGTTGGAATGTCCGAACAATGATGCCTGGGCTCTCCCAAGATCTGCAAGACATCAGCGACGCCAGAAAAACCGCCGTCATAAACAGCGAACTAAAGAGGCTCAATGTGGACATTGCCACTCTGCAGGAAACACGGCTGGCTGACTCAGGAACACTAAAGGAAAGGGACTACACCTTCTTCTGGCAAGGAAAGAGTTCTGATGCCCCAAGAGAGCACGGAGTAGGCTTTGCAGTAAGGAACAGCCTGCTGAACATGATTGAACCAGGCAGCGGCGGTTCAGAACGACTCTTGACTTTCCGCCTCAACATCACCGAAGGCTATGTCACTCTCATCAGCGTTTATGCCCCAACTCTGTCCGCCTCTCCAGACACCAAGGATGAGTTCTACGAAAATCTTGCATCAACCATAAGGAACATCCCCAGGACAGAACAACTTGTTCTCCTGGGCGACTTCAACGCCAGAGTGGCTGCAGACAATGACTCATGGCCTTTCTGCCTCGGTTCCTTTGGAGTGGGGAAAATGAATGAGAATGGACAGCGACTGCTTGAGTTTTGCACCTGCCATGAACTGTGCATCGCCAACTCCTTCTTCAAGACGAAGCCTCAGCACAAAGTCTCCTGGAGGCATCCCTGCTCAAAACATTGGCACCAACTGGATTTGATCCTAGTAAGACGTGCCGCTATCAAAAACGTTCTCCACACTCGCTCTTATCACAGCGCAGACTGCGACACAGACCACTCTCTGGTATGTTGCAAGATCAGGCTACAACCAAAGAAGTTCCACTGCTCAAAGAAACAAGGGAACCCTCGCATTGACGTCAGCAAGATGTCTCAGCCAGATCTTGTAGAACAGTTCACAGAGGCCTTTCAGAGAGAATACGATGCATTGCAGCCCAGAGACTCTGCCACTGAGAGATGGGAAACGCTACGAGACACCATGCACCGCATTGCTATGGCCACCTTTGGGAAGAAAACTGTGAAGTCCCACGACTGGTTTGAGGCCAAATCATCAGAGATGACTCCCACTGTTGAGGCCAAGCGTGCCGCACTCACCAAGTATAAGCGGTCACCCAGTGAGAAGAACCTGCAAATCCTCAGGGCTGCCAGAAGTAAGGTTCAGCTTAACGCCAGGCGCTGCGCAAACGAGTACTGGACAGAGCTCAGCGAAGAGATACAGAGTGCTGCTGAAAGAGGCAACATCCGAGGAATGTATGATGGCATCAAGAAGGCACTGGGACCAACACAGAGCAAGATCGCCCCCCTCAAATCCTCCACTGGGGAAGTAATTAGCAATCCTAGCCAACAGATGGAAAGATGGGCGGAACACTACTCCGACCTCTACTCCACACAGAACATGGTGTCCCCCTCAGCCCTCGATGCCATCAAGTGCATGCCGGTAATGGAAGAACTTGACACAGAGCCAACTGCGGACGAACTCAGTAAGGCCATTGATAGCCTGGCATCAGGGAAGGCACCTGGCAACGACGGAATTCCCCCAGACCTCATCAAGCACTGCAAGACTTCTCTTCTGCACCCTTTGCACGCAGTTCTCTGTCAGTGTTGGAATGAGGGAGCTGTACCACAGGACATGAGGGACGTCAAGATCGTCACCCTGTACAAAAAACAAGGGCGAAAGGAGCGATTGCAACAACTACAGAGGTATCTCGCTCCTCAGCATTGTTGGCAAAGTCTATGCTCGGGTCCTCCTAATCCGCCTGCAGAAACTGGCTGAACGCGTCTACCCGGAATCACAGTGTGGTTTTCGAGCAGAGAGATCCACGGTAGACATGGTCTTCTCCCTTCGCCAAATCCAGGAGAAGTGCAGAGAGCAGCGGATGCCCCTGTATGTGGCATTCATTGACCTCACCAAGGCCTTTGACCTAGTCAGCAGAGATGGCCTTTTTAGGGCTCTCCGAAAAATCGGCTGCCCCCCCAAACTGCACAGCTTAATTGAGTCCTTCCACTCAAACATGAAAGGGATGGTGCAGTTCAATGGAAACCTCTCCAAGCCCTTCGACGTATGCAGCAGTGTGAAACAAGGCTGCGTCCTGGCCCCAACCCTCTTTGGAATCTTCTTCGCTCTCCTCCTGGGGCATGCGTTCAGCACAGCGCAAGAAGGGATCCACCTGCGGACCAGATCAGATGGCAGGCTCTTCAACCTCGCCCGCCTCAGAGCAAGGACAAAGGTCCATGAAGCCCTCATCAGAGACATGCTATTTGCCGACAATGCCGCAGTTGTGACCCATACTCAGCGGGACTTGCAGTCACTAATGGACCGCTTCTCCCAGGCTTGCAAAGATTTTGGTTTGACCATCAGTCTTAAGAAGACAAACGTCCTGGGCCAAGACACGCCATCTCCACCAGCTATCACCATTGATGACTACGAGCTTGAAGCCATCCATCAATTCACATATCTTGTGTCTACCATCACCGATAACCTCTCCCTTGACACAGAGGTCGACAAGAGGATCGGGAAGGCAGCCACAACACTAGCCCACCTCACACAAAGGGTGTGGACAAATCCCAAGCTGACCACAAAGACAAAGATGGCTGTATATAACGCCTGTGTCCTCAGCACCTTGCTGTATGGCAGCGAGGCATGGACCACGCATGCTCATCAGGAGAAAAGGCTCAATACCTTCCACCTGAGAAGCCTACGGCGCATACTTGGCATTTCCTGGCAAGACAAGGTGACCAACACCGAAGTCCTAACCTGCGCTGGCCTCCCAACCATGCATACCATGCTGAGACAGCGTCGGCTGCGCTGGTTGGGCCACGTTCGCCGCATGGAAGATGGTCGCATCCCAAAAGACATCCTTTATGGTGAGCTTGCCACAGGGCAGAGAAACATTGGCCGCCCACTGCTGAGATACAAAGACGTTTGCAAGCGTGACATGAAGGCGCTTGAGATCAACACCGAGTCCTGGGAGGACCTCGCAGACGACCGCAACAGCTGGAGAACTACTCTCAAGAAACAGCTGCGGATTGGTGAGGACAAACTGTCAGCTGCTGCAGCAGAAAAGCGAGTTCGCAGAAAAGGGATGACAGCCAACAGACCAGCATCAGCATACACATGCGACTGCTGCGACAGAGACTGCCTCTCTCGCATTGGTCTGTACAGTCACAGGCGACGCTGCTTGGACCAAGCAGACAGCCCATCTAGACATTAGAACGGATGTACTTTGTCCATGGTCAGTCATGACCAAAGGAGGCCTACTAGTACCTTGTCTACATGGTCTTATAGAATGTATTTTTTAACAAGTATATTTCCAGATGAGATATCTTTTTGTAGAAAAACTATGAATTAAAATCAAATTATATTTGACAGTTGTTTTCAAACTGTCAATACGTTGTTGGCTCTGCGTCTTTTCAGACAATTAAGAAGGTTGGGTTTCCATTTCATGTATCTATAGGTCTGTCTGTCTGCCAGTATGTTGGTGCTACCAAGATTTTCTCAGTTGTTTCAAAATTCAGGTCAACGCTGTATAGTCAAATGCATACATAACATGTACATTTAAAAGTCATGGCACCAAATTCAAGATCACGTTGGCCAAAAGGCACCCAAAGTCAGCACTTTTGGAGTACCGGTACCGGTACGAAGTGTGAATAGCACTTCCTTGAAAAGTTCTGGTAGTAGGCCCTACTTACACGCATATTTAACGATCTGACTCCCGCACCCTGTCCACCAGCATCTTATATCAACCATACTAGCCAAGCAAAAAATGTATCCCTTCAATTCCCTCACCCTATCCACCAACTTCCTGCAGGAAGCTGGAGGATAGGGTGAGGGAATCAAAGGGTTTTAAGTTTTTGCAGTTTGTAGACAGGGTGCGGGAGTCAAAGGGTTAAGTTACATTCTGTTTGAACTATAGTAACATTCTACAGCTGTCCTCACTTCTCATCAGTGTGCATGTCATCAAATGCTTTTTTTAAGTCACAGTGACCTTGAGAAATACAAAACCTGGATTTTCTGTGATCAGTTTTGTTTTAAAATGTGTTTTGACTGTGGTGGTGATGTTGTTCATCCTTATTTTTTACTATTTCCATTATTCTCGATCAGGTGTCCATCTTTAAGACGTTAACAGCGTGGAACTGCGAGAAAGGTGCTGAGGCAGTAAATAGCGGAGCACTGCAGTTCAAGGACTTTGTACTGGTGAACAATGAGAAGGCAGGCTATGAAGGCAAGCTGCTGGTCGGTGTGCCGCAATATGACGAGGTCAACGGACCCATGGTGGACGGTGGCAAAATCGTCGCTCATCTTGGCAATAAGTCAGTATTATTATTTGTTGAGATCTAATGTTCTCGCCCATATGCTGTCTTTGTATACGTGTTTCCCATATCATAACTTAATTTTTGTGTTAATCATAATCATTCATTACAGAACGCTTTGTAAGGCTAAGTTTATGTTTTTAAAAAGGAGACCATTCCATATTATCCTGGAGGATTGTCTGTTGGTGCCTGTCTGTGTGTCTCCTACCAAAATGTGTTAGCAAGATTTTTCAGATGTTTCTGGATTGATCTTTACCAAACTTTGTTAAAAAAAATGTACACCATTGAGGAATCACGGATACAGAGGTTTGAAGAATAAGGTGTCAAATTCAAGGTCATATGCGTGTGACCAGCATTTTCTCAAGAATGTCTGATAATAATCAAATTTATTTTCAGTATTTATTTTCCTTGAGGTAGGTCACGTTTTATTGCACAGTGACCTTGAGAAACACAAAATCTGAACTTGCTATGATCAGTTTTGTACAAAAAGGGAGACTGTTGGATTGGCTTGACCATCTTGTCATATTTCATAAGATTGTCAATTGAACTACAGTCCGTCAGTACCACTAAACTTGCTGATACTGTAACGCGCATGAAGTTTGCATTCTGTGTTTGACTTGTAGGCTACTTATTGTATGACATAATACATTGTGTCTTCCATCGCATGAATTGTACGTGTGTATTATGTCAGTCTGTATGGTATCGTGATACAATGCCCGTTTGTAACCGGTTTGAATCAAGGTTTGCCTAATATGAACGTAACATCTGTTTGAATGACCTGTTGACAGACTACCAGTTTGTATGGTGTGTTGACAGAATGGTTGTCTATAGTACATGTTCACATGATGTTTCATTTTATTTTATAGTGTATACACAGTAAGTCCATATAACGAATCAGCATGGTACAAGTAGAGTGCAATGGACTATTGACTAGGATGTTGTGGATTCGAACCCTCATCAATCAAAAAAAAAGAAATGACTGTGATGTTCTTTGGCCCCAATCTGGTCATTCTCGGAGTTGGGCATGCCATGGACTCACTGGGAAGATTGGGATCACATAGTCAAGTCTCATCCACTACATACACACATACATATACATATGTATATATATCTATATATATATATATATCTATATATATATATATATATATGTATATAGATATATATATATATATAGATAGATAGATAGATAGATAGATAGATAGATAGATAGATAGATAAATGTGTGTATTCTGATAGGAACATATAGATATTGTATGTGATGTATTAAAATAGTAGCCTACTTACTTTCTGTATTATGTTCTGTGAGTCTGAATGAGTTTGGAGAATAGTGAGCTCTATAAAGTATGATTTATTATTGTTATTGTTATTGTTATGTATTTGCAGGCTCGACCAAGAAGGAAATAATCAGTGTACCAAGGCAGGCATCGTGCTGCCTTACCAGAATGGTCTAATCATTCGTAATGTCCAGTTCTATAACTTTGACCGAGCTGGATGTGCTGCCTTTGAGTTCACACGCATCACAGGCACATGCTCTGTAGATTGTGGCGGCTTCACTTACCTCACTAAAGGTCTGGCATGGGAAAACACCAACAACAAGGTTTGTAAAACAAGGGAAAGTTGCTCTTCAGGTTGTTGTTCTTGTTTTCTGTCCCCTTTTCTGTCACTTTTGTGGCCACGGTTCTGGGACAATTTTTTTTACAATACTATGAAGATCTCATCTGCGGCGGAGTCATCATCATCATCATCATCAGGTGCCCTGCCGCATGGCATTGGCGACCATGGACTTCCAACCATCTCTATCTCTCGTTGCCCCTAGCATCTCCCCCACCCTCCTCATCCCCAGCCACTCTGCAAGTCTGTCCAGCATTCTCTCCCTGGGTCTACCTGATGCTCTCTTTCCCTCCAGCTTTCCTGTTGTGACCAGGTGCTCCAAATCCCCCTTCCTCATAAAATGTCCTATAAATGTTGCTGTCTTTTCCTAATCTTCCTTATAAGTGATATACTTGTGTCTGCCTCCTTCAAAACTGTCTCGTGTGTTTTCTTTGCTGTCCATGGAACTCTCAACATTCTTCTTAGAAACCACATCTTGGCTGCCTCAATCTTGCTCTGGCTTTGCTTGCTGATTGTCCATGCCTCGCATCCGTACAACAGTATTGGTTCTATATAACATTCTAGGACTCTCTTTCTGATGTTAATTGATAGGCATTTGTTGGTAAGAATGCTTGTCATCTTCTTGAATGATGTTTTGGCTTGGCCGATTCTGCCAGCTATTTCCGATGTGCATCTGCCTTTTGATGAAATGACCGTTCCCAGGTATTTGCTGTTATTTTGCATGAGGGGATTTCATGTTTTTTACTGATCACCATGACTTCAGTCTTCCTGCTGTTTAGTTCCAACCCCTTACCTTTGCTTTCTATGAAGATCTATAGGTGCATAATGAGGGGCATGATAATCATGATGCTGTGGATTTCTATTCTGGACTGAGACTGTGTAGGCCTACTCTTTGCTTCCTTTCATGATGATAATTAATCCTTTGACTACCGCACTTTGTCCACCAGCATTCTGCATTGTCAACCGTGCGAGCAAAACAAAAACTTAACCCTTTGACCCCCTCACCCTACCCACCAGCTTCCTGCAAAAAGCTGGTGCGTAGGGTGAAGGAGTCAAAGGGTTAATTTTTTGCAGTTGGTGGATAGGGTGCAGGAGTCAAAGGGTTAATTTGTCCTGGCATCAATAGGCCTGAAAGATACAGACAGCAGTGATGCTAGTAAGAAATTTGAGCAAACCCTTCAGTGATGATCCGTAAAGTAGATGAAACTTGACTGTGGTGTTCCCAATCTTCCCAGTGAGCCCATAGCACACTGGACTCTGGGTAGGAGTGGTTGGGGCCCAAAATCCCCACAATATGGTCATGGCTATGAAATGGTGTCTACAAAGTGTGACACATGTGATAAACAACAAAATGAAACATCTGTCAAATAGATGGAAGAATATTATGCGAACCAAACATATATCAAATAGATGGAAGAATATTGTGCAAACCAAACACCTGTCAAATAGATGGAAGAATATTGTGTGAACCAAACAGCTAGACAAAAACCATGACAGATAATCCAACTTGCAAGTCAATTGGACATTTATTACTCCTGTAAACAGAGATAATATGATGTTCCTTTGTACATGTATATCAACACACAATGTCACAAATTTTTTAAAGGAAAGAACCTGAGAAGGAACAGATATTTTGCTCAAGATAATGTGAACACTTTAACAGCAGATCCAGTTGGTAGGCCTGCATGTATCTGAAGGCAGGACAGGAAAATCAAACACACTAAGTACAAGAAAATAAAAGGAGAAGATTCTGTAGGCCTATATAACTTCACATTCTGTACATAACTTCACAACAGTTCTTTACTGTGTACATTTTAGATCTGTACCAAGGAAGATAAAACAGACTTCTACTGCTTTGAAGACAAGCAGTGTAAAGAGAGCTGACAAAATAATGATGCAAAGCACTCGGGTAATGCCTAATTGTGAATGTTTTCATATCAATTAAGCCTTTACCATACGTACGTTACTGGAATGTCCACTCACCTCCAACATTTAAAAGATTACAAAAGCAGAAATTCTTATTGTTGTTGCAAAACAGCTCATGAGTCACTCAAAAGACGTGTTGCAAACAAAAACAGGCTATGAAAATGAAAATACTATAAGAACACATACCAGAACAGCACCCAAATAGTTGTCTGTACATAACTTCACAACAGTCACAACAAAATATTGCACTGCAGCATCCTGTAAAAAGCAAAACTTGGCATCAAACTGCTTTTCACTTAAAATAAGAAGACGCAAAATGCCATGCATGACAATGAGTTTCTTTTTCTAGGTGAATTGTGGCTTGCTGAATTCAGTAAAGATCTCTTTAGTACATAACTTCACAACATTCTTGGAGAAAATCTTTTTCTTCAGTAAAACAGTAAATGTATCAAATTGATCAATTTCCACAAAGAAGGGATACAAGAGCTCAGGGGGTTGTATTACCATGTTCTGAACTGAATACATTTGGGATTGATAATGAAGGAGAGAGAGGGGGGAATTGGCTATTCTATGGAATGTTCATAACTTAAATTACCAGTTCATAACTTCACAACTGTCACAACTTAATATTGTAAGTATGACAACGTTCCTCCAAAAAGCAAAACATGGCATCAAACTACCTGTCATTTGAAATAATAAGAACCAAATGTCACATAGATAATCATTTTCTTTTTAAATGAATTATGATAAAAACGAACATGTCCTAAATTCAGTAAGATCTCTTTAGTCCATAATCACTTTAGTGAATTCTGATGTCCTAAATTCAGTAAAGATCTCTTTAGCACATAACTTCACAACATTCTGAGAGAAAATTTGTTGTACATAACATGGGAAATTGATTCACGACAAAAACTTGATCCGCTTGATTTTCTTCCTGCCATTTCACAGAGTGATTTTCGCTTCACGGAGCAAAAGCCACAAAACCGTATCAATGAAACGACCAAGAAAATGCGGTCAGTGTGCGAAAGCTGAAGTGTCAGTCCGCGTGAAAAAAGCATCAGGCCTACATAATGCAGCATTCACAACAGAAAACAGAAGCTGAATTTCATGGCAGACTGTGCATACTGTAAACATCACATCACTCTTTTGAATCAGACAAACGAAAATTACATATAATAATATATATATAATATATATATATATATATATATATATATATATATATATATATATATATATATATATATATATATAATTCAAGCAGCATGTGCACAGAAAAGGCAACAAATCAATGTAAAAATTTCCCATTTTCGGCGGTACACCCGCCTTCCTCAAGGGGACTTTAGTCACTGACTACGACATGCTACACAAACACATCAGAATATTTTACGTAGGCTATTTACGTAGTCTTGACGCGATATTGTTGTGACGTCAATTGACAGAGTTCAGGCCCAGAGGAAATATGGTTTTCATTTTGTTCATCCAAAAAGACTCCCTCCTCAGTCTGGTGTCCAGGTTCTCAGAGTGCACCTTTTCCACTGCGATACATTTTAGTTTTGAAGTGAATGGCCAGTTTGGTTGAAGTGTTTGGTGACCTGAGTGCCTGTATTTTTTTTTATGTTTGACCGGTGTTGGTAGAATCTGGTTTTTATTAATATATTTTTGAGAGAATCAGTTATTTTTACTTTGTGGGTTTTTACCTGAGTTAGTGCTAAATCGACGATTCTTACACACAAGGGAAATTTCACAATGAACAGTTATATTATGTACGTGAGACAGATTTTGCTGTGCAATTTTCAACGTCCTGCATCCACCATTTGCCCATGTAGAAGTACGAGGGCTTTATGCATTCAATTTAATGTAGATCAAGTCCCAGACATTAAAGTTTCTTGTAGTTGTACTCACTGTGGTGTATCGCTCAATCAATTGCACATACTCTTGGAAGTGTCACAAAAATGAACTCTGATGATACTGTAAACAAACAACAAAATGATTGATTTCGGAATTGTTATCAGTAACTGTGGGGGAAACGCACCCAGGTGCGAAGGTGATTACTTCTCTTTCACATAACATTAAATCTATGGCTATTTTTGAGATTCTATACACAGCATGTAAATTGAGCTCTGAATTTGAGTAGGAGTGCGTGTGGCACATTCGACGCCATTTTGTGGCCGTGACATATCCAACTGTTGTACTGCATTAATGTTATAAACACTGTAATATTTGTAATTTACACTGCCAGTGGAATCCAATGATCATTCTCTGACATGTGTTTGTACTGTATAAATGGAATTATTGTTTATAGCATTATTATGAAAATTATTGAAATGTTTCTAGGGCAATATACATTAATCATCAAACCATTTTTTCCTGTGGAATCGAAAGATTGGATAACTGGATAGTTTTTTAAAAACATTCACAAGTAAGACTGATTACTTTCACCAGGTATTCTTGAATAACAAGGAGTTGCCTGTGTAAATCACGCAAGGGTAAATTATTTAATACACAACTTCAATGCTGACATTCTTTACAGATGACCAGGATAGTTCCCAAACTTTTTCTTGGTTATTCAAGTTAGTATTAGTAAGAACTAAGATGGACCATTATCAGTTTTGTTACAGATAATATGAACTTGTTCAGGTTCATATACATGTAGGGGAAAAAAACCAGAAAAAAACAATGTTTTTCTACAGTCAACAATGAAAGGCTGTTTTCATTTCATTCAAATACCTTTACAGTAAAGATATAGTACTGGACACGATAAAAAACAATGATTTATCATGAATAAGTAAATAAATAAATAAATAAATAATATTTCAATAGTACTGGACACATATTGAAGAAATTTTTACACATCTGCCTTAGCAGCCATGTGTTTTATGTAGCCTACTGTTTTCAGCTGCAGTTTGTATACTAATTAATATGTTGTGGTATGGGCAGGTACACTTTGAATGGGAGTCAGAAGGCGTGCTTACGGATGAAGACGGCACACTGACAGGGAATGCGGGTTACAGCGTCATCCCCACCACCCCCACACTACCCCCCAGCAAGTGCACGGCAAACGTGGCGGAGATGTCAGTGACGGGCGTGCCAGGCTCTGTGTGTGATAACACAGTCAAGTTTCACCGCTTTGCCTTCACTGGCATCGTGCCTTCGTCACTGGAATTCAAAAACGTTCTCTTTACCAACCAGGTAAGTCGGGGGTGTTCAAAGCATTAACCCTTTGACTCCCGCAACTGATCCACCAACTGCAAAAACTTAACCCTTGGACTCCCTTGCCCTATCCACCAGTTTCCTTCAAGAAGCTGGTGGATAGGGTGAGGGAATCAAAAGATAAAGTTTTTGCTTTGCTAGCATGGTTGGCAATGCAGGATGCTGGTGGACGGGGTGCGGGAGTCAAAGGGTTAACTCTGTTGTGACTGGGCCTGTCTGAAAGCTGTCGTTGTGCTGGCCTGAGTTGCCTTCAGAAAATTTGGGGCATATCCATATGGGTATTTGTCATTTTTGTTAAATAGCATCTCTCATTAATGAGCGCTTAGATTGATTTTATCAAGATTTTGCGCTATATAATATTGTAATTATTATAATTATTATTATGATAGAATTTCAAGACATAAATTACATGCTTTATGGTAAAACTAGAAGACTGGGGAATTTGAATACATAGATCTATCAAAATAAAATCTGTAGTCTAAGTATTTTTGTAGTTGAAGTGGTTAGTTGGCTTTTTCGTGATTTTTTTTACAATACAATTATCATACTTATCATTGTATCATGAATCCAACCTACAGAAAAGATGTGTTTTTGTACAGTCACTCAATTTGGATGTTTTCTAAACCATAGTAAGCTGAAATAAGAAGGTACATTTGCATGCATTTGAAAGAGTATGATAACGGTGATCAGCAAAAGAAGGTACATTTGCATGCATTTGAAAGAGTATGATAACGATGATCAGCAAACAGTAAAAGATATCACACACAAACATTTACACACACTACAAATCAACAGAATAGAATGTTTCATTACCTCTATTTGATCATTGAAGTCCAGGTCATCCAGTAAAAGTCTCAGTAAAATCCAGTAAAAGTCCCCACTGAAGAAAAGCAAAAATCCCTGAAAATTAGGGGGTGTCAGGGGGGAAGTTGCCCACCTGGAAAATTTTGGAAAATTTACGTTTAAAATGGCACAACCTGACACATATCTGAGCTTCATTTATAGGTTTTTATAGGTTTGTTTTTTTAGCGGAATTTTTTTTTTTCGCGGATTCTCACTCTCGGTTTTTGCGGAAATCCGCGAATTCGCGGAAAAGTGGGAGCCCTGAAGTCTGAATCACTCATGGACACAAAAAACACTTTTACATGAATTATAGTTTTCACGACCACATGAAATAATTAGTCAATCCTTTTCATTCATCATGGCTGTTGTTGTCACAGGGCAGTCTTCTCTTACTTTTGTAATCTTTTACACTGTGAAAAATGTAGAAACAAGGTCTACACATAGAGGAACATTGCATGCTTTGCACATGTATTTTGTTGTCACACGGTGAATGAACTTCTTTCTCTTGTTGGCTGGCACACAACAACATTCACAGTTTTTTGACGGTCGGAGTTGTTTTGCCGTTGGTGGATTAGACACAAGTTGATGGGGATTGTCGGAATGACTCAGCCTGTTGAGGTCCAGAGGCAGGGTGTACCTGCTGGCCCTTTTCTTCTTGACCGGTGGCTGTTCCTCTTCCTCTTCCTCTTGTGAGTCTGGTTCCATCTTTATCACCAGTGGATTTGGATCTGCTGTGTAGTCTTGACCACACTCATGTTGATGAGGATCTGGCCCCATTGGTGGCTCCTCTTTTACCTCCAGTGGATGTGGATCTGTAGCATGATTCTGATCATGCTGGTGAGGATGTGGCCTGGATCTCTCCTCTTCAGGCGCTGGGCCATCTCCAGCTGGTGTCAGTTGTTGGCCAAGTGCCCCATAGTTGGTTAACTGCATGATGAGCTGCAGAGTGAAGTGAACCTGCGACATCTTTCTTTCTTCATATCTGTCAAACAGGACATGCGCCTGGAACTTTGCCACATGGAGTAGATGTATTGCTGCCCTCTTCCACCATTTCACATTCTTGCGGTTGAACGTATAATAGCACAGATTTTGGTCCAGATGATCACGAGCATTCGTGCTCTGATTATACTCGTGTACAATTTTTGGCTTTACTTCTTGCTGAGGAGCGGTTTGACCTCTGTCCCTCTGTTCTTTGGTAGGTCGTCTCCTTTTTCCAGTCGGAATCTTCTCGGCACAAAATTTTGAGCTAAGAAACATGACATCTTTGCGGTCCTTGTACCTAACAGCAACAATGTTGTTTTTCTGTCGCACAGCAACCTCCCCCTTTTGTAATTTGGCTGCCTTGTTGTTTATGTCTGGTGGGTTCCCCTTTCTGTGCTTCAGGACTGTCCCCACGTAGCTTGTTCCCTTTTCCTGCATGTAGTGCACCAGTTCAGCAGAAGTGAAAAAAGAGTCAGTAAACACTGTGTGGCCTTTGTTGAGGTAGTTCTCAGTTAAAGTTTTTACAATATTGGGGCCATAGTCCACATCTCTGCTATTTCCTTCCTTCCCTAAGCGCATTTTCATGTTCAAAATGTAGCCTGATGAACTTTCACACAGGCAGTAGAACTTCAAACCATAGCGTACAGGCTTTTTCGACACAAACTGCCTCCACACAACATGACCATGCCATGGCATGATAAATTCATGCACTGCAATGTTTTCCTCAGGGTAGTATGTCTCTGCAAACTTCTTCTTCACACCATCAAACAGTGGCCGGATCTTGTACAGCTTGTCATACTGTGGTGAATCAGGGACTGGCATGGCTGTACTGTCATTCAGGTGCCAGAAAGCAAGGAGGGCCTGGAAACGGTCACGTGGCATAACCTGCAATCAGAAAAGTAGATAAACAAATAAATCTGCTTAAAAGGTCTTTTTAGCTGGTTACATTAATATCACATCTAATATTTGATTAAAATCAGGAAGAAATCAGCTGTCCTAAATTTCGTACAGGAATACAATTCTAATCAATGTATTTAACTGAAATAAGGAAGGCATCAACTGTCATAAATCTATTTGATAAAATTTTTGACAAATCTTTCTTTAACTCACTCCCTACTGGGTGATTTGGAATTTAACATTCTTCTGTGTACTGGGTGTTTCTATTTATGGTACTTTTTTGTTGCCAGTTGTAAAACAAGGTATAATTATTTATTTTTTATGGTAATAAAAATGAAGGTGATCGCAAGAGCATATAAATTATAAGGGAAATTCTCACTATTCTTGAAAAGAGGACTGTTTTCCACATAATCACATTGGAACTTATACCAGTAAACAATAACTAATTGAGAGTTTCTACTCTCTACAAATAAACTAAAATCAATAAAATATTACTGATAACTTGTCGATTTGTCATTTCACATTCTCCTGTATACATGCGATTTGTAAAAGTGTTTTAAACATAAAAGAAAACACACACTCTTGAAATATTCACACATAGTTATTGTTTGACTGAATAAGCATATAGAGTTTTAAAGCTGTAACTTTTACAGTTCTCTTTTTGTAGGTGGTGATAAGAGAAACTATGTTTTTATGACAACAAAACTGAGGGTGGTTGCAATTGGAATATTTGGATATTGGTAAAGTTTACACTGCTCCTGAAAACTAGTGAAAAGTGGACAGTTTTCAACATAAATCACATTGAAAATCCCAGCAGAGAGTGAACAATGGCTACCTGAGATTTCTACTTTATACAATTCAGCTGAAGTCAGCAAAATGCTGTCGACTACTTGGCGATTTGTAGTTAGCTTCAGTATACCAAGTGCTTGAATAGAGTTGGAAAAATCATGAAAAAATATTAACAAAACACTTATTCTTGAAATAGTAACATATGATTAATGATTATTGTTTGTCTGAATAATAATTATAATAATAATTACAATAATAATTAATAATAATAATAATAATAATATAATAATAATAATTACAATATTTATATAGCGCAAAATCTCGATAAAAATCAAATCTAAGCGCTGAACATACACTCACGCACGCGCGCACACACACGCACACACACACACTTACACATGGCTATAAATGGGGAAAAAGAATAAAAGCAATGGAAAATTATAGAGAGCATATTATATACAAATATATATTACAATGTGATTCCCCTCCGAGTGGAGACAGGCTACAGAGGGGGGATGAGTGAGGTCAGGATTTTATGCAGAGGAGAAAAGGTGAGTTTTGAGAGCGGACTTGAAGGAGACAAAAGTAGGTTGCTGACGGACAGAGAGAGGAAGTTTGTTCCAGGAAAGTGGACCAGAAACAGAGAAGGCTCGTGGACCATAAGTATTGAGCTTGGTGCGTGGAAAGCGAAAAGTCAGAGGATCGGAGGCAGAGCGGAGGGTACGTGAGGGAACATAGATCTCAAGTAGGCTTGACAGGTAATGGGGGGCTGTGTTATTGAGGCTTTTGTAGCACATGGTGTCTAGTTTGTACTGTATGCGCTTTGATACAGGGAGCCAGTGAAGTTGTGCCAGGAGAGGAGATATGTGGTCAGCTTTTTTCTTTTTGAGTACAAAGCGTGCAGCATTGTTTTGAATGCGCTGTAGGATGTGAATGGTGGAGGCAGGAAGACCAGACAGGAGTGAATTGCAATAGTCAATGCGAGACATTATGAAGGAGAGAACGAGTTTTGCAGTTGTTTCCACAGAGAGATACTTCCTGATCAAGCTTATATGATGGAGGTGATAGTAGCAAGATCTGGCAGTTTGAGAAACAAAGTTGTTCATGGAGAGGGTAGAGTCAATGCAGACACCAAGGTTTTTAGCTGAATCAGAAATTGGGACTGATGTGTTACATAATGGGAGAGAAAGAGGAGGCAGCTGAGAAAGTTTCTGACGGGTGCCAATGAGGATAGCTTCTGTCTTGTCGTCATTAAGCTGAAGTTTGTTGAACGTCATCCAGTTCTTAATGTCCAAGTAACACTCAGTGGTGCGAGTCAAGAGGTGCTGTATATTGTCTGGTGTGTCACTGTCTAGAAGTTGGGTGTCATCAGCATAGAGGTGGTGTTTTATAGAGTGGGAGTTGATGATGGTGGACAGGGGGGAGGTGTAAAGAGTGAAAAGAACAGGGCCAAGGACAGATCCTTGTGGAACACCACAGGTCAGGCATGCAGGTTGAGAGTAAGTGCCATTAATGAGAACAGTTTGTTTTCTGTTTGACAGATATGAAGTGAAAAAGGGGAGAGCAATGTCAGAGATGCCAAAAGTATGATGAAGTCTAGAAAGGAGAATACCATGATCAATGGTATCAAAGGCTGCAGACAGATCAAGGAGTGTGAGGAGAGAGACTTTGCCAGTATCAGTTGCAAGGAGGAGATTGTTGAGAATGTGTAGCAGGGCAGTTTCAGTGCTATGGCACTGGCGGTAGGCTGACTGGAAAGGATTGAGAAGATTGTTGGCAGACAGGTGAGAGTTCAGCTGGTTGAGGACAACTTTTTCAAGCAGTTTTGACAAGAAAGAGAGATTAGAGATAGGCTGGTAATTTTTCAGTTCATTTGGGTCTAAATTGTATTTCTTGAATAAGCACAGCCCAAGGTTTCAAAACTATAACCTCAACACACAGGCACACACACCCAGACACACATATCCATGTAGTGACACACACCATACAAACACATTCATACATGTATATAATGCACACACACACACACACACACACACACACACACACACACACACACACACACACACACACACACACAAGTACAAACATCCACATGCACATAAAAATGCAGGTGTACACACATGTAAACATACATGTACACATACACACACATCACACACTTAACCACATCACACCACACCACACACACACACACACACACACACACACACACACACACACACACTTTCACATACACCATACAAACACATACATACACTGATACAGCATACACACACACACACCACACACACACACACACACACACACACACACACACACACACACACACACGCTCACATACACCATACAAACACATACATACAGCATACACACACACACACACACCACCATACACACACACATACACACACACAAACACACACACACGCACGCGCGCACGCATTTCATTCACTGCTGTCCCATTTCCAGGCTGCATTTTGCTAGTTCTCCTTATGCCTCAAAGCTTTGATCACTAGGCCTATATCATGAATTAGGAAAAAAGTTGCGAATTTTTAAAGATTTAATTTTCACGTGCATTTCTGCGCCAAAGCGCAAATCAACAAAATTGTCATTTTCAGCAGGCTATACAACAGAACTGATGTGTATTTTCTGATCAGTTTTGCATTTTTCTTGACATTCCTGATGCATAGATGATGTTTGATTTTTTTCAGGTAGTTCTTATACAGGGAAAGTGATAAAATTTGCTATCAAAAACCAGAAATATCACTTTATCAGGCCATTCAGGGTTTTTGCCAATGCCCAACTGATACAAAGTATTTAACATGAAAGCATGCCGGAGACACATTTTCATAACTTTACTTTCCATTGAGCTAGAAAAATGCTTTTGGTATCACTGGATTCAGCAAAAAAAGACACACTCAACCAGCACACTTTCAAAACTGTAAAAATGAAAAAAATACACATTTATTTGACATTGATTAACCCTTTTACTCCCTCACCCTACCCACTAGCATTCTGTATCGTCACCAGAGATATCAAATCAAAAACTTAACCCTTTGAATTCCTCACCCCATCCACCAGCTTCCTACAAGAAGTTGGTGGATAGGGTGAGGAAGTCGGGAGTCAAAGGGTTAATAATTTTCTTAATACTCACAAATTGCAAAACTCAGTCACCCATCTGGATAGTGTTTTGACTTCAAGTGCCTGTCAGTATCTAAAGCAGCAGATGATCAATATCACAATTACATGTAGCATGGCTGTCATTGTTCCTGTCCACAGATCATCCATGTAATGAATGTGTGTGGACTAAAAAGCCCCAAAATTTCCATTAACAGTACACAGGATTCATCACAACATGGCAAGGTGACGCTGTTGTAGCCACTGCACTTTAGATGGATAAACCACAGTCTCAGGTGGACTTGCTGTAGCTTCAACTAAGTAACATTTTTGTTTTGTACTTGGGAATTCACTGAAACAGAATAAATGTGAGCAGACTAGACAAAAGTTCTGGCCACTGTGCTCTGAAGTAATAACTAGTCTGAGTCTTAACTGACAAAGTGTGATATACAGTAACTAGCTGAGATCTGTCACTTGCAATTAACAGGTCAGAATCCCAGGAATCAACAAGTGATACTTGGTGCATTTGCAATAACATGGATGGTTGCACATATGTCAGCCATACCGCTTGCTTTGTGGCAGTTTGCTTACTCGCAGTAGACGGATGACACTTTTGTGTATGCAGCGGTGATTTCCTCCACATCATCTGCTCACCAGAATCAAAGTCCCAGTAGAAAACATCTTCAGCATGTGTTTTCAAAAATATCCTCCCGTGAAGGCCAGCAGAAACAGTCCGTGTGACCCCTGACCTGTTCAGGTACCGGACTGATGCCCAGCTGCCATTCTCCTTTAACTCCAACACCTGTCCAATATAGAATCTTTCTACAAAATAAACAGCCATCCACTGGCCCTGCTTGGTGAACTGAAATAGGGCTGCTTCAAGTTCAACAGTGTCTTCATTCATGTCAGCAGCAGATATATCTCCTTCAGGATGAGTTGCAGTAGCAGAACAGGCAGCCACAAGACAGTCTGCAGAAGGGATAGGTCTTTCTGTGAGGAGATGGTGTTGAAGAACTAGCCTGAGATCATTCAAAAACCTGTCAGTTTTAGACAGCCTTTTTTTATTTGCTGACAACCCATGTAATCCTAGAGGCAGAATTGCAGTACTGTTTTGAATACTTCTTTCCTTCCAACTGAAGTCCTCTTAACTGCAGCAGGAGACGGTTAGTCACGTGTACTGCTGGCAACAATGGTGGTCTTCCCTTCCACCAGGCAGAAAGCTTCTCCTCAGTCGGTTGTAGGTTTCATCAGCTGAAAACAGCCACATTTCCTGTTGTTATTGTTCTCTAAGTCATGTTTCTATGTCAACCAGTTTGCAGACAAATTCAGTAATTGTCCAGTATTGTCACATCGCTAAATTTTCAACTTACAAGTTGAATCAATAAGAGAATGTGTTCAGTTTGTTATTCATTTACTGGCAACAAATTTTGTGATTACACATTTATTTCACAGTGCACATTCATATAATTGTAAGAAATTCTGAACAAAATGTGAGTATAGATCTAATTATATACGTAGACCTATAGTTTTGTTTTGTTGAAGCTTAACTGGTTCATCTGATGAAAGTGCGACCACATTGGAAGAACTGTGAAACCGAAAGTACTGCACAAGCTCAGGTCACGTGACCAAATAAAACCCTTCAATCTTTGAAATGAATGCTTTTCTTTACTAAATATATGAATGAAATAAATGAAAAGTCTCTTTCTCGTAATACTTTTATCATGAAGGTGAGTTAGCACCAATGAATTTAAATAAGTCAGTCATTTTTCGGACCAGCCCACAACGTCGAGTTTGTGTTGTTGGCACGATTCCACAGCATCTTGTTTCAAACAGTGTCGGTTCATAAAAAGTACATAGAACATTAGAAGTATTAGAACAACAAAATATTCATAAAATCAAAAACAATAAAGAACTAACTTAACAACTTGCGCGAACAGTTGATCTGACTGCGATACTGAAGTAGTCGGTGTCAAATTTCGGTCACCACTGGTGACCGACAATTCAGGATTTCTAAATATGCCAAATCAGTGAGTTTTAATGCACCGACACTTTGGCTAAATGATTTTAACTATACCCATCGCCATGAGGAGGCCCAGAAATATCGTCCATGGCGACAAACAGTGTTCGTGACGAGCGGTACACTTCGGTCTTTTTTATCGCTTGCCACATCGCGTGGAAATGATAATAAAACAACATTTTGGACAAATATTGTAGAGGGAAGTCTGATCTACAACCTGATGTATTATGAGCATGGGCAATCAGGTCTTTATAGTAGAAATTCTACTTTGAACATTTTATTGCTTGAATTTTTACACACTGACAGCATGGATCATGACGAAACGGACATGAGATAAGGATCTAGATGTCTTCTTTCATTTCATTGAGCGATCTTTTTAGATCTAGCCACTCACGCGATGCGACAGAGCATTAAGAATGGATAGTGTAAACAGAAGGTAATCGGCGTTACGTCAAGACCGCCAGCCGAACTCGCTAGGGTAGGGCGAATGAACATGGAATAAAACATACACGAAAATGAGTATTAGTCTAAACAAGTACATCATTCAAACAACGAAACACCAATCTTTTTACTGCAGTAGATTTTATTACATTTTCTTTCACACATCGCAAAATATGACGAGTTGAAATGAAAAACACCAAAAAGTAGGTCAAATCTGCAGACTTTCCGCCCGACGCACGCTGTTTGGAGTAGCTACTAATTGAGATACAGAAATGCTGTTGGTATCATTAGAATCACAATAAAAAGATCTGTTTATTGGTAATAGTTTAAAAAATCTATAGGTAAATCTCAAAATCTGTTTGGAGTAGCTACTATATGAGTATATATATATATAATACATCTCTTTGTTTCATCAACCATGTACTTCATAATCAGGTCACCGAATATTTGGTCAAAAACTGAATGGGGGTGTGGTCTGTAATGCCATACAACTTTAGCCTATGTGTTTGGCTATCTGTGTATGGAGGAATAACGTGCAAACACACACACACACACACACACACACACACACACATGTATACACACACACACACACAATGATGTACACACACACACTCTCTCTTTCTCTCTCACACACACGCACACACACACACACACACAGTGTACACATGATGTTCACACACACACTCTCTCTTTCTCTCACACACACACACACACACACACACACACACACACACACACACACACACACACACACAGTGGCGTGAATAAATGCCTTGCAATACCTTTGAGCAAAATGGTGTTTCCAGCACTGGATGGGACGACCAGTACATCCTTTCAGTCGGTTTGTTGACTATACCCATCGCCATGAGGAGGCCCAGAAATATCCTCATTTCATTTGGGTTTGTGCCTTTGTCACAGTCCCACATCTTCAGGTAGTAAAAGTCAGGAACCAGTTCTTTCACCCTTCTAGCAAAACGATTCGTCTCCAGCACAAAGTGATTGATGGTATCATCGTCCACAAACAACGAAAAGTAGCCAAGTGGCGATCTGTCACTGGGGAGAGGTACCTTCATGCCTTGTATTCCCTGGAATTTTGGAATCGCCTCCTCACTAATAGAGCCCACAGCATTTTCAGGTGTCAACCAGCCATTGTTTTTGTTTGAGTCACCACGTCTTCTTGTAACACCTGTCCGAAAACGATCGCGACCCCTTCTCCTGCCTGACAGTGGTACTGAACTGACGAAGTGGTCAACACCGTCACTGCCGACAGTCACACTGGTGCTTACTGAAGGCTCTACCACATCTGTTTCGTCTTCTTCTGAATCACTTTCGTCCTCAGATACTTCATTTTCACCATCATCAGGATTGTTGTCATCAAGGTCGAGCAGTCTCATAATTTCCTCACGCTTGAGGCCACGATTTCTTGCCATTTTTTGTTTTCCAATCAGCTAAACAGTTGTTCTGACAGCATGCAAAACATGAACCAATCGTTAGCGGAAGTGGGCAAATATGGGAGATAACTCCCAGCTTAATGTAGGGATAATTAAACTAGTTTTGTCCCTTCGACTGGTGAACCCATGGTCGCAGCTTCCTTTCCCACAATAATTTGTTAATGTGAAACAGCAGTCGATGCTCTTTCCGTTACAGATGTTTAGAGCGGCATATCAGTTATCTGCACGTCTGTGTATGTGCATTCGTATACCTGTGAATAAAATATATCCGCAAAGGCTGGTTGTACTAAGATTCTATTTTTTTCTTTTTTTTTCTTCTTTTTTTTCCCTGGTTTCTGTTTGCTTGAACGCAGGCGGTCGTAGGCCTACTTGTTTTGGATTTCTAAATATGCCAAATCAGTGAGTTTTAATGCACCGACACTTTAGCTAAATGATTTTAATATATCTGCTATATGAATGTGAATTTTAAGTATGCTTAGGGAAAATATGTGCGACTAAACAAAGATATTAATATCTAAATTTCGTTTAAGATCAATCAAAGTAAAGTCACAACATGCAAAACATGTTTCCAGTGTCAGCAAGGATTTTTCAGGTCATTTTTCAAAGAAATTTGAGTTAATATTATATCCAAAGTAGTGAGAGCTTGCCTGGTGTTCACATTTTCGTTTAGAAGTATTCATCAGGAGATGTGGAAAAAAATTCGAGTGGTATGTTTAGTACTACTGTTTGTTGGTGGTTGTTGTTGATGTTGGTGGTGGTGGTGGTTTGTTGTTTTATTTTCGTTTTGGTTTTGGTTTTGGTTTTTTGTTTGTTTGTTTTTGTTTTGTTTTTTGTTTTTGGTTAAGAAATTAATCATGGTTAATAACTGATTTTGACAGTATTGCACAGCATATGCTAAATGGACGCCAAAAGGCAAAATAGTAATATAGCTTGACTACTTTATTTCACAATCTCTGTTTATGGATGAATCCACATAATTATGCGAAGAAGTGAAGAAGTTGCAAATATAAACATTTCTTAGACAATCAAAATCGTGAGAACACTGTTGAGTTGAAATCCATTATACACAGCGCAGAGGCTTTGATGAATACGTTGTCTGCATGAGAATTCTTAGGTAAATTCTGAATGAACAAGGCACTCGGTTCAACTTAGACGTAATGATGGAAAAAAGACCTTTGCTTGGGACAAAATACGAGTTATAACTATCAAGTTTTCTAACCGCTCATGATGAAGCTAAGATCAATGGGTATAAGTATCACAGCATATGCCTGTACTAATAATTTTGTAAAATGATATTTGGAATAAACAAAAACTAGTAACTGTTGATAAACACCAATAGACAGTGTCATAAATGCTGTTTGTTAAGTGGAAGTGTGTGATAAATATATGTTTGCCAGTGTCATAAATGCTGTTTGTCAAGTGGATCATCATCATCAATATCAAGTGCCCTGCCGCATGGCGTTGGCGCTCTTGGCCCTTCATTATGTATTTATCCCTTGTTGTCGCAAGTACATCTCTTGCCCTCTCTGTCCTTAGCCACCCT
>JAPXFY010000029.1:17106550-17109050 GCA_030674185.1 Monoplex corrugatus
ATAACAACTGTTGGACACATGTATAACAAACATAACAACTGTTGGTCACACATGTATAACAAACATAACAACTGTTGGTCACACATGTATAACAAACAAACTGTTGGTCACACATGTATAACACAAACATAACAACTGTTGGTCACAATGTATAACAAACATAACTGTTGGTCACATGTATAACAAACATAACAACTGTTGGTCACATGTATAACAAAATATAACACTGTTGGTCCACATATGTATAACAGAAACATAACTGTTGGTCACACATGTATAACAAACATAACAACTGTTGGTCACACATGTATAACAGAAACATAACTGTTGGTCACACATGTATAACGAACATAACAACTGTTGGTCACACATGTATAACAAACATAACAACTGTTGGTCACATATGTATAACAGAAACATAACTGTTGGTCACACATGTATAACAGAAACATAACAACTGTTGGTCACATATGTATAACAGAACATAACAACTGTTGGTCACATGTATAACAGAAACATAACAACTGTTGGTCACACATGTATAACAAACATAACAACTGTTGGTCCTACATGTATAACAAACATAACAACTGTTGGTCACACATGTATAACAAACATAACAAACTGTTGGTCACACATGTATAACAAACATAACAACTGTTGGTCACATATGTATAACAGAAACATAACAACTTTTGGTCACACATGTATAACAAACATAACAACTGTTGGTCACACGTGTACAACAAACATAACAACTGTTGGTCACACATGTATAACAAACATAACAACTGTTGGTCACATATGTATAACAAACAGAACAACTGTTGGTCCTACATGTATAACAAACATAACAACTTTTGGTCACACATGTATGACAAACATAACAACTGTTGGTCACACATGTATAACAAACATAACAACTGTTGGTCACACATGTATAACAAACATAACAACTGTTGGTCACACATGTATAACAAACATAACAACTGTTGGTCACACATGTATAACAAACATAACAACTGTTGGTCACATATGTATAACAGAAACATAACAACTGTTGGTCACATGTATAACAGAAACATAACAACTGTTGGTCACACATGTATAACAAACATAACAACTGTTGGTCACACATGTATAACAAACATAACAACTGTTGGTCACACATGTATAACAGAAACATAACAACTGTTGGTCACACATGTATAACAGAAACATAACAACTGTTGGTCACATGTATAACAGAAACATAACAACTGTTGGTCACACATGTATAACAGACATAACAACTGTTGGTCACACATGTATAACAGAAACATAACAACTGTTGGTCACATGTATAACAGAAACATAACAACTGTTGGTCACACATGTATAACAGAAACATAACAACTGTTGGTCACACATGTATAACACAAACATAACAACTGCTGGTCACACATGTATAACAGAAACATAACAACTGTTGGTCACACATGTATAACAGAAATATAACAACTGTTGGTCACACATGTATAACACAAACATAACAACTGCTGGTCACACATGTATAACAGAAACACAACAACTGTTGGTCACACATGTATAACAGAAACAACAACTGTTGGTCACACATGTATAACAGAAACATAACTGTTGGTCACACATGTATAACAGAAACATAACTGTTGGTCGCTGTGTTATCTAATTTCTGTGTGGGGTCTTCTCCAGGTGGGAGACACGCTGTGTGTGACACAGAAGGCGGAGAAACCAGACCGCGTGTTCATGGATGGCTCAACACACATTAACATGTCAGACCCTTTCCCCTCTCCAGCCAACGCCCAACATGGCGACTGGTACTACGATGAAGCTGCAGGGAAAATATCTTATTACAGTAAGCTAGCGATTTTTCTCTTTCAGTTTTCGGTTGTCTCAATTTCGGTATTCCAACGTAGCGTCTCCTGATAAGATATGCAGATCCACATGTCATTTACATGTTACCAAGATTATTCCAGTGATAGGCTGATACAATACCAGTGTAAAATATAGACTAGGTAAAATTTAGTCTAGGTAGGGCCTCAGGACCTGGCCAGCTCATGGGTTTATGTGCAGGCTTAAGGCTTGTGCCTTGATCATCATACACATGGCACCTGTGACGTTAGTACATGTGGAATTCGTTCCGAGCACGGAGACGTCATCTTGAGAAACTGAAACTGAAAGTGTCTCTTGTGCTCAGCATGAATTCCATGTGCACTGATGCTGCTGATGCCATGTGTTGAAGAAGATACACAATGATAATGGCATAAGCCATAAATCTGCACGCAAGCCCTATATGCTGGCATTTTAGTCTTTCATCTTTCGTAAAACAGTATTGCAGGAAAGCTGGAGGGAAAGAGAACACCAGGTAGACCCAGGGCGAAAACATTGGACGGACTTGATAGTACATTGGATTGCTGATGGTAGGTCAGGAGTTTGAGTCCCCATTAGTCAAAAAATCAAAAAATCATTTAGGGATTTT
>JAPXFY010000029.1:17111550-17114050 GCA_030674185.1 Monoplex corrugatus
TGTAATAGGCCCCTCTTATAACTGTTCTCTGCCTGTAAAAGGCCCCTCTTATAACTGTTCTCTGCCTGTAATAGGTCCCTCTTATAACTTCTCTGCCTGTAATAGGCCCCTTTTATAACTGTTCTCTGCCTGTAATAGGTCCCTCTTATAACTGTTCTCTGCCTGTAATAGGTCCCTCTTATAACTGTTCTCTGCCTGTAATAGGTCCCTCTTATAACTGTTCTCTGCATGTAATAGGTCCCTCTTATAACTGTTTTCTGCCTGTAATAGGTCCCTCTTATAACTGTTCTCTGCCTGTAAAAGGTCCCTCTTATAACTGTTCTCTGCCTGTAATAGGTCCCTCTTATAACTGTTCTCTGCCTATAGGTCCCTCTTATAACTGTTCTCTGCCTGTAATAGGCCCCTCTTATAACTGTTCTCTGCCTGTAATAGGCCCCTCTTATAACTGTTCTCTGCCTGTAAGAGGTCCCTCTTATAACTGTTCTCTGCCTGTAAAAGGCCCCTCTTATAACTGTCTGTGCCTGTAATAGGTCCCTCTTATAACTGTGTCTACCTGTAATAGGTCACTCTTATAACTGTCTCTGTCTGTGATAGGTCCCTCTTATAACTGTCTGTGCCTGTAATAGGTCCCTCTCATAACTCTGTCTGTAATAGGTCCCTCTTATAACTGTCACTGCCCGTAATAGGTCCCTCTTATAACTGTCTCTGTAATAGGTCCCTCTTATAACTGTCTGTGCCTGTAATAGGTCCCTCTTATAACTGTCTGTGCCTGTAATAGGTCCCTCTTATAACTGTCTGTGCCTGTAATAGGTCCGTCTTATAACTGTCTGCCTGTAATAGGTCCCTCTTATAATTATCTCTGTAATAGGTCCCTCTTATAACTGTCTCTGCCTGTAATAGGTCCCTCTTATAACTGTCTCTGCCTGTAATAGGTCCCTCTTATAACTGTCTCTGCCTGTAATAGGTCCCTCTTATAACTGTCTCTGCCTGTAATAGGTCCCTCTTATAACTGTCTCTGCCTGTAATAGGTCCCTCTTATAACTGTCTCTGTAATAGGTCCCTCTTATAACTGTCTCTGTAATAGGTCCCTCTTACAACTGTCTCTGCCTGTAATAGGTCCCTCTTATAACTGTCTCTGCCTGTAATAGGTCCCTCTTATAACTGTCTCTGCCTGTAATAGGTCCCTCTTATAACTGTCTCTGTAATAGGTCCCTCTTATAACTGTCTCTGTAATAGGTCCCTCTTACAACTGTCACTGTCTGTAATAGGTCCCTCTTATAACTGTCTCTGTCTTTAATAGGTCCCTCTTATAACTGTTCTCTGCCTGTAACAGGTCCATCTTATAACTGTCTCTGTAATAGGTCCCTCTTATAACTGTCTATGTAATAGGTCCCTCTTATAACTTCTCTGTCTGTAATAGGTCCTTATTATAACTGTCTCTGTCTGTAATAGGTCCCTCTTATAACTGTCTCTGCCTGTAACAGGTCCCTCTTATAACTGTTCTCTGCCTGTAATAGGTCCATGTTATAACTGTCTCTGCACGTAACAGGTCCCTCTTATAACTGTCTCTGCCTTTAATAGATCCCTCGTATAACTTTCTCTGTAATAGGTCCCTCTTATAACTGTCTCTGTAATAGGTCAATCTTATAACTGTCTCAGCCTGTAATCGGTCCCTCTTATAACTGTCTGTGCCTGTAAAATTGTCCCTCTTATAACTGTCTGTGACTGTAATAGGTCCCTCATAACTGTCTGTGTCCTGTAATAGGCCCCTCTTATAACTGTCTGTGCCTGTAATCGGTCCCTCTTAGAACTGTCTGCCTGTAATAGGCCCCTCTTATAACTGTCTCTGCCTGTAATAGGTCCCTCTTATAATTGTCTCACTGTTGGCCCACATGTATAACTGAAACATAACAATGTTGGTCACATGTATAACAGAAACATAACAACTGTTGGTCACACATGTATAACAGACATAACAACTGTTGGTCACACATGTATAACAGAAACATAACAACTGTTGGTCACATGTATAACAGAAACATAACAACTGTTGGTCACACATGTATAACAGAAACATAACAACTGTTGGTCACACATGTATAACACAAACATAACAACTGCTGGTCACACATGTATAACAGAAACATAACAACTGTTGGTCACACATGTATAACAGAAATATAACAACTGTTTGGTCACACATGTATAACACAAACATAACAACTGCTGGTCACACATGTATAACAGAAACACAACAACTGTTGGTCACACATGTATAACAGAAACAACAACTGTTGGTCACACATGTATAACAGAAACATAAACTGTTGGTCACACATGTATAACAGAAACATAACTGTTGGTCGCTGTGTTATCTAATTTCTGTGTGGGGTCTTCTCCAGGTGGGAGACACGCTGTGTGTGACACAGAAGGCGGAGAAACCAGACCGCGTGTTCATGGATGGCTCAACACACATTAACATGTCAGACCCTTTCCCCTC
>JAPXFY010000029.1:17119050-17139050 GCA_030674185.1 Monoplex corrugatus
AATAGGCCCCTCTTATAACTGTCTCTGCCTGTAATAGGTCCCTCTTATAATTGTCTCTGTTTGTAATAGGTCCCTCTTATAACTGTCTGCCTTAAATAGGTCCCTCTTATAACTGTCTGCCTGTAATAGGTCCCTCTTATAACTGTCTATGCCTGTAATAGGCCCCTCTTATAACTGTCTGCCTGTAATAGGTCCCTCTTATAATTGTCTGCCTGTAATAGGTCCCTCTTATAACTGTCTGCCTGTAATAGGTCCCTTTTATAACTGCCTGTAATAGGTCCCTCTTATAACTGTCTATGCCTGTAATATGTCCCTCTTATCACTTTATATGCCTGTAATAGGACCATCTTATAACTGCCTGCCTGTAATAGGTCCCTTTTATAACTGTCTGCCTGTAATAGGTCCCTCTTGTAACTGTCTCTGCCTGTAATAGGTCACTTTTATAACTGTCTCTGCCTGTAATAGGTCCCTCTTATAACTGTCTCTGCCTGTAATAGGTCCCTCTTCTAACTGTCTGCCTGTAATAGGTCCTCTTATAACTGTCTATGCCTGTAATAGGCCCCTCTTATAACTGCCTGCCTATAATAGGCCCCTTTATAACTGCCTGCCTGTGATATGTCCCTCTTATAACTGTCTCTGCCTGTAATAGGTCCCTCTTATAACTATCTGCCTGTAATAGGCCCCTCTTATAACTGTCTCTGCCTTTAATAGGTCCCTCTTATAACTGTCTGCCTGTAATAGGTCCCTCTTATAACTGTGTGTGCCTGTAATAGGTCCCTCTTATAACTGTCTCTGCCTGTAATAGGTCCCTCTTATAAATGTCTATGCCTGTAATAGGTCCCTCTTATAACTGTCTCTGCCTGTAATAGGTACCTCTTATAACCGTCTCTGTAATAGGTCCCTATTATAACTGTCTCTGTCTGTAATAGGTCCCTCTTATAACTGTCTCTGCCTGTAACAGGTCCCTCTTATAACTTCTCTGCCTGTAACAGGTCCCTCATAACTGTTCTCTACCTGTAATAGGTCCCTCTTATAACTGTTCTCTGCCTGTAACAGGTCCCTCTTATAACTCTTCTCTGCCTGTAATAGGTCCTCTTTATAATTGTCTCCACCTGTAATTGGTCCCTTTTATAACTGTCTCTGCCTGTAATAGATCCCTCTTATAACTTTCTCTTTAATAGGTCCCTCTTATAACTGTCTCTGTAATAGGTCAATCTTATAACTGTCTCTGTCTGTAATAGGTCCCTCTTATAACTGTCTGTGCCTGTAAAAGGTCCCTCTTATACCTCTGTGTCTGTAATAGGTCCCTCTTATAACTGTCTGTGCCTGTAAAAGGTCCCTCTTATAACTCTGTGTCTGTAATAGGTCCCTCTTATAACTGTCTGTGCCTGTAATAGGCCCTCTCATAACTGTCTTTGCCTGTAATAGGCCCCTTTATAACTGTTCTATGCCTGTAATAGGTCCCTCTTATAGTTGTGTCTGCCTGTAATAGGTCCCTCTTATAACTGTCTGCCTGTAATAGGTCCCTCTTATACTGTCTGTGCCTGTAAAAGGTCCCTCTTATAACTGTCTGTGCCTGTAAAAGGTCCCTCTTATAACTGTGTCTGTAATAGGTCCCTCTTATAACTGTCTGTGCCTGTAATAGGTCCCTCTTATAACTGTCTGCCTGTAATAGTTCCCTCTTATAACTGTCTGCCTGTAATAGGCCCCTCTTATAACTGTCTCTGCCTGTAATAGGTCCCTCTTATAACTGTCTGCCTGTAATAGGTCCCTCTTATAACTGTCTCTGCCTGTAATAGGCCCCTCTTATAACTGTCTGCCTGTAATAGGTCCCTCTTATAACTGTCTGCCTGTAATAGGTCCCTCTTATAACTGTCTGCCTGTAATAGGTCCCTCTTATAACTGCCTGTAATAGGTCCCTCCTATAACTGTCTATGCCTGTAATATGTCCCTCTTATAACTTTCTATGCCTGTAATAGGTCCCTCTTATAACTGTCTGCCTGTAATAGGTCCCTTTTATAACTGTTTGCCTGTAATAAGTCCCATGAATGTCCATAGTGTGTTAAACCAACAGACAAATGGCTGCTCAAAGGATGTTACATCAACAGACAAATGGCTGATGATAGTGTGTTACATCAATAGACAAATGGCTGATCATAATGTGTTACATCAACAGACAAACAGCTGATCATATGTGTGCTACATCAACAGACAAATGGCTGATCATAGTGTGTTACATCAAGAGACAAATGACTGATCATAGTGTGTTACATCAACAGACAAGTGACTGATCATAATGTGTTACATCAACAGACAAGTGACTGATCATAATGTGTTACATCAACAGACAAGTGACTGATCATAGTGTGTTACATCAACAGACAAATGACTGACCATAGTGTGTTACATCAACAGACAAATGGCTGATCATAATGTGCTACATCAACAGACAAATGGCTGATCATAGTGTGTTACATCAAGAGACAAATGACTGATCATAGTGTGTTACATCAACAGACAAATGGCTGATCATAGTTTGTTACATCAACAGACAAATGGCTGATCATAGTGTGTTACACCAACAGACAAATGACTGACCATAGTGTGTTACACCAACAGACAAATGACTGATCATAGTGTGCTACATCAAGAGACAAACGACTGATCATAGTGTGTTACATCAACAGACAAATGGCTGATGGTAATGTGTTACATCAACAGACAAATGGCTGATGATAATGTGTTACATCAACAGACAAATGACTGATCATAGTTTGTTACATCAAGAGACAAATGGCTGATGGTAATGTGTTACATCAAGAGAGAAATGGCTGATCATAGTGTGTTACACCAACAGACAAATGGCTGATCATAATGTGCTACATCAACAGACAAATGGCTGATGATAATGTGTTACATCAACAGACAAATGACTGATAATAATGTGTTACACCAGCAGACAAATGGCTGATAGTAATGTGTTACATCAACAGAGAAATTGCTGATCATAGTGTGTTACACCAATAGAGAAATGGCTGATCATAGTGTGTTACACCAACAGACAAATGACTGATCATAGTGTGTTACACCAACAGACAACTGGCTGATCATAGTGTCTTACACCAACAGACAAATGACTGATCATAGTGTGTTACATCAACAGACAAATGGCTGATCACAGTGTGCTACATCAACAGACAAATCACTGATCATAGTTTGTTACATCAAGAGACAAATGACTGATCATAGTGTGTTACATCAACAGACAAATGGCTGATGGCAATGTGTTACATCAAGAGAGAAATCGCTGATCATAGTGTGTTATACCAACAGACAAATGGCTGATCATAATGTGCTACATCAACAGACAAATGGCTGATCATAGTGTGTTACATCAACAGACAAATGACTGATCATAGTGTGTTACACTAACAGACAAATGGCTGATAGTAATGTGTTACATCAACAGAGAAATTGCTGATCATAGTGTGTTACACCAACAGACGAATGGCTGACCATAGTGTGTTACACCAACAGACAAATGACTGATCATAGTGTGTTACACCAACAGTCAAATGGCTGATCATAGTGTGTTACACAAACAGACAAATGGCTGATCATAATGTGCTACATCAACAGACAAATGGCAGATGGTAAAGTGTTACATCAACAGACAAATGACTGATCATAGTGTGTTACACCAGCAGACAAATGGTTGATAGTAATGTGTTACATCAACAGACAAATTGCTGATCATAGTGTGTTACACTAACAGACAAATGGCTGATCATAGTGTGATGCATCAACAGACAAATGACTGATCATAGTGTGTTACACCAAAAGACAAATGGTTGATCATAGTGTGTTACACCAACAGACAAATGACTGATCATAGTGTGTTACACCAACAGACAACTGGCTGATCATAGTGTCTTACACCAACAGACAAATGACTGATCATAGTGTGTTACATCAACAGACAAATGGCTGATCACAGTGTGCTACATCAACAGACAAATCACTGATCATAGTTTGTTACATCAAGAGACAAATGACTGATCATAGTGTGTTACATCAACAGACAAATGGCTGATTGGCAATGTGTTACATCAAGAGAGAAATCGCTGATCATAGTGTGTTATACCAACAGACAAATGGCTGATCATAATGTGCTACATCAACAGACAAATGGCTGATCATAGTGTGTTACATCAACAGACAAATGACTGATCATAGTGTGTTACACTAACAGACAAATGGCTGATAGTAATGTGTTTACATCAACAGAGAAATTGCTGATCATAGTGTGTTACACCAACAGACGAATGGCTGACCATAGTGTGTTACACCAACAGACAAATGACTGATCATAGTGTGTTACACCAACAGTCAAATGGCTGATCATAGTGTGTTACACAAACAGACAAATGGCTGATCATAATGTGCTACATCAACAGACAAATGGCAGATGGTAAAGTGTTACATCAACAGACAAATGACTGATCATAGTGTGTTACACCAGCAGACAAATGGTTGATAGTAATGTGTTACATCAACAGACAAATTGCTGATCATAGTGTGTTACACTAACAGACAAATGGCTGATCATAGTGTGATGCATCAACAGACAAATGACTGATCATAGTGTGTTACACCAAAAGACAAATGGCTGATCATAGTGTGTTACACCAACAGACAAATGGCTGATCATAATATGTTACACCAACAGACAAATGGCTGATGATGATGTGTTACATCAACAGACAAATGGCTGGTCATAGTGTGTTACACCAACAGACAAATGACTTATCATAGTGTGTTACATCAACAGACAAATGGCTGATCATAGTGTGTTACATCAACAGACAAATGACTGATGATAGTGTGTTACATCAAGAGACAAATGACTGATGATAATGTGTTACATCAACAGACAAATGACTGATCATAATGTGTTACATCAACAGACAAATGGCTGACCATAATATGTTACACCAACAGACAAATGGCTGATCATAGTGTGTTACATCAACAGACAAATGACTGATGATAGTGTGTTTCATCAACTGACAAATGACTGATAGTGTGTTACATCAACAGACAAATGACTGATGATAATGTGTTACATCAAAATACAAATGACTGATCATAGTGTGTTACATCAACAAATGACTGATCAATAGACAAATGGCTGATGATAATGTGTTACATCAACAGACAAATGGCTGATCATAGTGTGTTACATGAACAGACAAATGGCTAATGATTAGTGTGTTACATCAACAACAAATGACTGATGATATGTGTTACACCAACAACAAATTGCTGATGATATGTGTTACATCAACGACAAATGGCTTATGATAATGTGTTACATCAACAGACAATGGCTGATCATAGTGTGTTACATCAACAGACAAATGGCTGATCATAGTGTGTTAAATTCAACAAATAAATGATGTGATAAATGTTGTTACATCAACAGACAAATGACATGATAATGTGTTGCATCAACAGACAAATGCTGACATAATATGTTACACCAACAGACAAATGGCTGATCATAGTGCGTTTACATCAACAGACAAATGACTGATGATATGTGTTTCATCAACAGACAAATGGCTGATCATAGTGTGTTACATCAACAGACAATGGCTGATCGATAGTGTGTTACATCAACAGAAAATGACTGATGATATGTGTTACACAACAACAAATGGCTGACCATAGTGTGTTACATCAACAGACAAATGACTGATGATAGTGTGTTACACAACAGATAAAGTGGCTGATCATAGTGTGTTACATACAGAAAATGACTGATGATAATGTGTTACACCAACAGACAAATGGACTGATGATAATGTGTTACACCAACAGACAAATGGCTGATCATAGTGTGTTACACAACAGACAAATGCTGATATAGTGTGTTACATCACAGACAAATGGCTGATCATAGTGTGTTACATCAACAGACTAATGACTGATGATAATGTGTTAAATCAGCAGAAAAATGGCTGATCATAGTTTGTTACACCAACAGACAAATGACTGATCATAGTGTGTTACATCAACAGACAAATGGCTGATCATAGCGTGTTACACCAACAGACAAAAAGTTGATCATAATGTGTTACACAACAGACAAATTGGCTGATCATAGTGTGTTTCACCAACAGACAAATGGCTGATCATAGTGTGTTACTTCAACAGACAAATGGCTGATCATAGTGTGTTACATCAACAGACAAATGACTGATGATAGTGTGTTACATCAACAGACAAATGGCTGATCATAGTGTGTTACACAAACAGACAAATAGCTGACCATAGTGTGTTACATCAACAGACAAGTGGCTGATCATAGTGTGTTACACCAACAGACAAATGGCTGATCATAGTGTGTTACACAACAGACAAATGGTTGATTCATAATGTGTTACACCAACAGACAAATTGCTGATCATAGTGTGTTACACCAACAGACAAATGGCTGATCAATAGTGTGTTACATCAACAGACAAATGGCTGATCATAGTGTGTTGCATCAACAGACAAATGGCTGATCATAGTGTGTTACATCAACAGACAAATGACTGATGATAGTGTGTTTCATCAACAGACAAATGACTGATAGTGTGTTACATCAACAGACAAATGACTGATCATAGTGTGTTACATCAACAGACAAATGGCTGATGGCAATGTGTTACATCAAGAGAGAAATGGCTGATCATAGTGTGTTACATCAACAGACAAATGGCTGATCATAGTATGTTACATCAACAGACAAATGGCTGATCATAGTGTGCTACATCAACAGACAAATGGCTGATGGTAATGTGTGTTACATCAACAGACAAATGACTGATCATAGTGTGCTACACCAACAGACAAATGGCTGATCATAGTGTGTTACACCAACAGACAAATGGCTGATCTTAATGTGCTACATCAACAGACAAATGGTGATGGTAATGTGTTAAATCAACAGACAAATGACTGATAATAATGTATTACACCAACAGACAAATGGCTGATAGTAATGTGTTACATCAACAGAGAAATTGCTGATCATAGTGTGTTACACCAACAGTCAAATGACTGATCATAGTGTGTTACACCAATAGACAACTGGCTGATCATAGTGTGTTACATCAACAGACAAATGGCTGATCATAGTGTGCTACATCAACAGACAAATGGCTGATGGTAATGTGTTACATCAACAGACAAATGACTGATCATAGGTGTTACACCAACAGACAAATGGCTGATCATAGTGTGTTACACCAACAGACAAATGGCTTATCATAATGTGCTACATCAACAGACAAATGGCTGATGGTAATGTGTTACATCAACAGACAAATGACTGATCATAGTGTGTTACACCAACAGACAAATGGCTGATAGTAATGTGTTACATCAACAGACAAATTGCTGATCATAGTGTGTTACACTAACAGACAAATGGCTGATCATAGTGTGATACATCAACAGACAAATGACTGATCATAGTGTGTTACACCAATAGACAAATGGCTGATCATAGTGTGTTACACCAGCAGACAAATTGGCTGATCATAATATGTTACACCAACAGACAAATGGCTGATGATAATGTGTTACATCAACAGACAAATGGCTGATGATAATGTGTTACATCAACAGACAAATGGCTGATCATAGTGTGTTACATGAACAGACAAATGGCTAATCATAGTGTGTTACATCAACAAACAAATGACTGATCATAGTGTGTTACACCAACAGACAAATTGCTGATGATAATGTGTTACATCAACAGACAAATGGCGTTATGATAATGTGTTACATCAACAGACAAATGGCTAATCATAGTGTGTTACATCAACAGACAAATGGCTGATCATAGTGTGTTAAATTCAACAGATAAATGACTGATGATAATGTGTTACATCAACAGACAAATGACATGATAATGTGTTGCATCAACAGACAAATGACTGACCATAATATGTTACACCAACAGACAAATGGCTGATCATAGTGCGTTACATCAACAGACAAATGACTGATGATAGTGTGTTTCATCAACAGACAAATGGCTGATCATAGTGTGTTACATCTAACAGACAAATGGCTGATCGTAGTGTGTTACATCAAGAGAAATGACTGATGATAATGTGTTACACCAACAGACAAATGACTGACCATAGTGTGTTACATCAACAGACAAATGACTGATGATAATGTGTTACACCAACAGATAAATGGCTGATCATAGTGTGTTACATCATGAGAAATGACTGATGATAATGTGTTACACCAACAGACAAATGACTGATGATAATATGTTACACCAACAGACAAATGGCTGATCATAGTGTGTTACATCAACAGACAAATGACTGATGATAATGTGTTACATCAGCAGACAAATGGCTGATCATAGTGTGTTACATCAACAGACTAATGACTGATGATAATGTGTTAAATCAGCAGAAAAATGGCTGATCATAGTTTGTTACACCAACAGACAAATGACTGATCATAGTGTGTTACATCAACAGACAAATGGCTGATCATAGCGTGTTACACCAACAGACAAAAAGTTGATCATAATGTGTTACACCAACAGACAAATTGGCTGATCATAGTGTGTTTCACCAACAGACAAATGGCTGATCATAGTGTGTTACTTCAACAGACAAATGGCTGATCATAGTGTGTTACATCAACAGACAAATGACTGATGATAGTGTGTTACATCAACAGACAAATGGCTGATCATAGTGTGTTACACAAACAGACAAATAGCTGACCATAGTGTGTTACATCAACAGACAAGTGGCTGATCATAGTGTGTTACACCAACAGACAAATGGCTGATCATAGTGTGTTACACCAACAGACAAATGGTTGATCATAATGTGTTACACCAACAGACAAATTGCTGATCATAGTGTGTTACACCAACAGACAAATGGCTGATCATAGTGTGTTACATCAACAGACAAATGGCTGATCATAGTGTGTTGCATCAACAGACAAATGGCTGATCATAGTGTGTTACATCAACAGACAAATGACTGATGATAGTGTGTTTCATCAACAGACAAATGACTGATAGTGTGTTACATCAACAGACAAATGACTGATCATAGTGTGTTACATCAACAGACAAATGGCTGATGGCAATGTGTTACATCAAGAGAGAAATGGCTGATCATAGTGTGTTACATCAACAGACAAATGGCTGATCATAGTATGTTACATCAACAGACAAATGGCTGATCATAGTGTGCTACATCAACAGACAAATGGCTGATGGTAATGTGTTACATCAACAGACAAATGACTGATCATAGTGTGCTACACCAACAGACAAATGGCTGATCATAGTGTGTTACACCAACAGACAAATGGCTGATCTTAATGTGCTACATCAACAGACAAATGGCTGATGGTAATGTGTTAAATCAACAGACAAATGACTGATAATAATGTATTACACCAACAGACAAATGGCTGATAGTAATGTGTTACATCAACAGAGAAATTGCTGATCATAGTGTGTTACACCAACAGTCAAATGACTGATCATAGTGTGTTACACCAATAGACAACTGGCTGATCATAGTGTGTTACATCAACAGACAAATGGCTGATCATAGTGTGCTACATCAACAGACAAATGGCTGATGGTAATGTGTTACATCAACAGACAAATGACTGATCATAGGTGTTACACCAACAGACAAATGGCTGATCATAGTGTGTTACACCAACAGACAAATGGCTTATCATAATGTGCTACATCAACAGACAAATGGCTGATGGTAATGTGTTACATCAACAGACAAATGACTGATCATAGTGTGTTACACCAACAGACAAATGGCTGATAGTAATGTGTTACATCAACAGACAAATTGCTGATCATAGTGTGTTACACTAACAGACAAATGGCTGATCTAGTGTGATACATCAACAGACAAATGACTGATCATAGTGTGTTACACCAATAGACAAATGGCTGATCATTAGTGTGTTACACCAGCAGACAAATTGGCTGATCATAATATGTTACACCAACAGACAAATGGCTGATGATAATGTGTTACATCAACAGACAAATGGCTGATCATAGTGTGTTACACCAACAGACAAATGACTGATCATAGTGTGTTACATCAACAGACAAATGGCTGATCATAGTGTGTTACATCAACAGACAAATGACGGATGATAATGTGTTACATCAACAGACAAATGACTGATGATAATGTGTTACATCAACAGACAAATGACTGATGATAATGTGTTACATCAACAGACAAATGGCTGATCATAATATGTTACACCAACAGACAAATGGCTGATCATAGTGTGTTACATCAACAGACAAATGACTGATGATAGTGTGTTTCATCAACAGACAAATGACTGATAGTGTGTTACATCAAGAGACAAATGACTGATGATAATGTGTTACATCAACATACAAATGACTGATCATAGTGTGTTACATCAACAAATGACTGATCAACAGACATATGGCTGATGATAATGTGTTACATCAACAGACAAATGGCTGATGATAATATGTTACACCAACAGACAAATGGCTGATCATAGTGTGTTACATGAACAGACAAATGACTGATCATAGTGTGTTACATCAACAGACAAATGACTGATCATAGTGTGTTACATCAACAGACAAATGGCTGATCATAGTGTGTTACATCAAGAGACAAATGACTGATGATAATGTGTTACATCAACAGACAAATGGCTGATGATAATGTGTTACACCAACAGACAAATGGCTGATGATAATGTGTTACATCAACAGACAAATGACTGATCATAGTGTGTTACATCAACATGCAAATGGCTGATCATAGTGTGTTACATCAACAGACAAATGACTGATGATAATGTGTTACACCAACAGACAAATTTGCTGATGATAATGTGTTACATCAACAGACAAATGGCTGATGATGATGTGTTACATCAACAGACAAATGGCTGATCATAGTGTGTTACATCAACAGACAAATGGCTGATCAAAGTGTGTTACATTAACAGACAAATGGCTGATGATAATGTGTTACATCAACAGACAAATGGCTGATGATAATGTGTTACATCAACAGACAAATGGCTGATCATAGACGAGCGCATACCACCCCTGGATTACCTCATCATCGAAGGAGGTCTCTCAGCAGCAGAAGATGCATCTCTGGATTTCACGCTGGACGTGAACTATATCATAGTTGTTGGCCGGCTGGTCATAGGATGGGAACATACTCCCTTTAACGGCTCAGCACGCATCATACTGAGGGGAGAGCACTCCACACCGAATTATCCTACCAGCAGTGGCGCTGAACTGGGAGCCAAGTTTCTCGGTAAGTTGTGTGTGTAGGACTGTGTCAGCGTGCAGTGCTGTGCTAACAGAACACAAAGGCAATCGTGTTGGTAAACACATTCAGGAACCAGAAAAACACAAAAATAGAATCAGAACGCGTATTTAATACAACAAGACAAGACAGGAACCAGAAGAACAAGCAAACCAAAGTGAACACGTATTCAACACAACAAGACAAGACAAGCGCAAATTTTCGGCCAACCAGCCTTTGTCAAGCGCGATTGCACGGTCACAAACAGACCACAAACAACACCAAACAACGGATAATAAGAAGAGGACTAAAAACTTCCCTGCCGCCTCCAGGGACCAAAATGGACAAGACAGGCACAAATTTTCGACCAACTAGTCTTTGTCAAGCGTAAGATTACAAACAAAGAAATACCAGATACAAAAATTATGTAAAATGACTGAAACTTCCCTGTTGCTTCGTCCAGTTGGAGAAAGGCACTAAATGCACATTCAGTTTCAGTTTCAGTTTCAGTTTCTCAAGATGACGTCTCCGCGCTCGGAACGAATTCCATATGCACTAACGTTACAGGTGCCACATGTATGGTGACCATGGCACATACCTCAAACATGCATATAAACCCATGAGCTGACAAGGTCTTGATAAACACATTGCATGTTAATGTTGTTGTGTTGTGCGTGTGGATGGGAGATGTACTTGCAGCGACGAGGGACAGATTCGTATGGAGGGCCATGATGGCCAACGCCATGTGGCAGGGCACATGATGATGATGATGATGATGATGATGATTATGATGATGATTGTGCATTCGTTATTATAATGATATCGTGATGGGCGTACTCTGTTTCTACAATGGGATAATAACCGAGTTACACAATATTGTATAGACAGATGCTTTTGGTTTTTGAGACTATACATGACCCTTATCATCACCCTGTTAGCTTCAGTGGTTACTGCACCAACAGTAAGAATTTGTCAACAATAAACACAAGACACACACACGCACACACCCTACACGCATACACACACACACACACGCACACGCACCGCACACATACTACACGCACACACACACACACACACACACACACACACACACACACACACACACACACACAGAGCTCCATCTAGATTAACCCCAACAACGCTTACTGCGTGTATGTCCCGATCCACTGGATCAAATGGTGTGTCTTTAAATCCTACCCTTTATACGGGGAAACAGTTATATAAATGAAACCCTGTTTGATACAGGAACCAGAAAAAATCCAACAACAAAAACCTCCAATCAGAACGCGTATTTAATACAACCAGACAAGACAGGCACAAATTTTAGGTCAACTGGCCTTTGTCAAGCGTAAGATTACAAACAAACACCAATTACAAAAATTAGGAGAAAAAGACTGAAACTTCCCTGCTGCTTCTCCTCATTTTTGTATCTGGTGTTTGTTTGTTTATGATCTTACGTTTTGACAAAGGCCAGTTGGTCGAAAATCTGCGCCTGTCTTGTCTGGTTGTATTAAATACGCATTCTGGTTTTTTTGTTTTTTTTCGTGTTTTTGTCCGGTTCCTGTTTGTTTGATGGCAGACAGTCACACTTGTTTTGGATTTCATGTTCTGTACAGCTGTCTATGGTGGCCTGGACCTTCACGGTGCCAAACCGAACGTGAAGTGGTCTCACCTGGCCAGCACTGCAATGCCTGGTGACATGACCTTGACCCTGGAGGATGCTGTGACGTGGGTAGTGGGGGATGAGGTGATGGTGACTACGACCGACGCCAGCGCTTGGCACACGGAGACTTTCAGACTGACCAGTGTGTCCGGCACTGTGCTGACCCTCAACAGCTCTCTGCAGTATAGACATGTTGGTGAGTGTGTATACGTGCTGGTGAGTGTGTACACATGTTGGTGAGTGTGTACACATGTTGGTGAGTGTGTATACGTGTTGGTGAGTTTGTACACGTGTTGGTGAGTGTGTATACGTGCTGGTGAGTGTGTACACATGTTGGTGAGTGTGTATAATTGTTGGTCGGAGTGTACACATGTTCGTGAGCGTGTACACATGTTGGTGAGTGTGTACACATGTTGGTGAGTGTGTATATGTGTTGATGAGTGTGTACACGTGTTGATAAGTGTGTATACGTGTTGGTGATTGTGTGCACATGTTGGTGAGTGTGTATACATGTTAGTAGTGTGTGTATGTGTTGGTGAGTGTGTATATGTGTTGGTGAGTGTGTATACGCGTTGGTGTGTATACGTTTTGGTGAGTGTGTGCACATATTGGTGAGTGTGTATATGTGTTGGTGAGTGTGTACACATGTTGATGAGTGTGTATACGTGTTGGTGAGTGTGTATACGTGTTGGTGAGTGTGTACACGTGTTGGTGAGTGTGTACATATGTTGGTGAGTGTGTACACGTGTTGGTGAGTGTGTATACGTGTTGGTGAGTGTGTACACATGTTGGTGAGTGTACACATGTTGGTGAGTGTGTACACGTGTTGGTGAGTGTGTATACGTGTTGGAGAGTGTGTACATACGTTGGTGAGCGTGTACACATGTTGGTGAATGTACAGATGTTGGTGTGTATACATGTTGGTGAGTGTGTACAGATGTGATGAGTGTGTATACATGTTGGTGAGTGTGTATGTATTGGTGAGTGTGTACACATATTGGTTAATGTGTATACGTGTTTGTCAGTGTGCATACATGTTGGTGAGTGTGTACACATGTTGGTGAGTGTGTACACACTTTTTGGTGAGTGTATACATGTTGGTGAGTGTGTACACATGTTGGTGAGTGTGTACACGTGTTGGTGAGTGTGTATACATGTTGGTGAGTGTGTATACATGTTGGTGAGTGTGTATATGTGTTGGTGAGTGTGTATACATGTTGGTGATGTGTAACATGTTGGTGAGTGTGTACACGTGCTGGTGAGTATGTACACGTGCTGGTGAGTGTGTATACATGCTAGTGAGTGTGTATACGTGTTGGTGAGTTTGTACACATGTTGGTGAGTTTGTATACGTGTTTGTGAGTGTACACACATGCTGGTGAGTGTACACGTGTTGTTGAGTGTGTACACATGTTGGTGAATGTGTATACGTGTTGATGAGTGTGTACACATGTTAATGAGTCTTTACACGTGTTGGTGAGTGTTTGTATGTGTTGGTGAGTGTGTACACATGTTGGTGACTGTGCATATGTGTTGGTCAGAGTGTACACATGCTGTTGAATGTGTATACATGTTGGTGAGAGTGTACACTTGCTGTTGAATGTGTATACGTGTTTGTAAGTGTGTACACTCGCTGGGGAGTGTGTATACGTGTTTGTGTGTACACTTGCTGGGGAGTGTGTATGCGTGTTAGTCAAGGTGTACTTTATTGATGTGTTGGCGTATGACACATGACATTCGTGTCTGTATCTGCAGCGTTCATTCTTTACTGATATCATCGCAAATCAAAGAGTATCTCCTGCAAGACAGACAACTTACTGTTTGTTGAAATCGTTTCGTTAAGACTGATGCACTTTATGTCCTTGTGCTGTGCTGAATTACTTTCTTATGCACGAATATACAAAGCGAACAGATTTTTCAAAATGAGAGAAAAAGCTGATAGTACTTGAAAACAAGTTTACTTAAATGCGTTGAGTATGTATTTCAACATCCTGAATACACTCAGAAGATATAATTTTCTTTTATGTTTATATGAGATAATTACTAATTTAATTCATAAGCTCAGTGTCATGAAATTATGTTCGTGGTTGAAAAATGTTAACAAAAAGGACAAAAATTTTTTAATTGTTTGCTTCATTACGTTGACAGCTCACACAGAGACGCTGACGTCAGGCACTATGCTGAAGATGACATCACGTGTGGCCCTGCTGACGCGTAACATCGTCATAGAGGGTGGTAGTTATGCAGACTTGGAGAAGGAATCTTTTGGTGCCCGTATCATCGTGGCCAAGACAGTGTACAATGGTGTTTCCAGAAATGGTGAGAGTTTTTGTTTGCTTTGTTTCTCATCATCATCATCAGGTGCCCTGCCGCATGGCGTTGGCGACCATGGACTTCCAACCATTTCTATCTCTCGTTGCCCCTAGCATCTCCCCCACCCTCCTCATCCCCAGCCACTCTGCAAGTCCGTCCAGCATTTTCTCCCTGGGTCTACCTGGTACTCTCTTTCCCTCCAGCTTTCCCGTTGTGACCAGGTGCTCCAAATCCCCTTTCCCCATAAAATGGCCTATAAATGTTACCTGTCTTTTTCTAATCTTCCTTATGAGTGATCTACTTGTGTCTGCCTCCATTAAGACTGTCTCGTTTGTTTTCTTTGCTGTCCATGGAACTCTCAACATTTTTCTTAGAAACCACATCTCGGCTGCTTCACTCTTGCTCTGGCTTTGCTTGCTGAATGTCCACGCCTCGCATCCGTACAACAGTATTGGTTCTATATAATAATAATAATAATAATAATAATAATAATAATAATAATAATAATAATAATAATATATTTTATTTATATAGCGCAAAATCTTGATAAAATCAAATCTAAGCGCTGAGCGTATACATGCATACATACCTACATACATATGAGCGTATACATGCATACATACATGCTTACATACTTACATACATAAATCTAAGCTGAGCGTATACATGCATACATACATACATACATAAATCTAAGCGTATACATACATACATACATACATACATACATACATACATACATACATACATACGTACGCACATGCATACATAATAATTACAATATTTATATAGCGCAAATCTCGACAAAATCAAATCCAAGCGCCGAAAAGACACACACGCACACACGCACGCACGCATACACACGCACACACACACACACACACACACACACACACACACACACACACACACACACACACACACACATGCATGGCCACAAATGGGGAGAAAAGCAATAAAAGCAAGAATAAAACCAATGGAAAACCACAGAGAGCACATCATATACAATTATATATTAAAACAAAGTGATTCCCCTCCGAGCGGAGACAGGCTGCAGAGGGGGGTTGAGTGAGGTTAGGATTTTATGCAGAGGAGAAAAGGTGAGTTTTGAGAGCGGACTTGAAGGAGGCAAAAGTAGGTTGCTGACGGACTGAGAGAGGAAGTTTGTTCCAGGAGAGTGGACCAGAAACAGAGAAGGCTCGTGGACCATAGGTATTGAGCTTAGTGCGTGGAAAGCGAAAAATCAGAGGATCGGAGGCAGAGCGGAGGGTACGTGAGGGAACATAGATCTCAAGTAGGCTTGACAGGTAATCGGGGGCTGCGTTATTGAGGCTTTTGTAGCACATGGTGTCTAGTTTGTACTGTATGCGCTTTGATACAGGGAGCCAGTGAAGTTGTGCCAGGAGAGGAGATATGTGGTCAGCTTTTTTCTTTTTGAGTACAAGGCGTACAGCATTGTTTTGAATGCGCTGTAGGATGTGAATGGTGGAGGCAGGAAGACCAGACAGGAGTGCATTGCAATAGTCAATGCGAGACATTATGAAGGAGAGAACGAGTTTTGCAGTTGTTTCGACAGAGAGATACTTCCTGATCAGGCTTATACGATGGAGATGATAGTAGCAAGATCTGGCAGTTTGAGAAACAAAGTTGTTCATGGACAGGGTAGAGTCAATGCAGACACCAAGGTTTTTAGCTGAATCAGAAATTGGGACTGATGTGATACATAATGGTAGAGAAAGAGGAGGCAGCTGGGAAAGTTTCTGACGGGTGCCAATGAGGATAGCTTCTGTCTTGTCGTCATTAAGCTGAAGTCTATTGTGTGTCATCCAGTTCTTAATGTCCTAGTAACACTCAGTGGTGCGAGTCAACAGGCGCTGTATATTATCAGGTGAGTCACTATCTTGAAGTTGGGTGTCATCAGCATAGAAGTGGTGTTTTATAGAGTGGGAGTTGATGATGGTGGACAGGGGGGAGGTATAAAGAGTGAAAAGAACAGGGCCAAGGACAGATCCTTGTGGAACACCACAGGTCAGGTATGCAGGTTGAGAGTAAGTGCCATTGATGAGAACAGTTTGTTTTCTGTTTGATAAATACGAAGTGAAAAAGGAGAGAGCAATGTCAGAGATGCCAAAAGTATGATGAAGTCAAGAAAGGAGAATACCATGGTCAATGGTATCGAAGGCTGCAGACAGATCAAGGAGTGTGAGGAGAGAGACTTTGCCAGTATCGGTTGCAAGGAGGAGATTGTTGAGAATGTGTAGTGGGGGAAAGCAGACGACCCAGCATGTCCGCTCTGTCAGAAGAAACAAACAGTGGAACATGTCCTAAGCTCTTGCAAAGTAGCGCTAGCCCAAGGAAGGTATACATGGAGGCACAACCAAGTTCTGAAAGTGATCACAGATGTGGTTAGCGAAAAAACCATGACCCCAAACGCACCAATTGCTATGACAACGTTCTACAAAGCAGGAGGGAAACAGGTCTGGCCCGAAAGGGCTATGACAACCAGCACATTGCCAAAGGGTCTTCTGGATGGAGCAGTCGACTGGGAGTGTACAGCAGACCTCCCAGAGTGGAGAAATTACCCAGATGTCATCAGCAAGACAGGCATGAGACCAGACATCGCTCTCCACTCTGACTCCTCGAAACAAGTGATTCTGATAGAACTCACTGTGCCATACGAAAGCAGAATGGAAGAAGCACATATCTACAAGACCGAAAAATACGCCGGTCTTGCCAGCACCCTGAAGAAAGCAGGTCTGCGGGTCAAAATCTTCGCCATAGAGGTCGGGGCAAGAGGGTTTGTGGGCACCTCCGCTTATGATCTCATGAAACAACTCGCCATTTCTGGGAAGAAGAGGACTAGAGCCCTTAAAGCGATGGCAGAGGCAGCAGAAAGGAGCTCAAGCTGGATCTGGGCAAGGAGGAACGAAAAAAGTGAACTTCATAAGGATTAAATTCCCTACAGATGATGTGTGCCCCGTTAGCACATTGGTAAAACCGCGTACCGCAGTTCTGAAGCGCAGAATCGCCCAGGTTCGATCCCCGGCGTGGGAAAAAAAAAAAAAAAAAAAAAAAAAATAGACAACAGCAGAAGGGCATCCAGGAGTCATGACCTGGATGTGGCCCGGCCCCCGAGAGTGTAAGGAATTCAGGGCCGAAACACTTGTCTAAAGGGGGTTACTTCTCTGAAGACCTTCTGTTGTCTAGCTCTCCCTAGAGTTTCTTTCTACCTAGTAGGGCAGTTTCAGTGCTATAGCACTGGCGGTAGGCTGACTGGAAAGGATTGAGGAGATTGTTGGCAGACAGGTGAGAGTTCAGCTGGTTGAGGACGACCTTTTCAAGGAGTTTTGACAAGAAAGAGAGATTAGAGATAGGCCGGTAATTTTTCAGTTCATTTGGGTCTAAATTGTGTTTCTTGAGGAGAGGGTGAACAATAGCAGACTTGAAAGAATCTGGGACAGTTCCAGTTTGAAAAGAAGTGTTGATGATGTCAGTGATGAATGGGAGGAGAGTAGGGAGACAATCGGAGTAGAGAGAACTTGGAAGAGGATCCAGTTCGCAGGTTTTGAACGACATGGATCTGATTGTGTTGAAAATTTCTTCTTGTGAGACTGGGGTAAAAGTAGTGAGAGGTGTGCCAGAGAAGGAAGGGTCAGGTGGGCATGGTTGACAGGGTGTCCTGTCAAGCCTGTCACGAAGAGTTTGTATTTTGGTGGTGAAATACTTAGAGAATACAGATGGGAGTTCTTCATTTGTATGTTTTGTTGGGAGAGGTAAGTCTTTTCGTGTGCCAAGGAGATGATTCATGGTTGTAAAGAGTTCTTTTGAAGAAGAGGCATTCAGGATTTTGGTTTGGAAATAGCTTGTTTTTGCAGATGCAATGAGGGTGGATACTTTTGTTTTAGAGGCTTGGAAAAGTTGCCTGTGTACAGTGAGTTTGGATTTGCGCCAGCGGCGCTCTGCTCTGCGGCGGGCACGTTTTGCACAGGCTATCTCATGAGTGAGCCAGGGGGTAGGGGGGCGGTCAGGTAAAAGACGGGTTGTGGCTGGAGCATGAGTGTCCAGAAGATGGTGGAGAGTAGTATAGAATTCATCGGCAAGGTTATGTGACTTTTCAGAAAGGAGACGGGAGGCATCAGATGAAAATGTGGAGAGGTCGATAGATTTGAGATTGCGTCGAGTCACTGTGCGCGTGGTACGGGAAGGAGGAGAAATGTCAAGAGAACAGAGAATTGCAGAGTGGTCAGATGGAAGGGCTGAAGTTAGACGGGTAGAAAGAACTAAGCAGTTGTTAGTAGCTGAATTGTGGTGATCACGAGAAATGATCCAGTCAAGAATGTGACCTTTTTGATGGGTTGGTTCAGAAATGTGTTGAGTCATATTGTGATTGGACAGAGAGTTGATGATATGTCTTGTGTCATAACGGTGAGTGTTGTCATAGTGGACATTGATGTCACCTAGAATGATGAGATTTCCAGGTAAGAGGCAGTAGTGGTCAAGCAGTTGGTCAAAGTCAGAGAGAAACGTGGATGTGGTGAGTTTGTTGGCAGAGCTAGGTGGAGGTCGATAGACACAGGAGAAGGTGATGGGGTGAGGGGTGGATTGGAAGGATACTTCAACGT
>JAPXFY010000029.1:17144050-17146948 GCA_030674185.1 Monoplex corrugatus
AGCAAAGTTTGTTTTGAGAGAGAGAGAGCAAAGTTTGCTTTGAGAGAGAGAGAGAGAGAGAGCGCGCAAAGTTTGCTTTGAGAGAGAGAGAGAGAGCAAAGTTTGCTTTGAGAGAGAGAGAGAGAGAGAGAGAGCAAAGTTTGCTTTGAGAGAGAGAGACAGAGAGAGAGAGAGATCAAAGTTTGCGTTGAGAGAGAGAGCAAAGTTTGCTTTGAGAGAGAGAGAGAAGGAGAAGAAGAGAGAGAAGAGAGAGCAAAGTTTGCTTGGTTGACTGTGGAAGTCCATATGATATTCTTAGCTGGCTGTCGGTTTCATAATGCTGTGTACTTTGTGTTAAAGTTACATTATCTGTTACTGTTTGCTATCAGTATTATAATGCTGTGTACGTTGTGATAATGTTACATTATCTGTCATTGTTTGTTGTCAGTATCATAATGTTGTGTACTTTGTGATAATGTTACATTATCTGTCACTGTGTTGCTATAAGTGTTGTAATGCTGTGTTAAAATTACGTTATCTGTACTGTGTTGCTATATCAGTATTTTCTCCTAATTTTTGTATCTGGTGTTTGTTTGTTTGTGATCTTACGCTTGACAAAGGCAGTTGGCCAAAAATTGCGCTGTCTGTCTGTATTAATACGCCTGTGTGTGTTTTAAATACTTGTTCTTGTTTCGTGTTTTTTTTTCTGGTTCTGTCATTGTGTTGCTATCAGTGTCGTAATGCTGTATACTTGTGTTAAATTACAGCAACTGTCCCGTGTTGCTGACAAGACAGTTGACACTGTCACGTGTTGTGACAAAGACCAGTTGACAACTGTCACCGTGTGATGTGACACAAGACCAGTTGACACTGTCACCGTGTTGCTGACAAAGACCAGTTGACACTGTCACGTGTTGCTGACAAAGACCAGTTGACACTGTCACCGTGTTGCTGACAAAGACCAGTTGACACTGTCACCGTGTTGCTGACAAAGACCAGTTGACACTGTCACCGTGTTGCTGACAAAGACCAGTTGACACTGTCACCGTGTTGCTGACAAAGACCAGTTGACACTGTCACTGTGTTGCTGACAAAGACCAGTTGACACTGTCACCGTTTTGCTGACAAAGACCAGTTGACACTGTCACCGTGTTGCTGACAAAGACCAGTTGACACTGTCACCGTGTTGCTGACAAAGACCAGTTGACACTGTCACCGTGGTTGCTGACAAGACCAGTTGACACTGTCACCGGTTGCTGACACAAAGAGCCAGTTGACGACTGTCACGTGTTGCTGCGACGTGACACTGTCACCGTGTTGCTGACAAAGACCAGTTGACACTGTCACCGTGTTGCTGACAAAGACCAGTTGACACTGTCACCGTGTTGCTGACAAAGACCAGTTGACACTGTCATGTGTGTATGACACAGGACCAGTTGACTGTCACTGGGCTGACCAAGACCAGTGCACTGCCCCCATCACGGAGCTGCGCAGGGTCATTGGAACTGTTCGCCTTCCCCAACTTTGTCAGCGGTAGCAACAATGCACCCAGAAAACCCTGGGCTGGCACCATGGCTTATCAGGCCATCAAAGGTTTCATGGAGATTTCCAGTAAGTCGTTTCTGGATTCTTTTTGTTCCTTTCATTCCTACAGTTTCGTTTGGTTCAGGGTTTTTTTTTCCAAGATGCGTCTGGTTCTTTACGTGTAATGAACGAACAAAACCATTCATGGGAAATGCCATAAGTTTGTGAATAGACTATATGGTGATGAGATCTGAGCTTGAACGTAACTTACGGGTTCTGAGTTGTATAAACAGCTTTGTCCATCGTTGTATTCATCTGTTTTTAAAGCAGCCATCCAAACATTGAACCTCCGCATGGAGAGCTGAAGCAAGGATATGGAAACAAAAGAAGACTACTAAAGTGATACAGGGACACTCTGAAGGCCAACATTATGAGCTGTGGTGTCAACACCACCAACTTGAAGACATTGCCCGTAACAGGGTAAGCTGGTGACAGCAGTGCATGCAAGGAGTAAGCTGGTGACAGTGCATGCAAGGAGTAAGCTGGTGACAGCAGTGCATGCAAGGAGTAAGCTGGTGACAGTGCACGCAAGGAGTAAGCTGGTGACAGCAGTGCATGCAAGGAGTAAGCTGGTGACAGCAGCGCATGCAAGGTACAGTTATATTTGAACGGGCAGAGTGACTGCTAAGAATCCAGAACCAAAAGCTGGGGATGCTATCCCATCCAGCACTCACGGAAGAATATGTGCCTCCAGCCAGGATAGGTCCTGTATCCAACATGAAAAGACCAGTATGTCTAGTTATCTACTGGATCAGTGGGAGACTCCATCATCATCAATAAGTTTGTTGGTGCCACTTTAACAGACTGTTGTGTCATTGTCTACAGGCCTTCTACTTGAACAGACTGTCGTGTCATTGTCTACAGGCCTTCTACTTGAACAGACTGTTGTGTCATTGTCTATAGGCCTTCTACTTGAACAGACTGTTGTGTCATTGTCTATAGGCCTTCTACTTGAACAGACTGTTGTGTCATTGTCTATAGGCCTTCTACTTGAACAGACTGTTGTGTCATTGTCTACAGGCCTTCTACTTGAACAGACTGTTGTGTCATTGTCTACAGGCCTTCTACTTGAACAGACCATTTTGAACAGACCTAAATTATGTCAGTGTTTTATTGCATGCTGATACAAATCAGATGACATTAATTTATCTATTTGTCAGCGATTATTCAGTGTCTGCTTTGGGGTGATTATGCTACTAACCACAATGCCTCTGCATTACAGTAGTTGTCTGCCCTGTTTATCAAAGGTTGTTACAGATGTGGTCTTTGAACACCAACCAGATTGTCTCCACACTACAATAGTTGTCTGTCCTGTTTATCAAAGTTTGTGTTGGA
>JAPXFY010000029.1:17147048-17154548 GCA_030674185.1 Monoplex corrugatus
CTAATATCTTCAGTTCAATCCCAGCCCACAACATTAAAAACTGGCCTGTTTGCTGCCCATTTAAATGTTTCCATCATTCTGGTGGTGTCAGCTTAATGTTTCATAGGTCTCTCTTCCCCTTTTCCCCATTTCAAGACCTTGCCAGCGCATTGGGTTTTGCGCAGGCATCGGAAGTCTGTCAGATAATTGCTGGCAGATTTGGGTGGAGCGCATATGGAGTTATCCGAGTGCAATGAATCCCTCTTGAACAAACTACAAACTCGTCGAACTGTTTCCGTAAGTTTTATTCACTCAAATTACATTAAAAAGAGAGAAGTGAAAAGACAGAAAAGAACAGTTCAAGCCGGAGAGACATGACAAAATGAAAGAGAAGCCTACACGGAAGTGGAGGGAGAATGGCGAAAATGACAAGAAAAACTTGATGGTTGAGGACACTGTCACACATGCATTCATCCACTAGACTCGGTTCTACTTTCAAACTTTAAAAGCAGTCTGGAAAGAGTGAAGTGGCTGGCATATCCAAGATTTAAAGGATCCAGATCCTGTGAAAGGTGTGATGTCGCCATCTGGTTAGCATGTGTGGGCAGCAAGCGTCTTCCCAACAACGCATGTGTCCAGCAACTCTGTGAACCCAACCTTGTTCACCCCACTGGGTCTCTGCAAATGCTAAGGCTCAGCAACCTGCCTCGCGAATTATCATGCAGATTGTGCACATCCTTATGCTGACCATGTACCACTCCCAATGGTCATGTGGACTTTTGCTTCCTCTGAAGGAAGGACAAACTGTGCCTCAGCATTCAAGACTACTGGTGGACAAAGGGCAGGTTCTACTTTGTACCATGATCCAGATGCAAGAAAACCGTTGACTCAGTTCTAAACTCTCTTAGACTTGAGGTTTTCAAGCCCATGAGAACCCGCGAAAATCATGCAACATGGCTTATATATTCAGACAGCAGAACAGTAAGATGAAAATTTCATGATGTTCGTATAGAGAAAAAGAAAAACCATACGGATATGTGGACTGCATGGCTACACGCTAACCTGGTGTGCGTGTGTTGATGAAAGTTATTAGATGAGGTTCACTATCATCTGAGCCTAGCTACCCACAGACTCAGGGAATCTGTGACAGAGAACTGTAATACCAGTACCATGTCTACCAATATTGCTATTGTTAAAAAGTGGTGGTTATGGCCGACAGCTCACATAGTAATCGCAAACGCACATAGCTAGAGCCAACACGTGTGTAGAATACACCTACTGTAGCTAAGGAGTGTACTGTTATATCATTATTAACCACTGATAGCCAACACACATAGCTATAGCCAACACACAGAGCTATAGCCAACACACAGAGCTATAGCCAACGCACATAGCTATAGCCAACACACAGAGCTATAGCCAACACACATAGCTATAGCCAACACACGTAGCTATAGTCAACACACATAGCTATAGTCAACACACGTAGTTATAGCCAACACACAGAATATAGCCAACACACATAGTAATAGCCAACACACATAGCTATAGCCAACACACATAGCTATAGCCAACACACAGAGCTATAGCCAACACACAGAGCTATAGCCAACACACATAGCTATAGCCAACACACAGAGCTATAGCCAACACACATAGCTATAGCCAACACACAGAGCTATAGCCAATACACATAGCTATAGCCAACACACATAGCTATAGCCAACACATAGTAATAGCCAACACACATAGTAATAGCCAAGCTATAGCCAACACACATAGCTATAGCCAATACACATAGCTATAGCCAATACACATAGCTATAGCCAACACACATAGCTATAGCCAACACATATAGTAATAGCCAACACACATAGTAATAGCCAACACACATAGTAATAGCCAACACACATAGTAATAGCCAACACACATAGTAATAGCCAACACACATAGTAATAAATAACCAACACGTGTGTAGACATCACCTACTATATTAGCCAAGGAGTGTAGTATTATATCATTGCTGTCTACTGACAGGCATCTTCAACACTGGCAACTGCACATGGGTGACCGAGTGGAACGCTTTTCACTGTGATGACGCTGTGCACTACGCCATGCTGAGCATAGAGAGCATGGACCACGACACAGAAACACGCCGCATCTCCCCGGTTGGCGTCTTCTCTGGTGGCTACATCGACCTCATCAACGGCCCCCAGGACCACGGCTGGTGCTCTGGCTATACCTGCAGAAAGACGTATCTTACCTTCCCTGCCATTGTGCCGCTAGGTGAGTCACAGGCAGATGTACAGTGTTCCTTTGTTTAATTTGTTTTTTCACAATTATGTCATCATCATCATCATCATCATCATCATCGTCGTCGTCGTCGTCGTCGTCATCATCATCATCATCATCATCATCATCATCATCATCATCATCATCATCATCATCATCATCATCAAGTGCCTTGCCACATGGCGTTGGTGATCATGGCCCTCCATATGCATCTGTCCCTTGTTGCCTCAAGCACATCTTCCACCTTCTCTGTCTTCAGCCACTCTGCAAGTCCGTCCAATACTTTTCCGTGGTCTACCTGGTGCTCTCTTTCCCTCCAGCTTCCCTGTTTTGAGCGCCTGGTCACAACAGGAAAGCTAGAGAGAAAGAGAGCACCAGGGAAGAAAATATTGGACGGACTTGCAGGGTGGCTGAGGACAGAGAGGGTGGAGATGTGCTTGCGGCAACAAGGGATAGATACATATGGAGGGCCATGATCGCCAACGCAAGGCACGTGATGATGATGATGAGGTTAACACACTACCAGAATAATTGGAGCATTAAGGTAAACATCAGACATGTCAATATCTTTGTTGCTGGCGGAGATAACAGTCAGATCTTGACACCACGATTATCGACTGTGCCAAAGAACCCGCTAATGGGTGAAATAAAGTAACTGATGGTGATGGCGATATTTTAAGGAGTTTGGTTCCTCCTTGTCCATAAGTCACTTCATTAACTTCATCAATAAGCAACTACGACAAACTGTACATGGTGTAATAATGCAAGAGACTCTGTTGAACATTTTCTGTGGAATTGTTACTGTGTCCGTAATTTCTGGAATTTAACAAAAAACTAATCAACGCAAAATGTGAAAATACCTTCAACATCAGAATCACACGAAATCTGGTGTTGTTCGGATGTTGACCAAAATGTAAAAACAGATAGAGTATTTGATCTTATAATAATGCTTGCAAAATCATTTATATATAAATGCAAAATAGACAAGTGTGTTCCAAATATACATACTTTCAAAGGAATGCTAAACCAGAGATTCAAAATTGGAACAATATAATCCCAAAATAAAATTTCGCTTGTCCTTTTTTAATGCTCAGTGGAACAACTATAGATCAATGTTCCTGTGTAGAAAACAGACTTTCTTCATGACATGTTTCGTAAATATTGATGTACATAATGAAATCATCATTGATTAGAATATTGTTTTATATGTTTTGTGCTATGTTTTGGCTATAGATTTTCTTTTCTTTTTTCGTGTGAACAATTGTTATGAATTGAAATTATTATTATTTGTTTTTTGTTTTGTTTTGTTAGTACATTGTCTGTTGATGTCTATTCCTGTTTAAAAATGAATAAAAAAAAAAGGTGAAAAAAAAACCTTCATCAATAATATACTAATACTAGGTATCACTTTTTTTGTTCTGTTACACAGTAACGTTGCCTCGCTCATTCGAGGCATATGGCTTGACCATTTTGACAGCATGTGTGATATGTTTTGCATTATCAGCGTCGTGTGTGGCTGTTGTTAATGTAATCATGGTATATATTTTGCACATAGAGGTCCCATACACTGACATTATTAGCATTACGCTAATGTGTGTGTGCATATGTGTGTATGTGTTGTGTGTGTGTGTACATGTGCATGTGCTTGTTTGTGTGTTTGTGTGTGTATATGTGTGCGTGTGCGTGTGCGTGCGTGTGTGGTTGTGTGTGTGTGTGTGTGTGTGTGTGCTGTTTTGTGTGTATTTGTGTGTGTATGTGTGTGTTTGTGTTGTGTGTGTGTGTGTGTGTGGTGTGTGTGTATGTTGTGTGTTGTGTGTGTGTGTGTGGCCGTGTGTGTGTTGTCTGTGTGTGCGTGTGTGTGTATGTGCGCGGTGTGTGTAATGTGTGGTGTTGTGTTTGTGTGTGTATCTGGCCGTGCGGTGTGTGTATTTATATATATAATAATTTTATTCTAGTTATATTTATTTTATATTATAACTCTGTGTGTGTATGTTGTTTGTGTGTCGTCGTGTGTGTGTGTGTATATGTGCGTGTGCATATTGTGTATTTGTGTGTGTTGTATTATGTATGTATGTATGTATGTGTGTGCATATATGTATGTGGCATATGTATGTGTGTCCAGACCGCTGGGTGGAGCTGTACATGAGCAACACGGTGCCCCAACACATGCGCTTCATACTGCTGAACGTGGCGCCCACAGACTGTGTGGGGCTGTCCATCTGGAAGGCACAACCACACCGACTGGATGTCTATGTAGACGACAATATATCATGCCCACAAATGGCTACATCAGAGCCGGCAGGTAATCTCTCCACCTTGTCATTAATCACTCTTTGTCATTTAGTCTTCTTGGGTTAGTAAGGGCTGGGAAGGTATTTTATTCTGTTACTTAACCAATTATTCAATATTATTATATAAGTTACTTAACATATTCAAATATTATTATATAAGTTACTGGCCAATCACTCAAATATTATTATGTAAGTTACTTAGCCATTATTCAAATATTATTAAATAAGTTACTTAGCCAATCATTCAAATATTATTATAAGTTACTTGGCCAATCATTCAAACATTATTATTAAGTTACTTAACCAATCACTCAAAATTATTGTATAGGTTATTTAGCCATCACTCAAAATTATTATAGTTACTTAGCCAATCACTCAGACATATTAATATACGTTACTTGGCCAATCATTAAAAATTATAATATAAGTTACTTAGCCAATCACTCAAACATATTAAGATAAGTTACTTAGCCAATCACTAAACTTATTAAAGATAATTACTTAGGCCAATCATAAAATTAAATATACATACCCAGAACAGAAAGATTGAATGATTTGGTGCTTTTCAGCCCAGAACAGAGAATGTTAGCATGTTATTACAGCCCAAACATTATTATATAAGTTACTTAGCCAGTTGTTCAAATATTATCATATAAGTTACTTAGCCAATCACTCAAACATTATTGTATGATTTTAATCGAAGGACATAAATCTTGAGAATTATCTCCCATGTTGTACTTCTCAAATCTAACACAGTTTGCACCACCCAGAGTGTTCTGAGCTTACTGTTTTTGTACTTTGTATCTGCTTCTATGCTAGCTGAATGGGTAGCGCAAACTGTGTTAGCTTTGAGAAGTACAACATGGGAGATAATTCTCAAGAGTTATGTCCTTTGATTAATATTATAAAAATTCTCCCTGCTTCCCTCTTATTTCTTTATTATTATATAAGTTACTTAGCCAATTATTCAAACATTATTATATAAGTTACCTGGCCAATCATTCAAACATTATAATATAAGTTACTTTGCCAGTCACTCAAACATTATTATATAAGTTACCTAGCCAATCACTCAAACATTATTATATCAGTTACTTTGCCAATCACTCAAACATTATTATGTAAGTTACTTTGCCAATTAGTCCAACATTATTATATAACCCAGAACTGAAAGAAAATGGTTTTAGATTGTTTTTACAGCCCAGAACAAAACGAGAATGTTGAGAAATTGTGCAATAAACTAATTAGATACACAGAAAAATGTCACTGATCTTATTTTCATGTTTTTATATTCATCATCATTATTAAGTGCCCTGCCACATGGCGTTGGCGATCATGGCCCTCCATATGCATCTATCCCTTGTTGCTGCAAGCACAACTTCCACCATCTCTGTCCTCAATCACTCTGCAAGTCCATCCAATATTTTTTCCCTGGGTCTACCTGGTCCTCTCTTTCCCTCTAGTTTTCCTGTTGTGACCAGGTGCTCCAAGTCCCCTTTCCTCATAAAATAGCCTTTAAATGTTGCCTGTCTTTCTTAATCTTCCTTATGAATGATCTTCTTAAGTCTGCCTCCGTCAAGACTGTCTCGTTTGTTTTCTTTGCTGTCCATGGAAGTCTCAGCATTCTTCTTAGAAACCACATCTCAGCTGCCTCAATCTTGGTTTGGCTTTGCTTGTTGACTTTCCACGCCTCACAACCGTATAACATTATCAGTTCTATATAACATTCAAGAACGCTCTTCCTGATGTTAATTGATAGGACAGAAGCTATCCTCATTGGCACCCGTCAGAAACTTTCTCAGCTGCCTCCTCTTTCTCTCCCATTATGTAACACATCAGTCCCAATTTCTGATTCAGCTAAAAACCTTGGTGTCTGCATTGACTCTACCCTCTCCATGAACAACTTTGTTTCTCAAACAGCCAGATCTTGCTACTATCATCTCCATCGTATAAGGCTGATCAGGAAGTATCTCTCTGTCGAAACAACTGCAAAACTCGTTCTCTCCTTCATAATGTCTCGCATTGACTATTGCAATTCACTCCTGTCTGGTCTTCCTGCCTCCACCATTCACATCCTACAGCGCATTCAAAACAATGCTGTACGCCTTGTACTCAAAAAGAAAAAAGCTGACCACATATCTCCTCGCCTGGCACAACTTCACTGGCTCCCTGTATCAAAGCGCATACAGTACAAACTAGACACCATGTGCTACAAAAGCCTCAATAACACAGCCCCCGATTACCTGTCAAGCCTACTTGAGATCTATGTTCCCTCACGTACCCTCCGCTCTGCCTCCGATCCTCTGACTTTTCGCTTTCCACGCACTAAGCTCAATACCTATGGTCCACGAGCCTTCTCTGTTTCTGGTCCACTCTCCTGGAACAAACTTCCTCTCTCAGTCCGTCAGCAACCTACTTTTGTCTCCTTCAAGTCCGCTCTCAAAACTCACCTTTTCTCCTCCGCATAAAACCCTAACCTCACTCAACCCCCCCCCCCCCCCTCTGCAGCCTGTCTCCGCTCGGAGGGGAATCATATGGTTATAATATATAATTGTATATGCTATGCTCTCTATAATTTTCCATTGCTTTTATTCTTGCTTTTATTGCTTTTATTCTTTCTCCCCATTTATAGCCATGCGTGTGTGTGTGTGTGTGTGTGTGTGTGTGTGTGCGTGCGTGTGTGTGCGTGCGTGCGTGCGTGCGTGCGTGCGTGTGTGTCTGCTTCAGCGCTTAGATTTGATTTTATCAAGATTTTGCGCTATATAAATATTGTAGTTATTATTATTATTATTATTATTTGTTGGCTAGAATGCTTTTCATCTTATTAACTGCTGTTTTGGCTTGGCTGATTCTGCGGGCTATTTCTGATATGCATCTGCCGTCTGGTGAGATGATCGTTCCTAGATATTTAAACTTATTATTATTATCATTATTATTG
>JAPXFY010000029.1:17159548-17208194 GCA_030674185.1 Monoplex corrugatus
TTGTCTTGGGGTACATGGTGGACTGTACATTACAGGTATGAAATGTAATGTACCTGTTTGTCTAGGGGGCGTGGTGGACTCCACATGACAGGTATGAAATGCAATATACCTGTTTGTCTAGGGGGAAGTGGCAGACTGTACATAAAGGTATGAAATGCAATGTACCTGTTTATCTATGGCGACATGGCGGACTGTATATGACAGGTATGAAATGTAAAGTACCTGTTTGTCTATGGGGACATGGTGGGTTCTATATGACAGGTATGAAATGCAATGTATCTGTTTGTCTATGGAGACATGGCGGACTGTATATGACAGGTATGAAATGTAATGTACCTGTTTGTCTTGCGGTATATGGTGGACTGTACATTACAGGTATAAAATGTAATGTACCTGTTTGTCTAGGGAAACATGGCGGACTCCATATGACAGGTATGAAATGCAATATACCTGTTTGTCTAGGGAAACATGGCGGACTCCATATGACAGGTATGAAATGTAATGTATCTGTTTGTCTAGGGAAACATGGCGGACTCCATATGACAGGTATGAAATGCAATGTACCTGTTTGTCTAGGGAAAACATGGCAGACCCCATATGACAGGTATGAAATGTAATGTACCTGTTTGTCTAGGAGGACGTGGCGGACTCTGCATGACAGGTATGAAATGTAATGTACCTGTTTGTCTATGGGGACATGGCGGACTGTATATGACAGGTATGAAATGTAATGTACCTGTTTGTCTATGGGGACATGGTGGACTTACATAACAGGTATGAAATGCAATGTACCTGTTTGTCTAGGGGGACGTGGTGACCTGTACATAACAGGTATGAAATGCAATGTACCTGTTTGTCTAGGGGGACGTGGTGACCTGTACATTACAGGTGTGAAATGCAATGTACCTGTTTGTCTAGGGGGGACGTGGTGACCTGTACATTACAGGTGTGAAATGCAGTGCACCTGTTTGTCTAGGGGGACGTGGTGGACTACCTGGGGGCCTATGACTCCCCATGGCAGGTGGAGGTCAGCATCAAGTCAGGTGGCAACGGCCTGGGCACACTGATCGGCAACACCACCGTCACCTTCATCAACGGCACGGCCGACTTCTCTGGGCTGGGGGTGTACCCTATGGGCACCTACATACTGAACTTCAACATCACTGAGCCCCCTCAGGCCTCCAACTACAGCCTGGAGACTTTGATCATCACTGTCAGTCCACACTCACTGGCCTGTTCTATTGTCTGTCTCTGTCTGTACTCCCCCCTTGTTTGTCTGTACTCTCTTCTTGTCTGTGCTGTGTGTGTGTGTGTGTGTGTGTGTGTGTGTGTGCAGGCTTATATGAGTGTGTGTTGTGTGTTTGTGTGTGTATACGAGTCGTATATATGTGTGTGTGTGTGTGTGTGTGTGTGTGTATTTGGGCGCATGTATGTGTATACGAGAGTGTATCTGTGTGTATGAGTGTGTGTGTGTGTGTGTGTATGAGTGTGTGTGTGTGTGTGTGTATGTGTGTGTGTGTGTGTGTGTGTGTGTGGTGTGTTTCTGCGTGTCTGTTGTCTGTCTGTATGTGTGTGTGTGTGTGTGTCGTTTGTGTTTGTATGAATGTGTGTTTCTGTGTGTTTGTTGTCTGTCTGACTCTGTGTGTGTGTGTATGTGTGTGTGTGTGTGAGTGTGTGTATGTCTGTGTGTGTGTGTGTGTGTGTGTGTTTGAGTGAGTGTGAATGTATATGCGTGTGTGTGTGTGTGTGAATTTGTATCAAGAAGAATTTCTTGACTGTATATGGATAGATATATTTACCAAAGTTGGGCAGCATGATCAGTTTAGTGGAAATAACACATGTTTGAAATATATTCATCTCTTCCAATCTTTCAGTGATTATGCTAGGAATAAAAAAAAAAAGGAAACAAAATTACTGGGATAAGTACGTCTTATAGGGGTGTATCTTTAGCCATACTTATGCTAGATGTTTGACATAGGGACGTGCAAAGTGATAATTCTTAATTTTGACTAAAACTGTCCATTTTTAAAGTCATAATTATACAACTGTACCAAACATTAATTAGGACTAAGATTGCTCTCCATCTCTCTGTCTCTCTCTCTGTCTCTGTCTCTGTCTGTCTGTCTCTCTCTCTCTGTCTCTCTCTCTCTCCATATGTGTGTGTGTGTGTGTTCAATTGCTCCCTGCTACCTGCCGCACTTTAATCTGTCTATGAACGAAAACGTTTCTGGCCCCAATCATTTTGATGTACTGTATTAAGGAAGAGATTTAGAACAGGCGTAATCACACCTTGTTCGTTCATGATGGTTTTTATTCACACAGCAATCAACTTTCCAGTTGGTCAGTACACATATGTGTCATCATCATCATCAAGTGCCTTGCCACATGACGTTGGCGATCATGGCCCACCCTAAGCATCTGTCCCTTATTGTCACAAGCACATCTTCCACCCTCTCTGTCTTCAGCCACTCTGCAATTCCAATAGTTTTTCCCTGGGTCTACCTGGTGCTGTCTTTCCCTCCAGCTTTCCTGTCGTGACCAGGTGCTCCAATTCCCCTTTCCTCATAAAATATCCTATAAATATTGCCTGTCTTTTCCTGATCTTCCTTATCAATGATCTTCTTGTGTCTGCCTCCATCAAGACATGTACATACTAGATTTATATTGCAGTGTTAAGTGCGTGTGTGTGTGTGTGTACGTGCGTGCACGCGCGTGTGTGTGTTCAGTATAACATTACAAAGTTCCATGTCACGTGCAGATATCAGGACGAGGCGTGGAGGCTCAGGGGCAGCTACTGTCCAGCAGTCGTATCATTAACACCCCCTTACAGCTCTCCTTCTATCTGGTCGACACTGACAGTGGAGACAACATCACTGACATTGAGTGGAGAGTGAGTATAACTGTAATGGTATTGAAATGATGCGATCTGTTGGGTATGGCTGTAATATTATTGAAAATGGTGTAGTCTGTTGGGTATGGCTGTAATATTATTGAAAATGGTGTAGTCTGTTGGGTATGGCTGTAGTAGTATTGAAAATGGTGTAGTCTGTTGGGTATGGCTGTAGTAGTATTGAAAATGGTGTAGTCTGTTGGGTATGGCTGTAGTAGTATTGAAAATGGTGTGATCTGTTGGGTATGGCTGTAATATTATTGAAAATGGTGTAGTCTGTTGGGTATGGCTGTAGTAGTATTGAAAATGGTGTAGTCTGTTGGGTATGGCTGTAGTAGTATTGAAAATGGTGTGATCTGTTGGGTATGGCTGTAGTAGTATTGAAAATGGTGTAGTCTGTTGGGTATGGCTGTAGTAGTATTGAAAATGGTGTAGTCTGTTGGGTATGGCTGTAATAGTATTGAAAATGGTGTAGTCTGTTGGGTATGGCTGTAACAGTATTGAAAATGGTGTGTGGCTTTATAAGAAAGTGAGCAGTATTGAAAAATGGTGTGATGGTCTCATGGAGAGAGAGTACAGCTGTGTTGATGATGAATAGACAATGGATGTGCGTGGTTGAGGATTCATTTGGAGAAGGGACAGCATCAGCTGTGGCTGAACAAGCCGATTCTAGAGTGGCAGTCCTTGGCACAACTGACACACACGAAGGCTGATGGCTGTGGCTGGGTGGTGTTGCTGCAACTTTCCCTCCATCTGTTCTGTCAGACTACAGTCGTGTTTATTTCTCTTCTGCAGTGACGATGCTTGTATGTGCAGCCTGTCACCAAGCACAATGATTTGAAGGTGTCTCTTCCCAAGTGTCCATGTTAATATTAGCGGACGTAATGTTACGTTTACAGACTTCCCTGTAACGCAGGTGCTTGGCGACAGGCTGTACATACAATTCGATTTCTACATCTGGCTAAACACATTTTATAACTGCTATAAAGAGAGATCAAAGCCCAGAAAAGGGAGAGAGAGGGGTCTTCTATTCTCTATTGGTCCGGTGACTGGGCTGGACTTGGTTGGTATGTGTTGTGTGGCTATGTCCCGGGGTTTGTCGTCTGCCCACCTTGCCATTCGGTTTTTAAACGAGGTAACTGATGACTGGGTCCGAATGAGTCATGCAACGCATGGACATTTCCACACCCTTCCCTGCCTTTGCTTGATGAGATGGCTATCGAATGATATCGGGGGTTTGTTGTCATTCAGAGAATGGTGGGGTATTGGTGCTCTGGGCCCTATCCACACCTTCGGGTGTTTCCTGTTAACATATTGTCTGGAGAGCTCCGAGGAAGAAACTAGGCCAAAATTTGACATCACCTCTCTGTCTCTGTCTGTGTCTCTCTTTCTTTTTCTTTCTTTCTTTCTTTCTTTCTCTCTCTCTCTCTTTCTTTTTCTTTCTTTCTCTCTCTCTCTCTCTGTTTCCTTCTTTTTCTTTCTGTTTTTCTCTCTTTTTTTTCCTTCTCTTTCTCTCTGTCTTTCCTTTTCTTTCTTTCTTTCTCTCTCTCTCTTTCTTTTTCTTTCTTTCTTTCTTCTCTCACTCTCTCTTTAGTTTTCTTTCTTTTTTTCTTCTTCTTCTTCTTCTCTTTCTCTCTTTCTCTCTCTCTCTTTCTTTTTCTTTCTTTCTCTTTTTCTCTCTTTGTCTCTCTCTGTGTCTCTCTCTTAATCTCTCTCTGTCCCTCTCTGTCTCTCTCTCTTTTTCTCTCTCTCTCTGTCTCTCTGTCTCTCTCTCTCTTTCTCTCTCGCTCTGTCTCTCACTGTCTCTCTGTCTCGTCATAGCGTTGGAGTGGATGTGTTTCACTCATTATTTATTGTTGTTTCTTTTATTGTTTCGTTTGATTTTTTAATATACCTGTGTTATACCCGCAGAGTAGCACACATTAGCTGCAATGCAGGTCCAGTAGAACCCACTGCTACTGTTCTTGGCTAACAAAGTGTTTTGAAATTTGAGGTTTTGATGTCTCTCTCTCCGTCAAATAAATAATGCCCAGACCTTTATATCATTTGTCCTTATACTGTTACAGTCACACAGGCTTACGCCACACACTGTAACACTGTAACTGTGATAATGTCTTCTGTTACCACATTGTTCATTGATGGCTTGGTTATTGTTCAGCAAAGGGATGTGGTTAGTGAAACGGTTTCATAGGGGAAATGATATGTGCTTAATTAAATTTCAATGTTCATTTTAAAACTTCCATTGTATAAAATATCATTATGTATATTCTGTATACTATGTGGAGTTCATGTGTCAACATTGGCTTTTCATATGTATAAAATTTGTTGTTGTTGTCATTTTTCGTTGCCACATTGTGTGTAAGATGTCCGTTTGCTGTGAAACAAAAGATGAAATTAAAAATTTAAAAAATAGTTAAAAAGAAACTGTGGTAATGTCACGCAGGGACACACATAAAAATTGTGATAATGTCACGCAGGGACACACATAAAAATTGTGGTAATGTCACGCAGGGACACACATAAAAATTGTGATAATGTCACGCAGGTACACACATGACAAATTGTGGTAATGTCACGCAGGGACACACATAAAAATTGTGATAATGTCACGCAGGAACACACATGACAAATTGTGGTAATGTCACGCAGAGACACAGATGAAAATTGTGATAATGTCACGCAGAGACACAGATAAAAATTGTGGTAATGTCGCGCAGAGACACAGATAAAAATTGTGGTAATGTCACGCAGAGATACAGATAAAAATTGTGGTAATGTCACGCAGGGACACAGATAAAAACTGTGGTAATGTCACGCAGGGACACAGAAAAAAAAATTGTGGTAATGTCACGCAGAGACACAGATAAAAATTGTGGTAATGTCGCGCAGAGACACAGATAAAAATTGTGGTAATGTCACGCAGAGACACAGATGAAAATTGTGATAATGTCACGCAGGGACACAGATAAAAATTGTGGTAATGTCACGCAGGGACACAGATAAAAATTGTGGTAATGTCACGCAGGGACACAGATGAAAATTGTGGTAATGTCACGCAGGGACACAGATAAAAATTGTGGTAATGTCGCACAGGGACACAGATAAAAATTGTGGTAATATCACGCAGGGACACAGATAAAAATTGTGGTAATGTCACGCAGGGACACATAAAAACATGTGGTAATGTCACGCAGGGACACATAAAAACATGTGGTAATGTCACGCAGGGACACAGATAAAAACTGTGGTAATGTCACGCAGAGACACACATAAAAATTGTGGATAAAAGTGTTCACGCAGGGACACATAAAAATTGTGGTAATGTCACGCAGGGACACAATAAAAATGTGGTAATGTCACGCAGGGACACAGATAAAAATTGTGGTAATGTCACGCAGGGACACAGATAAAAATTGTGGTAATGTCACGCAGGGACACAGATAAAAATTGTGGTAATGTCAACGCAGAGACATAAAAAATTGTGGTAATGTCAACGCAGAGACATAAAAAATTGTGGTAATGTCACGCAGAGACATAAAAAATTGTGGTAATGTCACGCAGAGACATAAAAAATTGTGGTAATGTCACGCAGAGACATAAAAAATTGTGGTAATGTCAACGCAGAGACATAAAAAATTGTGGTAATGTCACGCAGAGACATAAAAAATTGTGGTAATGTCAACGCAGAGACATAAAAAATTGTGGTAATGTCACGCAGAGACACACATGAACTTTGTGGTAATGTCACGCAGAGACACAGATAAAAATTGAGGTAATGTCACGCAGGGACACGGATAAAAAATTGTGGTAATGTCACGCAGGGACACAGATAAAAATTGTGGTAATGTCACGCAGGGACACAGATAAAAATTGTGGTAATGTCACGCAGGGACACAGATAAAAAATTGTGGTAATGTCAACGCAGAGACATAAAAAATTGTGGTAATGTCACGCAGGGATACAGATAAAAAAAATATGGTAATGTCAAACAGGGACACTCATGGACAGTGTCGGCCTCTATCGTTGATCCTGATATCTACTGGGGGTCCTTGAGCGGCACCACCTCTGTGTCCTTCGACCCTGCCACCGGTATGGCCGACTTCCTGAACCTGCAGCTGACACGCAGCGGTGTGTGCCCAGTGCTGTTCACCATCCAGTCGAGTCCTCCGGACTACACGCTAACCACAGAGATCTACGTGCAGGTCATGACCATCCAGCAACGTGACCTGGTGATAGAGGAGACGTCCACCGTAGAACTCTGGTTCCCCATCACCTACAACGCCGCCACTGCCCCCTACCATGCTGCCAAGGTCCATAACTTCTTCAATGACCTGCCCGACATTATCATAAGGTCTCACAGCTACAGGCAGGGTGAGTGTACTTTCTGTTTTTGTAAGCTTGCTTGCTTACTTACTTAATTGCCTGCTTGCTTACCAATACTTACCTAATTAACTAACTTATCAACTGGACATAACTCTTGAGAGTCACGTAGGAATTATCTCCCATGTTGTGGAACGTCTCAAATCTAACGTAGTTTGAGCTACCCATTCAGCTAGCATAGAAGCAGATACAAAGCACAAAAACCGTAAGCTCAGAACACTCCTCAAAAAAGGAGCGCCCAAGCCTACCTTTATACTCTGCAACTACCCTGCACACAACTATGAGAGAGGAGAGAAATACATACAATATATTGGTCTTATATTCACCAATATTTTTTTCTTTCATTCTTCTTTTTTTTGTTTTTTGGCCCCGTTGATGAAGACAAAAGGCAACAAAGGTTATGTTCCTTCATTTTACACACACTCACACACACCACACACACACACACACACACACACACACACACACACACACACACACACACACAACACACACACACACACACACACACACACACACACACACACACACACACACACACACACACACACAACACACACACACACACACACACACACACAACACACACACACACACAACATACACACAACAACCACACCACACAAACACACACACACACACAGAGAAAGAGAGAGAGAGAGAGCATTTTATCTGGTACGAGTTCAGTGCCCGAAGCACTGCTGTGGCGTGGACAAGCAGGGCGGTTTTGTCATGCAATCTGTACTAGGGCATCATGTAAAACGATAGACAGATAGATAGATAGATAGATAGATAGATAGATAGATAGATAGATAGATAGATGTGTGAGTGTGTGTTTGTGTGTGTGTGTGTATGTATGTATGTGTGTTGTGTGTGTGTGTGTGTGTGTATGTATGTGTGTGCGTGTGTGTGCGTGTGTATGTGTGTGTGTGTGTGTGTGTGTGTGTGTGTGTGTGTGTGTGATAAATACCTTTAAGTCTAAGACAAAGTATCATTTTAATGAATACAACAAATATAGGGGGGGGGGGGGGGGGTGCAAAAGTAGATATACAGTAAGTGTCACATCATTATTATAATGCTGAATTCCGTTCTCGATTAGAGGAGTGTGTGAATACCGACGGCAAGCAGTTTGAGTATCTGATGGATTAAGGCTGTGCTTGTTATTACATGTATGTGCAATAGTCATTTGTTTGTATAATAAATGCAATGAGTATTGTGCGTGTTTTTTTTTTCATAACTGTATACCTACTTTTGCACCCCCCCCCCCCTGTATGATTGTATTCCAGTAAACAAACCATGTGTGTGTGTACACAGGGAGTCTGGTGGTGACACTGGTAGTGGAAGGAACAACGTCGGGCGTCAACTCCACACTGTACGCCATGTGTGACCACATCACCAACGGCACAGAGTTCACCTTCAGTGGGACTACTGTCTCCATGAGTACCTACATGACCGTCAATGGACAGAGCTTTTATGGCGTGTCCTGCGGGCCCATCGTAAGTCTGGCTCTCTTTCTGTCTGTCTGTCTGTCTCTCTCTGTCTCTGTCTGTCTGTCTGTCTACGTCTCTGTTTCTGTTTCATCCTCTCTCTCTCTTTCCTTCGCACACACATAAGCGTGCGTACACACACACACACACACACACACACACACACACACACACACACACACACACACACACACACACACACACACACGCACGCACGCACGCACGCACGCACACACACACACACACACACACATATGCAAGCAGGCATACGTGAATGCTCACATACACAGACAAGCACACAGCGAGCATAATTATCTTCTTGATAGATCTCTCTCAGAAAACATCTCGATTCTTTTTAGTGACAATTCTTTGTGTGAAGTCCTTTTTGTAGAAAAGAGAAGCAGATATGGTTGATACGCTAAAATCTGTATCCCCAGGATAAGCAGTATCAATGCATATTTTTTTCTAATCTAGCCATTCTCTCATAATGGGCTACCGTATCTGATCAACTGAATATGTAAATATAATAGTACCTATGTCATTATGCACAAATTAAGAGCAAACGTCATCCTTGTTGTGTTGTTACATAATCTGTGTTGTGTGCTGGTACATAATCCATATTGTGTGTTGTCACAGGACGAGGACGAAGGTCTGGACCCAGGCATCATCGCTGCTGTGGTCATCATTGCTGTAGCGGCAGTGGTAATAGCGACAGTGTTGGTGCTCTGGTACTTCAAAATATATCCCAAGACCAAGACCAATGGTGAGAAAAGAACTTGCATATGTGGAAAAAAAAGTAAGTAAGATGGTAGAAAACGATGAGATTGGAGACAAACTAACAAACAAAGAAACACAGATACGAAGGTTAAAGTGAGGTGGAGGTTGTCCCCATAGCTCTGATGTCGTTGGGGGAGTGAGGTGATACATGCCTCAAATTATTTTCAGTGTGAGAGCGATGTCTGTCTCCTCTCTGTTGCTGCTCTATCGTCCCCAATCCAGAGCAAGATTTGGTATCCATTAACAGCCGAGTAGATCGGAGGCTACACATAGACATTTTCATCCAGCTACATGACATGGTGTCAAGCTGTTTTGTAGTTGGCCTTTTTTTGGGGGGGGGGGGGGGGGGGGGGATCACATCAGTGGCTTGGCCGCTGACTTCAGGGAATCAGGCCTGATGACTGCAGGGAAAGACCTGCTGGCTGCTCGGAAAGACGGCAAACTTGGGATCATAAGACCTGCTGTCATGGGTAGTAGTGGATATGACTTCATTTAGTAATCAGAGACTTTTATAGTAGTGGATATGACTTTATTTAGTAGTCAAACTTTTGTAGGGGTGGATATGACGTATTTAGTAATCAGAGAAGTTTGTAGTATCGGATATAGTTTCATTTAGTAATCAAAGAAGTTTGTAGTAGCGGATATGACTTCATTTAGAAATCAGAGACTTTTGTAGTAGTAGATATGACTTCATTTAGTAACCAGGGACTTTTATAGTAGTGGATATGACTTTATTTAGTAATCAGACTTTTGTAGTAGTAGATATGACTTTATTTAGTAATCAGACTTCTGTAGTAGTAGATATGACTTTATTTAGTAATCAGACTTCTGTAGTAGTGGATATGACTTTATTTAGTAATCAGACTTCTGTAGTAGTAGATATGACTTCATTTAGTAATCAGAGACTTTTGTAATAGTAGATATGACTTTATTTAGTAATCAGACTTTTGTAGTAGTTGATATGACTTCATTTAGTAATCAGAGACTGTTACTAGTAGTGGATATGACTTCATTTAGTAATCAGAGACTGTCACTAGCAGTGGATATGACTTCATTTAGTAATCGGAGACTGTTACTAGTAGTAGATATGACTTAGTTTAGTAACCAGAGACTGTTACTAGTGGTGGATATGATGACTGCATTTAGTAACCAGACATTGTTACTAGTAGTAGATATGACTTCATTTAGTAACCAGACTGTTACTAGCGGTGGATATGACTTCATTTAGTAACCAGAGATTGTTACTATTAGTGGATATGACTTCATTTAGTAATCAGAGACTGTTACTAGCGGTGGATATGACTTCATTTAGTAACCAGAGATTGTTACTATTAGTGGATATGACTTCATTTAGTAACCAGAGACTGTTACTAGCGGTGGATATGATGACTGCATTTAGTAACCAGACATTTTTACTAGTAGTAGATATGACTTCATTTAGTAACCAGACTGTTACTAGCAGTGGATATGACTTCATTTAGTAACCAGAGACTGTTACTATTAGTGGATATGACTTCATTTAGTAACCAGAGACTGTTACTAGCGGTGGATATGATGACTGCATTTAGTAACCAGACACTGTTACTAGCGGTGGATATTCTTCATTTAGTAACCAGAGACTGTTACTAGTGGTGGATATGTCTTCATTTAGTAACCAGAGACTATTACTAGCGGTGGATATGACTTCATTTAGTAACCAGAGACTGTTACTAGCGGTGGATATGACTTCATTTAGTAACCAGAGACTGTTACTAGCAGTGGATATGACTTCATTAGTACCAGACTTACGTTGATACTCATTTAGTAACCAGAGACTGTTACTAGTAGTGGATATGACTTCATTTAGTAACCAGAGACTGTTACTAGTAGTGGATATTACTTCATTTAGTAACCAGAGACTGTTACTAGTAGTAGATATGACTTCATTTAGTAACCAGAGACTGTTACTAGTAGTGTATATGACTTCATTTAGTAACCAGAGACTGTTACTAGTAGTGGATATGACTTCATTTAGTGACCAGAGACTGTTACTAGCGGTGGATATGATGACTTCTGATCGTCCTGTTGCAGAGCCCAACGTGTGAACGCGCAGTACCTCGGTCATCGCAGCGACACGATTGAGGACATCCTGTTCCGCGAGAACACCTTCATGAGCCTCAAGTCTCAGACGATAAGTACCCCGATGCCACCCATCACCACCACTCTGGGTATCATGAAAGAAGCGCTGCCACCCATGCCTGGCACCCCGGAGCCACCCCGTGCTGCCCGCTCCGTGACACCCATCAGAGTGAGCCCCATGCCTGTGGAGGAGAAAGCCCAGGCTCCTTTGCTGGACAACGCGTTCGGAAGGAAGCCTGGCATGAAGCCCAACCCAACCAACTGTTTGCCTGTGTGGCACTAGAAGGGCTGACCTCTTCTGTGTCCACCACAATACAGTTACAGAAATCAGCACACGTCTTATGGATCATGGCATCACCTCTCTTTTTTGTCGTCTGTCATCTGGTTTTAATTGTCGGCTTTACATTTTCGACTCTGGCCATTAACTTTGTATAGTTCTGATTGTGTCCCTTCAGTTTAACCTGTTAAGAGTTCACACTATGATCTTTTGACTTTTTTTAAAATCATTTTTCTTACCTTTAACCTTTTCAATTTTGGCGTCACTTTAACGCTTTTTTGATGTGGTGTTAGCCCTGATATGGCTCTAGTGGTCGGCTGGGCTGTAAGTAATATGTATTGAATTGAATTGAATTGAACTTTAACGCTTCTAGAGCTTTAACTGTCACCTTTAACCTTTTTATATCCTGACTTTGACCTTCAACCTTCGTAATTAATTTCTGGATGTGATTTAACAAGTATTTCAGTTCTGTGATATTATTTACACCGTTTCTCGTTGTGATCATGGTATTCTTTTGGTATGTTTGAATTTTTGTTTTTATTAGCTGGCTCAAGGCGCAAGGAATCTTTTGTGCGATGGTATCTTTTTGAACAAAACCAAAATCTCAGCATTAGATCTGTGATAAATTTTTGACTGTGATACTCAAACATAATATTCCGTCCATATTTGTCTATGTTGAATCTTTAGTAGTTATGTTTGTGTTTAGTTTAGTTATCCGAGGCAGCTATGAAATAAAACAAATTACTATCATATGAAATATGTCTAATTCTAAAGTAAGTATGGTTGCCATGTCTAATTCTAAAGTAAGTATGGTTGCCATGTCTAATTCTAAAGTAAGTATGGTTGCCAGTGTCTAATTCTAAAGTAAGTATGGTTGCCTCTTGTACATTTAACTGTTGACTTCTTCATTGCAAAACTCTGTCATGAAATCTTTATGAAGCAACTTAACTATAACAACTTAATAAATCATGACGAATAACTTTAACTATAAACAACTTAAGAACTCATAACGAATAGGAGTATACTTGTGAAGCTTGAAAATGTATCGATGGCAACCCGTTAATGAATGAATAAACAGGAATTACAGATGGAGCTGTTATCTCTGTGATGTTTCACAATGTGTCAGTCAACATTTTATCGCTGTCGTTAACTATGGCAAAGTCTGGAGAAGTTCATATTGAAACATGACACTGATCAATCAGCCATAGTTCATTATGAAACATGACACTGATCAATCAGCCATAGTTCATATGACACTGATCAATCAGCCATAGTTCATGATGATACTGATCAATCAGCCATAGTTCATGATGATACTGATCAATCAGCCATAGTTCATGATGATACTGATCAATCAGCCATAGTTCATATGAAACATGACACTGATCAATCAGCCATAGTTCATATGAAACATGACACTGATCAATCAGCCATAGTTCATGATGAACACTGATCAATCAGCCATAGTTCATGATGACTGATCAATCAGCCATAGTTCATGATGATACTGATCAATCAGCCATAGTTCATGATGATACTGATCAATCAGCCATAGTTCATAATGAACATGACACTGATCAATCAGCCATAGTTCATAATGAAACATGACACTGATCAATCAGCCATAGTTCATATGAACAACTGATCAATCAGCCATAGTTCATAATGAAACATGACACTGATCAATCAGCCATAGTTCATATGAACATGACACTGATCAATCAGCCATAGTTCATAATGAAACATGACACTGATCAATCAGCCATAGTTCATTGATGATACTGATCAATCAGCCATAGTTCATGATGATACATGACATGATCAATCAGCCATAGTTCATGATGAAACATGACACTGATCAATCAGCCATAGTTATATGAAAATGACACTGATCAATCAGCCATAGTTCTATGATGACACTGATCAATCAGCCATAGTTCATGATGACACTGATCAATCAGCCATAGTTCATGATGACACTGATCAATCAGCCATAGTTCATATGAAACATGACACTGATCAATCAGCCATAGTTCATATGAAACATGACACTGATCAATCAGCCATAGTTCATGATGAAACATGACACTGATCAATCAGCCATAGTTCATGATGAAACATGATACTGATCAATCAGCCATAGTTCATGATGAAACATGACACTGAAACAATCAGCCATAGTTCATGATGAAACATGACACTGATCAATCAGCCATAGTTCATGATGAAACATGACACTGATCAATCAGCCATAGTTCATGATGAAACATGACACTGATCAATCAGCCATAGTTCATGATGAAACATGACACTGATCAATCAGCCATAGTTCATATGAAACTGACACTGATCAATCAGCCATAGTTCATTATGAAACATGATACTGATCAATCAGCCATAGTTCATGATAAAACTGACACTGATCAATCAGCCATAGTTCATATGAAACATGACACTGATCAATCAGCCATAGTTCATGATGAAACATGACACTGATCAATCAGCCATAGTTCATGATGAAACATGACACTAATCAATCAGCCATAGTTCATGATGAAAACATGACACTGATCAATCAGCCATAGTTCATGATGAAACATGACACTGATCAATCAGCCATAGTTCATAATGAAACATGACACTAATCAATCAGCCACATGACACTGATCAATCAGCCATGAGTTCATAATGAAACATGACACTGATCAATCAGCCAGAGTTCATAATGAAACATGACACTGATCAATCAGCCCATAGTTCATGATGAAACATGAACACTGATCAATCAGCCATAGTTCATGATGAAACATGACACTGATCAATCAGCCATAGTTCATAATGAAACATGACACTGATCAATCAGCCATCAGCCATAGTTCATGATGAAACATGACACTGATCAATCAGCCATAGTTCATGATGAAACATGACACTGATCAATCAGCTATAGTTCATAATGAAACATGACACTGATCAATCAGCCTATAGTTCATAATGAAACATGACACTGATCAATCAGCTATAGTTCATAATGAAACATGACACTGATCAATCAGCCATAGTTCATAATGAAACATGATACTGATCAATCAGCCATCAGCCATAGTTCATTATGAAACATGATACTGATCAATCAGCCAGTTTCTCCTGCTCAACACACCATCAGAGAAGTTTTGCTGTTTTTTTTCCGTAAGTTCTGTGTATTTGTTCTTTGGTGTCTCTTGTGTAAGCATGACAAAGGCCAGTTGGCCGAAAATTTGTGTCTTGTCTTGTTTTGTGTATGAAATAAACATTCTCATTCTGTTTTCGCGCCTTTCTTGTCCAGTATTATGCTATTTTTTCCCCAAAGTGACAAGTTACACTTACAATAACACGTTCAAAAGCGTTTTGTGTGTGTGTCAGATGAGAAGACAAAAAAATCGTTACTCAGTCCATGGCCATGCGCGGCAAAGAAGCTGTCTTGAGGTTTGCAGCATTGTGTGTATAGCAGCCAGTTTATGTTGCAAAGGTTTGCAGTGTCACTCCCTAATTTGACCGGTTTGGTTTTTTTAGCAAAAAAAAGAAGAGATAGGAGAGAGGCTGGTATTGCATTTTCAGGTCCCTTTTCAAAAACAAAACAAAAACAACAACAACAAAACCACACACACAAGAGATAGGAGAGACTGGTACTGCATTTTCATGTCCCTTTAAAAAAGAAGAGATAGGAGAGGCTCGTATTGCATTTTCAGGTCCCTTTTCAAAAACAAAACAAAAACAACAACAACAAAACCACACACACAAGAGATAGGAGAGACTGGTACTGCATTTTCATGTCCCTTTAAAAAAGAAGAGATAGGAGAGGCTCGTATTGCATTTTCAGGTCCCTTTTCAAAAACAAAACAAAAACAACAACAACAAAACCACACACACAAGAGATAGGAGAGACTGGTACTGCATTTTCATGTCCCTTTAAAAAAGAAGAGATAGGAGAGGCTCGTATTGCATTTTCAGGTCCCTTTTCAAAAAAAAACAAAAACAACAACAACAAAACCACACACACAAGAGATAGGAGAGGCTGGTATTGCATTTTCATGTCCCTTTTCAAAAAAAATAAGAGGAAGTCCAAAAACAAAACAAAAACAAAACAACAAAACCACACACACAAGAGATAGGAGAGGCTGGTAATTGCATTTTCAGGTCCCTTTCAAAAAGAAATAGGAGAGGCTGGTATGCATTTTCATGTCCCTTTAAAAAAAAGAATAGGAGAGGCTGGTATTGCATTTTCTGGTCCCTTTAAAAAAAAAAAAGAGATAGAAGAGGCTGGTGTTGCATTTTCAGGTCCCTTTAAAAAAAGAACAAATAGAAGAGGCTGGTATTGCATTTTCAGGCCCCTTTCAAAAATCTAGAGATAGGAGAGGCTGGTATTGCATTTTCAGGTCCCTTTACTTTTGGGATGGAAATGTTGGCAGCATTTAAAAGGGAGTCACAGAAAAATGTGTACAAGTTGTCTATGTTGGTGGTATCAGATAGATCTATTTTTGTATTATGAAGGATTGCTTTAAATTTAGTCCAGTCTGCTTCTTTATAATTAAATCGTGGTAAACTTTCATGTGATATCATGCTATCTTGTAAGTTATTTTCTGTTTCAGGTCTATGGTTTAGGCTGAGAATTATGGGGATATGATCTGATCCTAAAGAGTCTACAGCTGTTTTCCATGTGGCGTTTATCGCTAGTGATGGTGACACTAAAGTTAGATCTATCGCTGTGGGTCGATGGGATGCAATGTCAGGGATACGGGTAACACGTCCATCATTAAGTAGACAAAAATTTGAGTCCACAAGGTTATCGATGAACCTGTTGCTGGTAATATGAGTACAGTCCCTTTCCCAAAACGGAGCATGCGCGTTGAAGTCACCACCAATGATCCATTTATCGTGGTGATCTTCAAAATGTCTCAGCCATTCTGTGTTCTCAGCATCTGGGCCTCTTGGTAAATAGACAGAGGCCATATTTAGGACTAATGATGAGGAAAATTTTATAGTAGCAGCACATGACGAAATAGAAGCAGTAGATCTTGGCACTGGAGATTTTGTTTCACAAAAGTTCAGTCCTTCACGAACATATATTGCCGTAAAAATTCGGCTACCATCATTTATAGAGCTGTAGATGAGTGGGTAATAAACCCTGATAATTTGGGCAAATCCTTTTTGTCGGTATTCAGCGACTGTAAAAGTAAGACCTGGAAATTTGTAGGAAAAAGATAGTTACTGAGGTAATGAATATTTTTAACAATGGAACGAGTGTTCCACTGAAGTATATTTACTTTAAGGTTTGTAGGCTACACTTATTTATCATGATCGATCAAACTGGCACAGAGCAGTGCAGGTAGTATGGATGGAGTTATTAGATAATGGCAAGTTTGTTAATACAAGTAAATGTTCAGAAAATGTCGAAAATCGTTGAAAAGACAAGTGAATAATTAACACAAAAAAAGAAGAAAAAAATAAACACCAGGAGTTGAAAAGAACAATATAACAATAAAACTTTTAAGTAGAAGTGCGAATTCCTAGCAGTTGATCAACAGTGTCTTAAATCATATAGTTCCTTAGTATATACGACAACAGTAGGCCTAAAAATAAAAACAACTATGTGAGAAAGGAAATGGCAAACGTTACTCAAATCAGGAACAGCTTTGTATGAATAGTATCTGCTGTCATCTTATACATCTGGTGCTGTCACAAGAAACGATCGACATGAAGTGGTTACCACACATGATTTTTAAGTACATTAAAATAATTTTGATGTTGAAAGTCCTGTTGATCCCACCAAGGCCGATACGAGTGAAAAGTCATAGACGGCGCTATAGGGTAATAACGGTCAAAACTGGTGGTGGGTGGATGTTCTGTGTAGTGAAGAGGACGGTGTCGGTGTCGGTGTGGTTTTGGCCTTTTCCAAAAGAGATTTCTAACGTGGTTACCGATGTTTTTGGCTAAGATGGAAGAGCCACGAGAGCTAGGATGTATAGTATCTCTGAAAAGATCTTTGCGTTTGGTATTGAGATTGTCGTTTCCGATGAACGATACATTGCTGTGTCCATGTAGCGCTGAGGTGACAAGGGCGTTAAAAAGATCCCTTTTTATCCGAAGGGCCTTGTCTTTCATGGGCGTAACCTTGCTGATGATTATTTTACATTTTGAGTGCATGGTTTTAGCATCTTCCACAATCTTTACGAAATTGTCACTTGCTGTTTTGGGATCAGTCGTTTTCAGATCGTTGACGCCAGTGTGAAGTAGAATGCAGTCCACTGGATTGGAAGTCAAGTGTTCCTCAGTTGGACATTTCTTCATGTCACTAATTTTGTGTGATGTCCTCGCTTTTGCCATGAAGCCATACCCCAGTCTTTTATTATCTACACCGTTCAGAGTCGAGTCGTGCAGAAGAAAGACACGTGGTAGATCTGGTGACGTGATTTCTTTATCTTTGGTGTCATTTTTGGAGTTGATGTCAAATGCAGGTTTTGACGTCTGTGAATTATTTCCCTTGTTATTTTTTTAAGTTTTATTTTCGCCTGCTGCCGTTTTGGATGTTATTTGCAGCTTTCTCACGGCGGATGTTTGATTTGCAGTGTTTTTAACTGCCGCAGCTTAGGTCTTGAGCTGTGGGGACGGAGTTGGCCGTGAATGTGAAGAGATAGTCTGCGTGCCAACGGACACACAGACTGCCTTGGTTTCGTTCGGCAACCCGCCTCACAGCCCATTGCTCCGATATGGCTGGTGAGGAGCAGTTCTAATCGTTCGATTTTGTCTGATAGTGACAATATTATTGTTTTAAGGTCACTCACAGTTGGTAGATCGTCAGGCTCTGCCACAGCGACGGTGGTGTTAGTGGTCATTACAGGAGATGGAAGCCTGTCGCACGCTGTGGGGCCTGGCTTCGGTGCAGTTTGTATTCCTGTTTCGCCACCTTCATCAGTAATGCTACGTTTACACGGGATGCAACTAACGTGCAACCACTGGGTTTTACCAGTTGCACGAGGAGCCGTGCAACCGCAAAGTTGTGTGGAGTTGCATTCATGTAAAAGGAAACGTGCAACCGTTAGGCTCCTCCCCTGTTCCCGCCGTTTCTTGAGGCTCGCGCTGCGTGTGTCACGGAGGCACGCGTGGCGCGAAACTACTTCCTGCCTACAACCCCAGCCAACTCCAGGCAACTCGTGTAAAAGTGTTCCCGACTCCACACAACCGTTTGGGGCTGTGCAACTGATGCAACTACGAAAACATTATCGCTCTAGGACAATATTATTTTCGGCCGTGCAACTACACGTACAACTAAAAATGGGATTTTACCGAAAAACTGACAACTCCAGACAACCTCAGACAACCGATAGCCTGGAGTCGTCTGGGGTTGTGAATAGGTTGCATGGTAGTGCAACCGATTAGTTGCACGTCGTGTAAACGGGGCATAACTGCTGTTGTTGGCTCAGGGTGATCACAGTTGTGACGTGACTGCTGAAGCTGACGTCTGGTTTTTGTCATTTTTTTTTCGTTTCCAGCCGCAACACTCAGAGCACAAAATTAGATCTGTGTTGAGTTCGCCATTTTGATGACGTGTGTGTGTGTGTGTGTGTGTGTGTGTGTGTGCAAACTTTGTTTTCATGCTACACTGTCTTTGTAGGAATAACGTAACTTGTATTATCTTTTTGAATAAACAGTTTGAATAGTATATATATACATATGTTGTGTTGTGTGTGTGTGTGTGTGTGTGTGTGTGTGTGTGTGTTCTGTGTAATGTTGTGCTAGGTGAGTACTGGCCCATAGCAGCATTATGGAACAAAGCCAATTACGGTCTTTCAGACCAGGGAACCACCAGAAAACAGTTCGAGCCCAGTCGTCAATTCCAAGAAAAGAACATCACCAAAAAACATGACACATGGCCAATGTATTTTAGTCATGAAGACAGCAGTATGTCTTCAGGGCACATGTTCGGTACATTCTGAATCTGCTCGCATTCCAAAATCTGTACAGCAATGGTCTGGAACTGTCCTCCACACTCTTTGATACAATTCCTGAATTGCCAGGCAGAGCTAGAATTCTAATTTTGCCTGGACCATATTGGAACAGCTCAGACTAAAAAACAAACAAATAAACAAGGCACGCAGAACACGCACACATCCAGATGTTGCGATGTTCATTATCATATACACGGTCCCTGAAGTGATGGAATTTATTCAATTAGAAGTCTCACGCCTTACACACACACACACACACACACACCACACACACACACACACACACCCTCGTGTTCACATACACGCGCCCAAACACACACACACACACAAATACGCACATACACGCACACACTCGTATACACATACACGCGCACAAACACTCACACAAATACGCAGACACAAATACTCAGACAAGCAAACACACACAAATACGCAAACATACTAATAAACACAAAAATACGCAGACACACAAACACACACACACAAATGCGCAGACAAACAAACACACACACATACACAAACACACATAAACACCCACACACTTTCATTTCATATTGCTTATAGCCCAGCCGACCACTAGAGCCATATCAGGGCTAACACCGCGTCAAAAAACACACACATACACACACACACACACACACACACACACACACACACACACACTCACGTACATACACACACAAATACGAACACACACACAAACACACACACACGCTACTATACGGGCGTAAGACACAAAACAGTGGGGAACATTTTGCCGCCAGTTTTATTTAAAAACCAATAGAAACCAGAAATCCTGTGTTACAAAGAGAACGCAGGGAAAAGTCAAAAACTGAAAAAGAAACCAGACAGTCAAGCCATATTTGCAATCTCCATTTTGTGCTGTGGTATTAGGCACTTTCAGAACACGTAATTAGCATCATCTTGAAATATTGATCAATCCTTAAATTTTGCAATCGACCACTGCTGAGTCAAACATTTCAATTAAAACGTGTTTATATAGAAGCCGAACACATCAATTGAACTACATTCGCATTTCTGGATGTTATGATCCAAATACTGGATTATTTTTATTTAAACTTGAGCATTCATTTCTCAATCATCCGAACATGTGGACAATTTTTATAATTATGTATCCATAATAGCGAGGATATTGTTTTAATTTCAAGAAACTTTAACAAAAACGTTTGTCTATTGAAACGTAGGAGGCACGGGTCAATATATCAGCCTCTCCTATCTCTTCTTTTTTGAAAGGGACCTGAAAATGCAATACCAGCCTCTTCTTTTTTTAAAGGGACCTGAAAATGCAATACCAGCCTCTCCTATCTTGTTTTTTAAAAGGGGTCTGAAAATGCAATAACAGCCTCTCCTATCTCTTCTTTTTTTTCAAAGGGACCTGAAAATGCAATACCAGCCTCTCCTATCTCTTCTTTTTTTTTAAAGGGACCTGAAAATGCAATACCAGCCTGTCCTATCTCTTCTTTTTTTGAAAGGGACCTGAAAATGCAATACCAGCCTCTCCTATCTCTAGATTTTTGAAAGGGGCCTGAAAATGCAATACCAGCCTCTTCTATTTGTTCTTTTTTTTTTAAAGAGACCTGAAAATGCAACACCAGCCTCTTCTATCTCTTGTTTTTTTTAAAGGGACCAGAAAATGCAATACCAGCCTCTCCTATTCTTCTTTTTTGAAAGGGACATGAAAATGCATTACCAGCCTCTCCTATTTCTTGTGTGTGTGGTTTTGTTGTTGTTGTTGTTTTTGTTTTGTTTTTGAAAAGGGACCTGAAAATGCAATACCAGCCTCTCTCCTATCTCTTCTTTTTTTTGCTAAAAAAACCAAACCGGTCAAATTAGGGAGTGACACTGCAAACCTTTGCAACATAAACTGGCTGCTATACACACAATGCTGCAAACCTCAAGACAGCTTCTTTGCCGCGCATGGCCATGGACTAAGAAAAACGATTTTTTGTCTTCTCGTCTGACACACACACACAAAACGCTTTTGAACGTGTTATTGTAAGTGTAACTTGTCACTTTGGGGAAAAAAATAGCATAATACTGGACAAGAAAGGCGCGAAAACAGAATGAGAATGTTTATTTCATACACAAAACTAGACAAGACACAAATTTTCGGCCAACTGGCCTTTGTCATGCTTACACAAGAGACACCAAAGAACAAATACACAGAACTTACGGGAAAAAAACAGCAAAACTTCTCTGATGGTGTGTTGAGCAGGAGAAACTGGCTGATTGATCAGTATCATGTTTCATAATGAACTATGGCTGATTGATCAGTGTCATGTTTCATTATGAACTATGGCTGATGGCTGATTGATCAGTGTCATGTTTCATTATGAACTATGGCTGATTGATCAGTGTCATGTTTCATTATGAACTATAGCTGATTGATCAGTGTCATGTTTCATTATAACTATGCTGATGGCTGATTGATCAATGTCATATTTCATTATGAACTATAGCTGATTGATCAGTGTCATATTTCATAATAAACTATGGCTGATTAATCAGTGTCATGTTTCATAATACACTATGGCTGATTGATCATGTCATGTTTCATCATGAACTATGGCTGATTGATCAGTATCATGTTTTATAATACACTATGGCTGATTGATCAGTGTCATGTTTCATTATGAACTCTGGCTGATTGATTAGTGTCATGTTTCATCATGAACTATGGCTGATTGATCAGTATCATGTTTCATCATGAACTATGGTGATTGATCAGTTTCATTATGAACTATGGCTGATTGATCAGTGTCATGTTTCACATTGAACTATGGCTGATTGATCAGTGTCATGTTTCATCACGAACTATGGCTGATTGATCAGTGTCATGTTTCATTATAACTATGGCTGATGGCTGATTGATCAGTGTCATGTTTCATTATAACTATGGCTGATTGATCAACGTCATGTTTCATTATGAACTATGGCTGATTGATCAGTGTCATGTTTCATCATGAACTATGGCTGATTGATCAGTGTCATGTTCATTATGAACTATGGCTGATTGATCAGTGTCATGTTTCATTATGAACTATGGCTGATTGATCAGTGTCATGTTTCATTATGAACTATGGCTGATTGATCAGTGTCATGTTTCATCATGAACTATGGCTGATTGATCAGTGTCATGTTTCATTATGAACTATGGCTGATTGATCAGTGTCATGTTTCATTATGAACTATGGCTGATTGATCAGTGTCATGTTTCATTATGAACTATGGCTGATTGATCAGTGTCATGTTTCATTATGAACTATGGCTGATTGATCAGTGTCATGTTTCATTATGAACTATGGCTGATTGATCAGTGTCATGTTTCATTATGAACTATGGCTGATTGATCAGTGTCATGTTTCATTATGAACTATGGCTGATTGATCAGTGTCATGTTTCATTATGAACTATGGCTGATTGATCAGTGTCATGTTTCATTATGAACTATGGCTGATTGATCAGTGTCATGTTTCATCATGAACTATGGCTGATTGATCAACGTCATGTTCATTATGAACTATGGCTGATTGATCAGTGTCATGTTTCATCATGAACTATGGCTGATTGATCAGTGTCATGTTTCATTATGAACTATGGCTGATTGATCAGTGTCATGTTTCATCATGAACTATGGCTGATTGATCAGTGTCATGTTTTATCATGAACTATGGCTGATTGATCAGTGTCATGTTTCATTATAACTATGGCTGATGGCTGATTGATCAGTGTCATGTTTCATAATGAACTATGGCTGATTGATCAGTGTCATGTTTCATTATGAACTATGGCTGATTGATCAGTGTCATGTTTCATCATGAACTATGGCTGATTGATCAGTGTCATGTTTCAATATGAACTTCTCCAGACTTTGCCATAGTTAACGACAGTGATAAAATGTTGACTGACACATTGTGAAACATCACAGAGATAACAGCTCCATCTGTAATTCCTGTTTATTCATTCATTAACGGGTAACCATCGATACATTTTCAAGCATCACAAGTATACTCCTATTCGTCATGATTTATTAAGTTGTTATAGTTAAGTTGCTTCATAAAGATTTCATGACAGAGTTTTGCAATGAAGAAGTCAACAGTTAAATGTACAAGAGGCAACCATACTTACTTTAGAATTAGACATGGCAACCATACTTACTTTAGAATTAGACATGGCAACCATACTTACTTTAGAATTAGACATGGCAACCATACTTACTTTAGAATTAGACATGGCAACCATACTTACTTTAGAATTAGACATGGCAACCATACTTACTTTAGAATTAGACATGGCAACCATACTTACTTTAGAATTAGACATATTTCATATGATAGTAATTTTTTTTATTTCATAGCTGCCTCGGATAACTAAACTAAACACAAACATAACTACTAAAGATTCAACATAGACAAATATGGACGGAATATTTGTTTGAGTATCACAGTCAAAAATGTATCACAGATCTAATGCTGAGATTTTGGTTTTGTTCAAAAAGATACCATCGCACAAAAGATTCCTTGCGCCTTGAGCCAGCTAATAAAAACAAAAATTCAAACATACCAAAAGAATACCATGATCACAACGAGAAACGGTGTAAATAATATCACAGAACTGAAATACTTGTTAAATCACAACCAGAAATTAATTACGAAGGTTGAAAGTCAAAGTCAGGATATAAAGAGGTTAAAGGTGACAGTTAAAGCTCTAGAAGCGTTAAAGTTCAATTCAATTCAATTCAATACATATTGCTTACAGCCCAGCCGACCACTAGAGCCATATCAGGGCTAACATCACATCAAAAAAGCGTTAAAGTGATGCCAAAACTGAAAAGGTTAAAGGTAAGAAAAATGATTTTAAAAAAAGTCAAAAGATCATAGTGTAAACTCTTAACAGGTTAAACTGAAGGGACACAATCAGAACTATACAAAGTTAATGGCCAGTCGAAAATGTAAAGCCGACAATTAAAAACAGATGACAGACGACAAAAAAGAGAGATGATGCCATGGTCCATAAGACGTGTGCTGATTTCTGTAACTGTATTGTGGTGGACACAGGAGAGGTCAGCCCTTCTAGTGCCACACAGGCAAACGGTTGGTTGGGTTGGACTTCATGCCAGGCTTCCAGCCAAACGCGTTGTCCAGCAAAGGAGCCTGGGCTTTCTCCTCCACAGGCATGGGGCTCACTCTGATGGGTGTCACGGAGCGGGCAGCACGGGGTGGCTCCGGGGTGCCAGGCATGGGTGGCAGCGCTTCTTTCATGATACCCAGGGTGGTGGTGACGGGTGGCATCGGGGTACTTACCGTCTGAGACTTGAGGCTCATGAAGGTGTTCTCGCGGAACAGGATGTCCTCAATCGTGTCGCTGCGATGACCGAGGTATTGGGCATTCACACGTTGGGCATCTGCAACAGGACGATTAGAAGTCATCATATCCACTGCTAGTAATAGTCTCTGGTCACTAAATGAAGTCATATCCATTGCAACAAAAGTCTCTGGTTACTAAATGAAGTCATATCTACTACTACAAAACTCTGATTACTAAATAAAGTCATATCTACTACTACAAAGGTCTCTGATTACTAAATGAAGTCATATCTACTACTACAAAACTGATTACTAAATGAAGTCATATCTACTACTACAAAACTGATTACTAAATGAAGTCATATCCACTTCTACAAAACTGATTACTAAATGAAGTCATATCTACTACTACAAAACTGATTACTAAATGAAGTCATATCTACTACTATAAAAGTCTGATTACTAAATGAAGTCATATCTACTACTACAAAACTGATTACTAAATGAAGTCATATCTACTACTATAAAAGTCTGATTACTAAATGAAGTCATATCTACTACTACAAAACTGATTACTAAATGAAGTCATATCCACTACTATAAAAGTCCCTGGTTACTAAATGAAGTCATATCTACTACTACAAAAGTATGATTTCTAAATGAAGTCATATCCACTACTACAAACTTCTTTGATTACTAAATGAAGTCATATCCGCTACTACAAACTTCTCTGATTACTAAATACGTCATATCCACCACTACAAAGTTGACTACTAAATAAAGTCATATCCACTACTATAAAAGTCTCTGATTACTAAATGAAGTCATATCCGCTACTACAAACTTCTTTGATTACTAAATGAAACTATATCCGATACTACAAACTTCTCTGATTACTAAATACGTCATATCCACCCCTACAAAAGTTTGACTACTAAATAAAGTCATATCCACTACTATAAAAGTCTCTGATTACTAAATGAAGTCATATCCACTACTACCCATGACAGCAGGTCTTATGATCCCAAGTTTGCCGTCTTTCCGAGCAGCCAGCAGGTCTTTCCCTGCAGTCATCAGGCCTGATTCCTTGAAGTCAGCGGCCAAGCCACTGATGTGATCCCCCCCTCCCCCCCCCCCCCCCAAAAAAGGCCAACTACAAAACAGCTTGACACCATGTCATGTAGCTGGATGAAAATGTCTATGTGTAGCCTCCGATCTACTCGGCTGTTAATGGATACCAAATCTTGCTCTGGATTGGGGACGATAGAGCAGCAACAGAGGAGACAGACATCGCTCTCACACTGAAAATAATTTGAGGCATGTATCACCTCGCTCCCCCAACGACATCAGAGCTATGGGACAACCTCCACCTCACTTTAACCTTTGTATCTGTGTTTCTTTGTTTGTTAGTTTGTCTCCAATCTCATCGTTTTCTACTATCTTACTTTACTTTATTTTCCACATATGCAAGTTCTTTTCTCACCATTGGTCTTGGTCTTGGGATATATTTTGAAGTACCAGAGCACCACCACTGTCGCTATTACCACTGCCGCTACAGCAACGATGACCACTGCAGCGATGATGCCTGGGTCCAGACCTTCGTCATCGTCCTGTGACAACACACATTGACTATTGCAATTCACTCCTGTCTGGTCTTCCTGCCTCCACCATTCACATCCTACAGCGCATTCAAAACAATGCTGTACGCCTTGTACTCAAAAAGAAAAAAGCTGACCACATATCTCCTCTCCTGGCACAACTTCACTGGCTCCCTGTATCAAAGCGCATACAGTACAAACTAGACACTATGTGCTACAAAAGCCTCAATAACGCAGCCCCCGATTACCTGTCAAGCCTACTTGAGATCTATCTTCCCTCACGTACCCTCCGCTCTGCCTCCGATCCTCTGACTTTTCGCTTTCCACGCACTAAGCTCAATACCTATGGTCCACGAGCCTTCTCTGTTTCTGGTCCACTCTCCTGGAACAAACTTCCTCTTTCAGTCCGTCAGCAACCTACTTTTGTCTCCTTCAAGTCCGCCCTCAAAACTCACCTTTTCTCCTCTGCATAAAATCCTAACCTCACTCAACCCCCCTCTGCAGCCTGTCTCCGCTCGGAGGGGAATCACATTGTTATAATATATAATTGTATATGATATGCTCTCTATAATTTTCCATTGCTTTTATTCTTGCTTTTATTGCTTTTATTCTTTCTCCCCATTTATAGCCATGCGTGTGTGTGCGTGCGTGTGTGTGTGTGTGTGTGTGTGTGTGTGTGTGTGTGTGTGCGTGCGTGTGTGTGCGTGCGTACGTGCGTGCGTGCGTGCGTGCGTGTGTGTTTCAGCGCTTAGATTTGATTTTATCAAGATTTTGCGCTATATAAATATTGTAATTATTATTATTATTAATTATTAATTATATGGATTATGTACCAGCACACAACACAGATTATCTAACAACACAACAAGGATGACGTTTGCTCTTAATTTGTGCATAATGACACAGGTACTATTATCATATTTACATATTCGGTTGATCAGATACGGTATATAGGTACTATTATCATATTTACATATTTGGTTGATCAGATATGGTATATTGGTACTATTATCATATTTACATATTTGGTTGATCAGATACGGTATATAGGTACTATTATCATATTTACATATTCAGTTGATCAGATGCGGTAGCCCATTATGAGAGAATGGCTAGATTAGAAAAAAATACGCATTGATACTGCTTATCCTGGGGATACAGATTTTAGCGTATCAACCATATCTGCTGCTCTTTTCTACAAAAAGGACTTCACACAAAGAATCGTCATTAAAAAGAATCGGGATGTTTTCTGAGAGACATCTATCAAGATGATAATTATGCTCGCTGTGTGCTTGTCTGTGTATGTGAGCATTCACGTATGCCTGCTTGCATATGTGTGTGTGTGTGTGTGTGTGTGTGTGTGTGTGTGTGTGTGTGTGTGTGCATGTGTGTGTGTGTGTGTGTGTGCATATGTGTGTGTGTGTACACAGTGTGTGTGTGTGTGTGTACGCACGCGCGTGTGTGTGCAAAGGAAAGAGACAGAGGATGAAACAGAAACAGAACAGAGACGTAGACAGACAGACAGACAGACAGACAGAGACAGAGAGAGACAGACAGACAGAAAGAGAGCCAGACTTACGATAGGCCCGCAGGACACGCCATAAAAGCTCTGTCCATTGACGGTCATGTGGGTACTCATGGAGACGGTGGTCCCACTGAAGGTGAACTCTGTGCCGTTGGTGATGTGGTCACACATGGCGTACAGTGTGGAGTTGACACCCGACGTTGTTCCTTCCACTACCAGTGTCACCACCAGACTCCCTGTGTACACACACACACACGGTTTGTTTACTGGAAGACAATCATACAGGGAGGTGCAAAAGTAGGTATACAGTTATGAAAAAAGAAAACACGCACAATACTCATTGCATTTATTATACAAACAAATGAATATTGCACATACATGTAATAACAAGCACAGCCTGAATCCCTCAGATACTCAAACTGCTTGCCGTCTGTATTCACACGCTCCTCTAATCGAGAGTGGAATTAAGCATTATAATGATGTGGTACTTACTGTATACCTACTTTTGCACCCCCCTGAATTTGTTGTATTCACTAAAATGATACTTTTGTCTTAGACTTAAAGACATTATCACACACAACACACACACACACACACACACACACACACACACACACACACATACATACACACACACACACACATACACACACATACATACACACAAGCACACACACACAAACACACTCACACACATCTATCTATCTATCTTATCTATCTATCATGTTTTACATGATGCCCTAGTACAGCTTGCATGACAAAACCGCCCTGCTTGTCCACGCCACAGCAGTGCTTCAGGTACTGAATTCGTACCAGATAAAATGCTCTGTGTGTGTGTGTGTGTGTGTGTGTGTGTGTGTGTGTGTGTGTGTGTGTGTGTGTGTGTGTGAGTTGTGTGTAAAATGAAGGAACATAACCTTTGTTGCCTTTTGTCTTCATCAACGGGGCCAAAAAACAAGAAAAAAGAAGAATGAAAGAAAAAAATATTGGTGAATATAAGACCAATATATTGTATGTATTTCTCTCCTCTCTCATAGTTGTGTGTAGAGTAGTTGCAGAGTATAAAGGTAGGCTTGAGCGCTCCTTTTTCGAGGAGTGTTCTGAGCTTACGGTTTTTGTGCTTTGTATCTGCTTCTATGCTAGCTGAATGGGTAGCTCAAACTATGTTAGATTTGAGAAGTTCCACAACATGGGAGATAATTCCTACGTGACTCTCAAGAGTTATGTCCAGTTGACAAGTTAGTTAATTAGGTAAGTATTGGTAAGCAAGCAGGCAATTAAGTAAGCAAGCAAGTAAGCTTACAAAAACAGAAAAGACACTCACCCTGCCTGTAGCTGTGAGACCTTATGATAATGTCGGGCAGGTCATTGAAGTAGTTACGGACCTTGGCAGCATGGTAGGGGGCAGTGGCGGCGTTGTAGGTGATGGGGAACCAGAGTTCTATGGTGGACGTCTCCTCTATCACCAGGTCACGCTGCTGGATGGTCATGACCTGCACGTAGATCTCTGTGGTCAGCGTGTAGTCCGGAGGACTGGACTGGATGGTGAAAAGCACCGGACACACACCGCTGCGTGTCAGCTGCAGGTCCAGGAAGTCGGCCATACCGGTGGCAGGGTCGAAGGACACAGAGGTGGTGCCGCTCAAGGATCCCCAGTAGATATCAGGATCAACGATAGAGGCCGACACTGTCCATGAGTGTCCCTGATTGACATTACCATATTTTTTTTATCTGTATCCCTGCGTGACATTACCACAATTTTTTATGTCTCTGCGTGACATTACCACAATTTTTTATCTGTGTCCCTGTGTGACATTACCACAATTTTTATCTGTGTCCCTGCGTGACATTACCACAATTTTTTATCTGTGTCCCTGCGTGACATTACCACAATTTTTTATCCGTGTCCCTGCGTGACATTACCTCAATTTTTATCTGTCTCTGCGTGACATTACCACAAAGTTCATGTGTGTCTCTGCGTGACATTACCACAATTTTTATGTGTGTCTCTGCGTGACATTACCACAATTTTTATCTGTGTCTCTGCGTGACATTACCACAATTTTTATCTGTGTCTCTGCGTGACATTACCACAAAGTTCATGTGTGTCTCTGCGTGACATTACCACAATTTTTATCTGTGTCTCTGCGTGACATTACCACAATTTTCATCTGTGTCTCTGCGTGACATTACCACAATTTTTATCTGTGTCCCTGCGTGACATTACCACAATTTTTATCTGTGTCCCTGCGTGATATTACCACAATTTTTATCTGTGTCCCTGCGTGACATTACCACAATTTTTATCTGTGTCCCTGCGTGACATTACCACAATTTTATCTGTGTCTCTGCGTGACATTACCACAATTTTTATGTGTGTCTCTACGTGACATTACCACAATTTTTATCTGTGTCCCTGCGTGACATTACAACAATTTTCATCTGTATCTTTGCGTGACATTACAACAAATTTTATGTGTGTCTCTGCGTGACATTACCACAATTTTTATGTGTGTCTCTGCGTGACATTACCACAATTTTTATCTGTGTCTCTGCGTGACATTACCACAATTTGTATCTGTGTCTCTGCGTGACATTACCACAATTTTTATCTGTGTCTCTGCGTGATATTACCACAATTTTTATCTGTGTCTCTGCGTGGCATTACCACAATTTGTCATGTGTGTTCCTGCGTGATATTATCACAGTTTTTATGTATGTCCCTGCGTGACATTACCATAATTTTTATGTGTCCCTGCGTGACATTACCACAATTTTTATGTGCGTTCCTGTGTGACACTACCACAATTTTTATCTGTGTTCCTGCGTGACATTATCACAGTTTTTATGTGTGTCCCTGCGTGACATTACCATAATTTTTATGTGTCCCTGCGTGACATTACCACAATTTTTATGTGTGTTCCTGCGTGACACTACCACAATTTTTATCTGTGTTCCTGCGTGACATTACCACAATTTGTATGTGTGTCTCTGCGTGACATTACCACAATTTTTATGTGTGTCTCTGCGTGACATTACCACAATTTTTATGTGTGTCTCTACGTGACATTACCACAATTTGTATGTGTGTCCCTGCGTGACATTACAACAATTTTCATCTGTGTCTCTGCGCGACATTACCACAATTTTCATCTGTGTCTCTGCGTGACATTACCACAATTTTTATCTGTGTCTCTGCGCGACATTACCACAATTTTTATCTGTGTCTCTGCGTGACATTACCACAATTTTTATGTGTGTCTCTGCGTGACATTACCATAATTTTTATCTGTGTCCCTGCGTGACATTACCACAATTTTTATGTGTGTCTCTGCGTGACATTACCACAATTTTTATGTGTGTCTCTGCATTATTTACCACAATTTTTATCTGTGTCCATGCGTGACATTACCACAATGTTTATCTGTGTCCCTGCGTGATATTACCACAATTTTTTTCTGTGACCCTGCGTGACACTACCACAATTTTTATGTGTGTCCCTGCGTGACATTACCACAGTTTTTATGTATCCCTGCGTGACATTACCACAGTTTCTTTTTAACATTTTTTAAATTTCATCTTTTGTTTCACAGCAAAGGGACATGTAACATACAATGTGGCAACGAAAATGACAACAACAAAAATGTTTACACATATGAAAAGACACATAAACTCCACATACTATACAGGATATACACATAATGACATTTTACACATTGGAAGTTTAAAAATAAAATGAACACTGAAATTTATTGAAGCACATGTTAACATTTCCCCTATGAACCTGTTTCACAAACCACATCCCTTTGCTGAACAATAATCAAGCCATCGCATCAACGAACATTGTGGTAACAGGAAGACATTATCACAGTTACAGTGTGTGTCGTGAGCCTGTGTGACTGTCACAGTATAAGGACAAACGCTATAAAGGTCTGGGCATTATTTATTTGACGGAGAGAGAGACTACAAAACTCTTATAAGCTCAAATGCTATAAAGGTCTGGGTATTATTTATTTGACGGAGAGAGAGACTACAAAACTCTTATAAGCTCAAATGCTATAAAGGTCTGGGTATTATTTATTTGACGGAGAGAGAGACTACAAAACTCTTATAAGCTCAAATGCTATAAAGGTCTGGGTATTATTTATTTGACGGAGAGAGAGACTTCAAAACTCTTATAAGCTCAAATGCTATAAAGGTCTGGGTACTATTTATTTGACGGAGAGAGAGACATCAAAACCTCAAATTTCAAAACACTTTGTTAGCCAAGAGCAGTAGCAGTGGGTTCTACTGGACCTGCATTGCAGCAAATGTGTGCTACTCTGCGCATGTAACACAGATATATTAAAAAATCAAACGAAACAATAAAAGAAACAACAACAGGAGGGGAGATGACAAACGCCGGGACATAGCCACACAACGCACACCAACCAGGTCCAGCCCAGTCACCGGACCAAAAGAGAATGGAATAGCCCTCTCTCTCCCTTTTCTGAGTCTTCATCTCTCTTTATAATAGTTATAAAGTGTGTTTAGCCAGATGTAGAAATCGAATTGTATGTACAGCCTGTTACCAAGCACCTGCGTTAAAAGGAAGTTTGTAAACGTAACATAAAATCTGATAATATTAACATGGACACTTGGGAAGAGATACCTTCAAATCATTGTGCTTGATGACAGGCTGCACATACAAGCATCATCACTGCAGAAGAGAAATAAACACGACTGTAGTCTGACAGAACAGATGGAGGGAAAGCTGCAGCAACACCACCCAGCCACAGCCATCAGCCTTCGTGTGTGTCAGTTGTGCCAAGGACTGCCACTCTAGAATCGGCTTGTTCAGCCACAGCTGATGCTGAACCTTCTCCAAATGAATCCTCAACCACGCGCATCCATTGTCTATTCATCATCAACACAGCTGTACTCTCTCTCCATGAGACCATCACACCATTTTTCAATACTGCTCACTTTCTTATAAAGCCACACACAATTTTTCCACACTATTACAGCCATACCCAACAGACTACACCATTTTCAATACTATTACAGCCATACCCAACAGACTACACCATTTTCAATACTACTACAGCCATACCCAACAGACCACCATTTTCAATACTTACTACAGCCTTACCCAAACAGAACAACCATTTTCAATACTTATACAGCTACTCCACAGACTACACATTTTCAATATACTACAGCCATACCCAACAGATAACATAGTCTGGAATATTATGACGGAAGCCAGAACCATCAAACTCAACATTTTCAAATCACTTTCAGCTACCCAACATAGCAGTGACTGGACCTGTTCAATACTGCAGCATATGTGTCTCTCACATGATACACCATTTTAATATATACAGCGATACCATAAAGAACACACACATTTCAATATACTACAGCCATACCCAACAGACACACCAGTTTTACACACGCCATACCCCAACAGATACCCATTTTCAATACTACTACAGCCATACCAACAGACTACACCATTTTCAATATTATACAGCATACCAACAGACTACACCATTTTCATATTACACACAGCATACCAACAGTGAACTACTACCATTTTCAATATATACAGCCATACCTAACAGATACACCTATTTCATATACAAGCGCACATACCAACAGTCATCATTTTCAAAGTAAACTACGCTACTACAAAACATAGACTACACTCATTCAACTACATACAGCCATACCACAGACTCCATTTTCAATATTACAGCCATACCACAGAAGCTACACCATTTTGCAATACTATCCCATACCAACAAAGCCACCATTTTCTATTCACTCATCAACAAGCTTACCCAACCAGACACACCATTTTCATATACTACAGCCAACCCAACAGATCCACCATTTTCAATATACTACAGCCTATACCCAACAGACTACACCATTTTCAATACTATTACAGCATACCCAACAGACTACACCATTTTCAATTATTACAGCCATACCAACAGATACACCATTTTCAATATACTACAGCCATACAACAGTCACCATTCAATACTTACTACCTTTCAATCACATTTTCAATACATACAGCCATACCCAACAGACTACACCATTTTCAATACTATACAGCCATACCCAACAGATACACCATTTTCAATACTACTACAGCCATACCCAACAGACTACACCATTTTCAATACTACTACAGCCATACCCAACAGACTACACCATTTTCAATATTACTACAGCCATACCCAACAGATACACCATTTTCAATATACTATACAGCCATACCCAACAGACTACACCATTTTCAATATTATAACTACTACAGCTATTCCCAACAGACTACACCATTTTCAATACTACTACAGCCATACCCAACAGACTACACATTTTCACACTATTACAGCCATACCCAACAGACAACACCATTTTCAATACTACTACAGCCATACCCAACAGACTACACCATTTTCAATACTACTACAGCTATACCAACAGACTACACCATTTTCAATACTACTACAGCCATACCCAACAGACCACTCCATTTTCAATACTACTACAGCCATACCAACAGCACTCCATTTTCAATACTACTACAGCCATACCAACAGACACACCATTTTCAATACTACTACAGCTATACCCAACAGATCGCACCATTTTCAATACACTACAGCCATACCCAACAGACTACACCATTTTCAATACTACTACAGCCATACCCAACAGACCACTCCATTTTCAATACTACTACAGCCATACCCGACAGACTACACCATTTTAAATATACTACTACAGCCATACCAACAGACCACCCATTTTCAATACTACTACAGCCTATACCCAACAGATCGCACCCATTTTCAATATACCACTACAGACCATTTATCCTACAACACAGACTCACTCATTTTCAATACTACTACAGCCATACCCAACAGACCATCCATTTTCAATACTACTACAGCCATATCCAACAGACACTCCATTTTCAATACTACTACAGCCATACCCAACAGACTACACCATTTTCAATACTACTACAGCCATACCCAACAGATTACACCATTTTCAATACTACTACAGCTATACCCAACAGATCGCACCATTTTCAATACACTACAGCCATACCCAACAGATCGCACCATTTTCAATACTACTACAGCCATACCCAACAGATCGCACCATTTTCAATACTATTACAGCCATACCCAACAGACTACACCATTTTCAATACTACTACAGCCATACCCAACAGACTACCATTTTCAATACTATACAGCCATACCCAACAGACTACACCATTTTCAATACTACTACAGTCCATTAACCACAACAGACTACACCATTTTCAATACTACTACAGCCATACCCAACAGACTACACCATTTTCAATACTTATTACAGCCATTACCACCAACAGACTACACCATTTTCAATATTACTACAGCCATACCCAACAGATCACACCATTTTCAATACTACTACAGCCATACCCAACAGATCACACCATTTTCAATACTATTACAGCCATACCAACAGACTACACCATTTTCAATACTACTACAGCCATACCCAACAGACTACACCATTTTCAATACTACTACAGCCATACCCAACAGACTACACCATTTTCAATACTACTACAGCTATACCCAACAGACTACACCATTTTCAATACTACTACAGCCATACCCAACAGATCGCACCATTTTCAATAATATTACAGCCATACCCAACAGACTACACCATTTTCAATACTACTACAGCCATACCCAACAGATCGCACCATTTTTAATACTACTACAGCCATACCCAACAGATCGCACCATTTTCAATACTACTACAGCCATACCCAACAGATCGCACCATTTTCAATACTACTACAGCCATACCCAACAGATCGCACCATTTTCAATACTACTACAGCCATACCCAACAGACTACACCATTTTCAATAATATTACAGCCATACCCAACAGACTACACCATTTTCAATACTACTACAGCCATACCCAACAGATCGCACCATTTTCAATACTACTACAGCCATACCCAACAGATCGTACCATTTTCAATACTACTACAGCCATACCTAACAGATCGCACCATTTTCAATACTACTACAGCCATACCCAACAGACTACACTATTTTCAATACTACTACAGCCATACCAACAGATCGCACCATTTTCAATACTACTACAGCCATACCCAACAGATCGCACCATTTTCAATACTACTACAGCCATACCCAACGACTACACCATTTTCAGTACTACTACAGCCATACCCAACAGACTACACCATTTCAATACTATTACAGTCATACCCAACAGACTACACCATTTTCAATACTATTACAGCCATACCCAACAGACTACACCATTTTCAATACAATTACAGCCATACCCAACAGACTACACCATTTTCAATACTATTACAGCCATACCCAACAGACTACACCATTTTCAATACTATTACAGTTATACTCACCCTCCACTCAATGTCAGTGATGTTGTCTCCAGTGTCAGTGTCGACCAGATAGAAGGAGAGCTGTAAGGGGGTGTTAATGATTCGACTGCTGGACAGTAGCTGCCCCTGAGCCTCCACGCCTCGTCCTGATACCTGCACGTGACATAGAACTATATAATGTTATACTGAACACACACACGCGCGCACGCACGCACGTACACACACACACACACACACACACACACACACACACACACACACACGCACGCACTTAACACTGCAATATAAATCTAGTATGTACACGTCTTGATGGAGGCAGACACAAGAAAATCATTGATAAGGAAGATCAGGAAAAGACAGGCAATATTTATAGGCTATTTTATGAGGAAAGAGGAATTGGAGCACCTGGTCACGTCAGGAAAGCTGGAGGGAAAGACAGCACCAGGTAGACCCAGGGAAAAAATATTTGGAATTGCAGAGTGGCTGAAGACAGAGAGGGTGGAAGATGTGCTTGTGACAACAAGGGACAGATGCATAGGGAGGGCCATGATCGCCAACGCCATGTGGCAAGGCACTTGATGATGATGACACATATGTGTACTGACCAACTGGAAAGTTGATTGCTGTGTGAATAAAAACCATCATGAACGAACAAGGTGTGACTACGCCTGTTCTAAATCTCTTCCTTAATACAGTACATCAAAATGATTGGGGCCAGAAACGTTTTCGTTCATAGACAGATTAAAGTGAGGCAGGTAGCAGGTAGCAGGGAGCAATTGAACACACACACACACACACATATGGAGAGAGAGAGAGACAGAGAGACTGAGACAGAGACAGAGAGAGACAGAGAGATGGAGAGCAATCTTAGTCCTAATTAATGCTTTGTACAGTTGTATAATTATGACTTTGAAAATGGACAGTTTTAGTCAAAATTAAGAATTATCACTTTGTACGTCCCTATGTCAAACATCTAGCATAAGTATGGCTAAAGATACACCCCTATAAGACGTACTTATCCCAGTAATTTTGGTTCCTTTTTTTTTTATTCCTAGCATAATCACTGAAAGATCGGAAGAGATGAATATATTTCAAACATGTGTTATTTCCACTAAACTGATCATGCTGCCCAAATTTGGTAAATATATCTATCCATATACAGTCAAGAAATTCTTCTTGATACAAATTCACACACACACACACACACACACACACACACACACACACACACACACACACACACACACACACACACACACACACAGAGTCAGACAGACAACAAACACACAGAAACATACATTCATACAAACACAAACGACACACACACACACACACACATACACAGACAGACAGACAGACAACAGACACGCAGAAACATACATTCACACACACACAAACACAAACAAACACACACACACACACACACACACACACACACACACACACACACACACACACACACACACACTCATGCACACAGATACACCCTCGTATACACATACACGCGCCCAAATACACACACACACACACATATACACACATAAACACACACACACACACACACACATACACACACGAACACACATTCATATTTGCCCACACACACACACACACACACACACACATACACACACACACACACACACACACAGCACAGACAAGAAGAGAGTACAGACAAACAAGGGGGGAGTACAGACAGTCAAACAAGAGTGAAATACAAACAAGGGGAGAGTACAGACAGAGACAGACAATAGAACAGGCCAGTGGGTGTGGACTGACAGTGACGGTCAAAGTCTCCAGGCTGTAGTTGGAGGCCTGAAGGGGCTCAGTGATGTTGAAGTTCAGTATGTAGGTGCCCATACGGTCCACCCCCAGCCCAGAGAAGTCGGCCGTGCCGTTGATGAAGGTGACGGTGGTGTTGCCGATCAGTGTGCCCAGGCCGTTGCCACCTGACTTGATGCTGACCTCCACCTGCCATGGGGAGTCATAAGCCCCCAGGTAGTCCACCACGTCCCCCTAGACAAACAGGTATATTGCATTTCACACCTGTAATGTACAGGTCACCACGTCCCCCTAGACAGACAGGTACATTGCATTTCATACCTGTCATATGGGGTCTGCCATGTTTCCCTAGACAAACAGGTATATTGCATTTCACATCTGTAATGTACAGGTCACCACGTCCCCCTAGACAAACAGGTACATTGCATTTCACCAGTCCACCATATCCTCCTAGACAAACAGGTACATAACATTTCATACATGTCATATAGAGTCCACCACGTCCCCCTTGACAAACAGGTACATTGTATTTCATACCTGTCATATGGAGTCCGCCATTTTTCCCTAGACAAACAGGTACATTACATTTCATAGCTGTCATACATAATCCACTGTGTCCCCTTGACAAACAGGTCCATTGCATTTCATACCTGTTATGTACAGTCCACCATGTACTCCTAGACAAACAGGTACACCGCATTTCACACCTGTAATGTACAGTCCACCATGTCCCCATAGACAAACAGGTACATTACATTTCATACCTGTCATATACAGTCTGCCACGTCTCCATATACAAACAGGTACATTGCATTTCATACCTGTCATATAGAGTCCGCCATGTTTCCCTAGACAAACAGGTACATTACATTTCATACCTGTTATGTACAGTCCACCATGTATCCCAAGACAAACAGGTACATTACATTTCATACCTGTTATGTACAGTCCACCATGTATCCCAAGACAAACAGGTACATTACATTTCATACCTGTCATATACAGTCCGCCATGTCCCCATAGATAAACAGATACATTGCATTTCATACCTGTCATATACAGTCTGCCATGATCCCATAGATAAACAGGTACATTACATTTCATACCTGTCATATACAGTCTGCCATGATCCCATAGATAAACAGGTACATTACATTTCATACCTGTCATATACAGTCCGCCATGTCCCCATAGATAAACAGATACATTACATTTCATACCTGTCATATACAGTCCGCCATGTCCCCATAGATAAACAGATACATTACATTTCATACGTGTCATATACAGTCTGCCATGATCCCATAGATAAACAGGTACATTACATTTCATACCTGTCATATACAGTCCGCCATGTCCCCATAGATAAACAGATACATTACATTTCATACGTGTCATATACAGTCTGCCATGATCCCATAGATAAACAGGTACATTACATTTCATACCTGTCATATACAGTTCGCCGTGTCCCCATAGATAAACAGGTACATTACATTTCATACGTGTCATATTGTATACTTCTCCTCTGACCCACCTTATTGACTCACATTCCATCCGTCATGAAATGTATGCGGACGATACCCAGCTCAATCATACTGATTCTCCTTCTAACTACGATCATCTAGTTCAGTCTCTTCAGAACTGCGTTTCTGAAGTAAAATCCTGGATGTATGAAAATCGACTTAAGTTGAATGATGACAAGACTGAAGCCCTTCGTGTTTCTCCATTGCCTGCAGATCTTTCTTCTCTGCCTTCCACTATTACTGTCGGTAATACCGCTATTGCTTTTTCTGATTGCGTTCGTGACCTCGGTTTTGTCTTTGACCATAATCTCTCCATGCACCAGCACATCATCAAAACATGTCAGGCTGCATACATCGAACTTAGACGCATTAATTCTATTAGACACTACCTTACATTAGACGCAACCAAGACGTTAGTTACTGCATGCATTCTGTCTAGGTTAGATTATTGCAATTCACTCCTTGCGGGTTGCCCTCAGAAACATCTCAAACATTTGCAACAAGTTCAGAACTCTGCAGCTAAACTCATCTTCAAGGCACGTAGGTCACAGCACTGCACACCCCTGTTTCAGACACTGCACTGGCTCCCGGTTGAACAAAGAATAAAATACAAGATTTGCTGCCTTTGTTATCACATCATTTCTGGAACTGCTCCTGACTATCTCTCTGAACTCTTGACTGTCTACGTACCTTTTCGATCACTCCGCTCTTCTGTGGATGACAAGAAGTTTCGTGTGCCAAAATATAACAGAGAAACTCACGGTGGTAGAGCCTTTGCAGTTTTTGCTGTTCAGACATGGAACTTGTTGCCTCAGTCCGTCCGCCACTCTAAAACTCTACCATCTTTCAAAACAAGTTTAAAAACTTACTTCTTTAAACAGTGTTTTTCCTGATTTTGGCTAGTGGGTTGATCCTGCTTGACATTCTGGATGAAATTGTGCACAATGGGGTGTATGCCAGTGTGTGTGTGTGTGTGTTTTGTGTGTGTGTGTGTGTGTGTGTGTGTGTGTGTGTGTGTGTGTGTGTGTGTGTGTGTGTGTGTGTGTGATGTGTGGCTGTGTGTGTGTGGGTGTTGTGTGTGTGTGTTTGAAAATGGGGGGAGAGGGGTGGGCGGGGGGGGGGGGGGGTGAGAGGGAGAGAGATTATTTGGTGTGTCTGTGTGGTTGTTGATTTCCTGTGGATAGTTTTTGATGAGTTTGTTTGTATTGTAGCCTGTTATTTGGTTTATATATGTATGGTTTACTGATGTAAAGCGCTTTGAGGTTTCGGAAAGCGCTCTATAAATGCACTATTATTATTATTATTATTATATACAGTCCGCCATGATCCCATAGATAAACAGGTACATTACATTTCATACCTGTCATATACAGTCCGCCATGTCCCAATAGACAAATAGGTACATTGCATTTCATACCTGTCATATCGAGTCTACCATGTCGACCATAGAATTTTAACATTAAAGGCACATATGACTATAGGAGTTTTACATATAGGGCACATATAACCATAGGATTTTAACATAAAGGGCACATATAACCATAGGATTTTAACATAAAGAGCACATACGACCATAGGATTTTAACATACAAGGCACATATGACCATAGGATTTTAACATACAAGGCACATATGACCATAGGATTTTAACATAAAGGCACATATGACCATAGGATTTTAACATATAGGGCACATATGACCATAGGATTTTAACATTAAAGGCACATATGACCATAGGATTTTAACATATAGGGCACATATGACCATAGGATTTTAACATTAAAGGCACATATGACCATAGGATTTTAACATTAAAGGCACATATGACCATAGGATTTTAACATACAAGGCACATATGACCATAGGATTTTAACATACAAGGCACATATGACCATAGAATTTTAACATTAAAGGCACATATGACCATAGGATTTTAACATAAAGGGCACATATGACCATAGGATTTTAACATAAAGGGCACATATGACCATAGGATTTTAACATTAAAGGCACATATGATCATAGGATTTTAACATACAAGGCACATATGACCATAGGATTTTAACATACAAGGCACATATGACCATAGGATTTTAACATACAAGGCACATATGACCATAGGATTTTAACATACAAGGCACATATGACCGTAGGATTTTAACATACATGGCACATATGACCATAGGATTTTAACATACAAGGCACATATGACCATAGGATTTTAACACATAGGGCACATATGACCATAGGATTTTAACATAAAGGGCACATATGACCATAGGATTTTAACATAAAGGGCACATATGACCATAGGATTTTAACATAAAGGGCACATAGAACCATAGGATTTTAACATACAAGGCACATATGACCATAGGATTTTAACATAAAGGGCACATATGACCATAGGATTTTAACATAAAGGGCACATATGACCATAGGATTTCAACATAAAGGGCACATATGACCATAGGATTTTAACATATAGGGCACATATGACCATAGGATTTTAACATAAAGGGCACATATGACCATAGGATTTTAACATACAAGGCACATATGACCATAGGATTTTAACATAAAGGGCACATAGAACCATAGGATTTCAACATACAAGGCACATATGATCATAGGATTTTAACATAAAGGGCACATAGAACCATAGGATTTTAACATACAAGGCACATATGACCATAGGATTTTAACATAAAGGGCACATATAACCATAAGATTTTAACATATAGGGCACATATGACCATAGGATTTTAACATACAAGGCACATATAACCATAAGATTTTAACATATAGGGCACATATGACCATAGGATTTTAACATACAAGGCACATATAACCATAAGATTTTAACATATAGGGCACATATGACCATAGGATTTTAACATACAAGGCACATATGATCATAGGATTTTAACATAAAGGGCACATATGACCATAGGGTTTTAACATATAGGGCACATATGACAATATGACCCTTACGTTTGTATCTTGCACTTGTAGCTGGGGTTGAACGATAAAAGGCTGGCCCTCCTTGTCACCCACAGGATGTGAGGTCAGGACCAGACTGCCCACTTTCTTCAGGGTGGAAAAGGAGGCGTCAGCACCTGCTGAAGGCTCCAGGATTGACGTGTACAGCACAGTGGCGTTGATGATGTCATCCATGCCATACAGCTGAACTTGAGTCACAATCTGATCGGCAGCCGACTCTGGAAAACACACACACATACACATGCACACAAGCACGCACGTATGCACACACACAAACATACACACACACGCGCGCGCGCACGTACACACACACACACACACACAACACACACACACCACACCACACACACACACACACAAACCACACACACACACAGACACAGACACACCACGCGCACACAAATTACAGATCTAGCGAATTTAGTCGAGTAATTTGTACACATATCAAAACATATTAATCAATGTGTAAAAGAACGTTTCCACACACACACACACACACACACACACACACACACACACACACACACACACACACACACCACGCACGCACGCACACACGCACACACACACACACACACACACACACACACACACACACAAGTTATAGATCTAGCAAACTTAGTCAAGGAATTTGTACACATATCAATGTGTAATAGAACATTTCAACACACACACACACACACACACACACACACACACACACACCACGCACGCACGCAACACACACACACACACACACACACACACACACACACACACACACAAACATACATGCACACACAAACACACGAATCACAGACCTATCAAACTAGTCACGGAATTTGTACACATATCAAAATATATTAATGTGCAACAGAATATTTACACACACACACACACACACACACACACACACAACACACACACACACACACACACACACACACACACACACACACACAAACACAAATACACACACACAAATCATAGATCTAGTGATGTTAGTCAAGACAATTTGTACACACATCAGATATTCATTCTTTCGAATGCCAGACAGCCAGAGTGACCATGTCTGGACTGAATTGTCACACTTACTTGAAATAACATCCCAAACAACATGTTAAAAGTGAACATCTTTTACTTTTATAAAGATTTAGTGCCCACCTGCAGAATTCTGAAATCATAGGTATATTCTCAAACAACAACAACAACAACAACAACAAAATCTCTGTTGGTTCCATTTTCTAAGCCATGCGTATTTTGCCATTAAAGCTCGAATATTATTTCGGTGCCATTTTAAGATAAGATCATAAACTGAGATCCTGCATGTAGTATGCACTTAGTGCAGACAAAAGAATGCACAGCAACAACCAAGCAGACTCTAAGAAAATTCTGTAGGAATTACATTTGACAGTAATAAATCTTGGGATGCATGTGGCGACAGGCTCTTTCTAATGAAGACTTACTGTTGTTGTTTAAAGCCCAGCCCACTGTGTAGTGCCATATCAGGGCTATAACCGCTTCAAAACACACAAAACTTCAACAGGAAAAAAAAAGAAAAGAAAAGAAAATCAAATACACATATCAATGCATTCGCGCACACAATCCAAGGACATGCCCCTAGCGTTCCGATGAAGACAACCGATATATTAAACAGAAAGAAAAAAACAAAAAACATCATGACAAAATACAACAATCAACTGGACTGTTCAAACAGATTATTTTTCATGAAATCCAAAACAAGTGTGACTGTCCGCGTTCAAGCAAACAGGAATAAGAAAAAACACGAAAGAAGACTAAGAACGCGTATTTAATACAACCAAACAAGACAGGCGCAAATTTTCGGCCAACTGACCTTTGTCAAGCGTAAGATCACACACAAACAAACACCAGATACAAAAAAAATAGGAGAAAAAGACTGAAACTTCCCTGCTGCTCCTTCCAGTGTGAGAAAAGGAATAAACTGACCATACAAAACAGGCGCAAATTTTCGGCCAACTGGCCTTTGTCAAGCATAAGATCACAAACAGACAAACAAACACCAGGTACAAAAATTATATCTTTTTCTCACACTGGACGGAACAGCAGGGAAGTTTCAGTCTTTTTCTCTTAATTTTTGTATCTGCTGTTTGTTTGTTTGTGATCTTACGCTTGACAAAGACAAAGTTGGCCGAAAATTTGCGCCTGTCTTGTCTGGTTGTATTAATTAAATACGCGTTCTTATTCTTTTTTCTTGTTTGTTCTGGTTCCAGATTATTTTTATGCCGAGAACGTACCGAGATCAGCGGATGATGAATTGTCAGTGGCGGTGTCGCCGATCTCTATGTAGAAGTACGTTGTGCCTGTTTGACGTTTACGGCGTCCTGACGTCCCTGTCTCACGGACCACGTTCACAACACGAACCTGTTTACATGGAAAACTGTGAACTGAGAAATCTTACACACGAACCTGTTTACATGGAAAACTGTGAACTGAGAAATCTTACACACGAACCTGTTTACATGGAAAACTGTGAACTGAGAAATCTTACACACGAACCTGTTTACATGGAAAACTGTGAACTGAGAAATCTTACACACGAACCTGTTTACATGGAAAACTGTGAAATGAGAAATATTACACACGAACATGTTTACATGGAAAACTGTGACATGAGAAATATTACACACGAACCTGTTTACATGGAAAACTGTGAACTGAGAAATCTTACACACGAACCTGTTACATGGAAAACTGTGAACTGAGAAATCTTACACACGAACCTGTTTACGTGGAAAACTGTGAACTGAGAAATCTTACACACGAACCTGTTTACATGGAAAACTGTGACATGAGAAATCTTACACACGAACCTGTTTACATGAAAACTGTGAAATGAGAAATCTTACACACGAACATGTTTACATGGAAAACTGTGAAATGAGAAATTTACACACGAACCTGTTTACATGGAAAACTGTGACATGAGAAATCTTACACACGAACCTGTTTACATGGAAAACTGTGAAATGAGAAATCTTACACACGAACTGTTTACATGGAAAACTGTGAAATGAGAATCTTACACAGAAATTCTTGATGGAAGCATCATGCAGAAGACACATACACATGCAGACATAAACACACACACACATGCGCATACACACACACATATATATATATACACCCATATATACACGCACGCACACACACACATGCATACGCACACAGGCACATACACGCATCACACACATACATACACACACACAAACACGCACGCACGCAAGCACACACACACACACATACACACACATACCACACACACACACACACACACACACACACACACACACACACACACACACACACACACACAAACCAACAACCAAACAAAAGACTTCAACAAAACAAAAAAGTCTACAAAAATTGAAAATAATTTGGCAGTGTTACAAATGTATTCTGTATACAAGTGGTTTTTTTTAAAGATCACACAACTGATGCTATGTCATTTATATCAACGCAGGAACCAATTTGTTTAAGAGCTTAAGACATAATTATGTACATGTATTTTTATGAACTTCCTGTTTATGTTTTCATATCTGTCTTATGCATTGTTGCCAGTGACTCTACTTCATGAACATAGACCGTATGTTGAAGATGCGAAAGTCTTGTATGTGTTTTCAACTTTGAATCTTTGATAACATTTATTCTGCTCCACTAACAGTTTTCCTCTTAGTATCTTGTTAAAATGAACGAAAAGAAATCTGAAGAAAAAACACTCAGTAACCATATTCACAGTAAGAACCCAAACACCTAAGCAAAATCAGTGATAAAAACACATAAATAAGCAGATACATATTCATCACCAGTGTAGACACAGCATATATAATTCCGAGGGTTGACAGCCAGAACCCAGTACCTCACTTTTTTGTCAATTTTCACTTGTTTAAACTGAACTGTTGCTTTTGATGTGATCTTTCACTTGGTGGACTTTGTTTTTGTCTTGATACTGATTTTTGATCGGTTATCGATAAAACCAAAACCAGTATCTCAAAATGTAGATATAGCCTCTCCCTGAAAACCCAGTTAAAAATCGTCTCCTGTAAACTATCAAAAAATCAAGATACTTGGTTCTGGTTGTCAACCCTCGAATTATTTCGGTATACACACATGAACATCATTACAGCTTAATGATAGAATTAATGAAGGCAGATAGAAGAAAAGACAGTCTCTGTTTATTTTCAATATTTATCCACATAAAATCGGTATGAACTGACTGCCTACGCACCTTTTCTACTGGCACCGACAGGAACTGGGCCAGATTGTTGACAATCTGTTCACCAAAGAATTCCTCGTTGGTCATAGCCGGCAGCCCGAAACTGACAATCAGCACTTCCGATGTCTTGAATTCCATGATGCCGGGTCCACACTGAACCCAGTACAACGTGTTCTCATAGAATCTTATGTAGTTGTCTCCCATGGTCTTGTTGGCAAGTGAGGGCAAGTACTGGTCACGGTAGTCCTCCGTACGCACAAAGAACCTGTCGTACAGAGAACATGGGCAGTGGAATATTGTAATGATAATACAATAATAATGATAATAATAATAAGTTTAAATATCTAGGAACGATCATCTCACCAGACGGCAGATGCATATCAGAAATAGCCCGCAGAATCAGCCAAGCCAAAACAGCAGTTAATAAGATGAAAAGCATTCTAGCCAACAAATAATAATAATAATAATAACTACAATATTTATATAGCGCAAAATCTTGATAAAATCAAATCTAAGCGCTGAAGCAGACACACACGCACGCACGCACGCACGCACGCACACACACGCACGCACACACACACACACACACACACACACGCATGGCTATAAATGGGGAGAAAGAATAAAAGCAATAAAAGCAAGAATAAAAGCAATGGAAAATTATAGAGAGCATAGCATATACAATTATATATTATAACCATATGATTCCCCTCCGAGCGGAGACAGGCTGCAGAGGGGGGGGGGGGGGGGTTGAGTGAGGTTAGGGTTTTATGCGGAGGAGAAAAGGTGAGTTTTGAGAGCGGACTTGAAGGAGACAAAAGTAGGTTGCTGACGGACTGAGAGAGGAAGTTTGTTCCAGGAGAGTGGACCAGAAACAGAGAAGGCTCGTGGACCATAGGTATTGAGCTTAGTGCGTGGAAAGCGAAAAGTCAGAGGATCGGAGGCAGAGCGGAGGGTACGTGAGGGAAGATAGATCTCAAGTAGGCTTGACAGGTAATCGGGGGCTGCGTTATTGAGGCTTTTGTAGCACATGGTGTCTAGTTTGTACTGTATGCGCTTTGATACAGGGAGCCAGTGAAGTTGTGCCAGGCGAGGAGATATGTGGTCAGCTTTTTTCTTTTTGAGTACAAGGCGTACAGCATTGTTTTGAATGCGCTGTAAGATGTGAAAGGTGGAGGCAGGAAGACCAGACAGGAGTGAATTGCAATAGTCAATGCGAGACATTATGAAGGAGAGAACGAGTTTTGCAGTTGTTTCGACAGAGAGATACTTCCT
>JAPXFY010000029.1:17208294-17210794 GCA_030674185.1 Monoplex corrugatus
ATGAAATGCAAATCATAGAAACAGTTGAAAATCAAGATAAAGATACACTCAGTGAAAATAACATTTACGTAGTGTGTCAGGTAGTGGTGATGATTGTAATGTCACTCAGGCGGAGATCATGGAAACAGGTAATATTCAAGGCACAGATAAAGGGTGAAAAAGATCACAGATATAAGCAAACGTATGAATATTTGATGAAAAGATATTGAAAACAGGTAAAAGTCAACATAAAGATAATAGATAAAAAAAAATCACGGGAACAGGTAAAAGTCAAGACAAAGATAATGAATGAACACATGACAGACACAGATAATAGTCAAGATAAACATAACGAGCGAACAAATCACAGATACAAGTAAAACTTAAGGTAAAGATAATGAGATAAGACATCACAAGAACAGATCAAAACCATGAAGGAATCAGAAAAAACGCGAAAAAAGAATAAGAACGCGTATTATATACAGCAAAACAAGACTGGCGCAAATTTTCGGCCAACTGTCAAACGTAAGATTACAAACAAACAAACAAACACCAAATACAAAAATTAAGAGAAAAAGACTGGAACTTCCCTGCTGCTCCGTCCAGTGTGAGAAAAGAAATAAACTTACAAAACCAAGATAATGATTATAGTTGAATAGGTCACAGACACAGGAAAAGATCAAAATAAAGATAACAGACCACAAAAAGAGATCAAAGTCAAGGTAAAGCTGATAAATGAACAGATCACAAAAACTGGTGGCAGTCAAGCTAAAGATATTGAGTGAAGAGATCACAGACACAGGTAAAAGTCAGGATGAAGATAACGAAAGAAGAGACCACAGATACCGGTAAAAGTCATGGTAAAGATAATGAAGAACAAATCACAGATACAGGAAAAAGTCAAGTAACGATAATCGCAGAACAAATCACAGATACAGGTAAAAGTCAAGGTAAAGATAATGACAGAACAAATCACAGATACAGGTAAAAGTCAAGGTAAAGATAATGACAGAACAAATCACAGATACAGGTAAAAGTCAAGGTAAAGATAATGACAGAACAAACCACAGATACAGGAAAAAGTCAAGTAACGATAATGACAAAACAAACCACAGATACAGGTAAATGTCAAGGTAAAGATAATGACAGAACAAACCACAGATACAGGAAAAAGTCAAGTAACGATAATGACAGAACAAATCACAGATACAGGTAAATGTCAAGGTAAAGATAATGACAGAACAAATCACAGATACAGGTAAAAGTCAAGGTGAAGATAATGACAGAACAAATCACAGATACAGGTAAAAGTCAAGGTGAAGATAATGACAGAACAAATCACAGATACGGGTAAAAGTCAAGGTAAAGATAATGACAGAACAAATCACAGATACACGCAAAAGTGAAGGTAAAGATAATGACAGAACAAATCACAGATACAGGTAAAAGTAAGGTAAAGATAATGACAGAACAAATCACAGATACACGCAAAAGTCAAGGTGAAGATAATGACAGAACAAATCACAAATACAGTTAAATGTCAAGGTAAAGATAATGACAGAACAAATCACAGATACAGGCAAAAGTCAAGGTAAAGATAATGACAGAACAAATCACAGATATGTGTAAAAGTCAAGGTAAAGATAATGACAGAACAAATCACAGATACAGGTAAAAGTCAAGGTGAAGATAATGACAGAATAAATCACAGATACAGGTAATAGTCAAGGTAAAGATGACGAATGAACAGATTACAGGAACAGGTCAAATTCAAGGTAAAGAAGACGAGCGGAAATGACGTTTACCTGGTGTAGCAGGTGGCAGTGACGTCAGTGACGCCATCCACGTGCAGGTCACAATGGTATTCACTACCCGCCACCAGCTTGATGTGCGTGCCCACGTTGGGGTCGTTGTTCAGGTCGAAGTTGTCCGCGAAATCTGACATCACAACAACAGTCATCTTGACAAAATCTCTGCCTGTCTGTCTCTCTCACTCTCTGTCTGTCTGTCTTGTCTGTCTGTCTGTCTGTCTGTCTGTGTGTTTGTCTCTCTCTCTCTCTCTTTGTGTCTCTGTGTATCTGTCTGTCTGGTTGTTTGTCTGTCTGTCTGTCTGTCTCGGTCTCTCTGTCTCTGTCTGTCTGTCTGTCTGTTTGTGTCTCTGTCTATCTGTCTGTCTGTTTGTCTGTCTGTCTGTCTCTGTCTCTCTCTTTGTGTCTCTGTCTGTATCTCTCTCTCTGTATCTCTTTCTCTGTCTGTCTGTCTCTCTCTGTGTATCTCTTTCTCTGTCTGTCTGTCTGTCTCTCTCTCTCTCTCTTTGTGTCTCTGTCTGTCTGTCTGTGTCTCTCTCTTTGTGTCTCTGTCTGTCTGTCTCTCTCTCTCTCTCTCTTTGTGTCTCTGTCTGTCTGTCTCTCTCTCTGTCTCTCTCTTTGTGTCTCTGTCTCTGTCTGTCTGACTCTCTCTCTCTCTCTCTCTCTCTCTCTCTGAGTAGATGAGTAGAATGTGATGTACGTGTGAACGAAAT
>JAPXFY010000029.1:17218294-17235794 GCA_030674185.1 Monoplex corrugatus
AAAGCAAACAAACAAAACAAAAACCCAACCAACCACCCAAACAAAACCAAAAACAAAGCAAATAAACAAACTTCTTGCGAAACAACAAAATAAAAAAACAATTTAGTTAGTACTTCATTCCCCACCCTACCCCAATCGACACACCCCTCTCCCGGATATAGCTAGTCCGTACCAAGCCTAAATTTATTCCTAAATGGCTAAAATGGCTTCAGGCAAATAATTTCAGATTTTGGAAAAACACAGTCTGAACAATTTATTGGACTGCCGAGGTCCTTGTTTAAACATACGCAAACTGCTTTTTATTCGTTGCCCATATAATGCTATGATCATTATAGTAACGTCAGCTTTGCGTTAGGGTTTGTTCTCCCCTCCCCCCTCTCCTTTTCAAAATATAGCCAGGGCTTCAGGTCTTGTGCAAGCTCAAGGAATCTGTCTGTCTGTCTGTTCTCTCTGTCTGTCTGTCTGTCTGCCTGTCCTCTCTCTCTGTCTGCCTGTCTGTCTGTTCTCTCTCTCTCTCTCTCTCTCTCTCTGTGTCTGTCTGCCTGTCTGTTCTCTGTCTGTCTGTCTGTCTGAATGTCTGTCTGTCTGCCTGTCTGTTCTCTCTCTCTCTCTCTCTCTCTCTCTCTCTCTCTCCAATTATTATTTAACAAGCTGATGTACTTTCGTTTGTATTATTTTATTTATATCTGTGTACATATCTATCCTAGATGCGTTGATCATAAGCTGGCAGCCACCCCCAATGAAGCCTATAACTGACAGATATGACTTGAAATAAAACTTCTTAATGTCCTGTCTAAGCTTTTCGTGCATATTTCTGACTTTAATCATTTGGATAAAAATCTCTTAAAATCAGATCTTTGGTGACACGTTTTCTTCAGAGCGAGAGAGAGAGAGAGAGAGAGACAGAGACAAGAGACAGAGAGACAGAGAGGCTGGGAAAAAGGACAGAGAGAGAGTAGGAAAAGAAGTACAAACATGGCAGAAAGATAGAGATGGACAGACAGAGATGAAGAGAAGCAGAAACAGGGGAAAACAAACAGACAGCAAGACAAAATAGACAAAGAACGAGGGACAGAGAGAGAGAGAGAGAGAGAGAGAGAGAGAGAGAGAGAGAGAGAGAGAGAGATTAATAGATAGCCATCGAGCCAGACATACAGATAGAAAGACAGCCACACATCCCTCAGTATCGATATAAACTCAATACCCTTTTCCTTCAATATACGAAATAGACGAGTGGGGTGGGGGTGGGGTAGGGAAACATGAAGTCAAGAATGGCGCAGATGGGGTGGGGAGGGGAGGGGGAGGTGGGAAGAGCATTTAAGGGTGGTGGTGGTGGAGACTAGTTGGCAGGCTACAAAACGCCAACTGCCTGTCAGACACGGTTGAGCTGTCACCGTTCAATCGCGACAATACACAGAGTACCTTAAGGCCCACATAAACAGACAATAAAGAGCCATTCCACGCTACACTGCCGGCTCTATCAAAGAGCGATAATCAAAAGGGAGTTTACTGCAAGCACTACCAGTACATGGCGTCAGCGCCAAGAGAGGCAAAGCAGGGTTGTCTACCTTGTGGTAGTAAAGTCAACTTAACAACAACACAAACAAACGCGCACAAAAAAAAAAAAAAAAGAAGAAAAGAAAAAAAATCAGAAAAAGAAAAAAAAAAAAGAAGAAGAAGAAGAAAAACGACAAACTGAATATTTGGTTGGATGAATTCTTTTTCTAAATGGGGTTCTAGGCAGCAATTTTCTTTCTATAATTATAGAAAGGAAGGAATAAATTGCTTCTGACTTTTTCTTATCTTTTTTTTAACTGGACCGCACTGGAATTTTTCACGCCTGTTTCATTTTTTATTTTTATATAATTTTATTCATTGGATTCTTTATCTGTTTGTTTACTCACAGAGAGAGGGAGAGAGAGAGAAAGAGAGAGAGAGAGAGAGAGAGTGTGTGTGTGTGTGTGTGTAAAAGAGAGAGAGACAGATATAGAGAAAGATAGACAGGGAGAGAAAGAGAGAGAGAGAGAAAGAGAGACAGAGACAGAGAAAAGAGAGAGAGAGAGACAGAGAGAAAGAAAGAGAAAGAGAGATAGAGAGAAAGAGAGAGAGAACGAGAGAGAGAGAGAGACAGACGGACAGACAATGACAATGACAATGACAATGACGCTTTATTTTTCAACGGTAAAAGCTATTGGCTAGAAGCCATTTTTCAAACTTGCCGTTGCTATTCTATACACATGACATTTGTTTACAGTAACAAGTACAGCTTAAGGAAAATACATGTTGAATACTAAAATTAAGATACAATGAAATCAAGAAACGTACACAGTCACCACTTAGAGATAGGTAGATAGATAGATAGATAGATAGATAGATAGATAGATAGATAGAGAGAGGTAGATAGTATAGATAGATAGATAGACAGATGAGCAGGTAGATAATGATAAGTAAATAAAGAAAGAAAGATAATGTTGATAGTGATAATAATAAAAATAAGACGAAGAAGAGGAAGAAGAAGAAGGAGGAGGAGGAGGAGGAGAGGAAAACACAGTAAACAAAATAGTAATAAGATAAAACAAAATAAAATGAAATAGAGGGAGAAGAAACATTACATGTGACAAATTTATAGAAGATAAATCAAGCGTCAAATAGACTAATGTTCTTACAATTAAATCAAAGAAGATGAAATCAAATTTTCTGATTACACACAAAAAATATTAACACTGCTACAAACAACAATTACCACTACTACCACTACTACTACTACTACTACTAAACCCAAAGATAATAAATGGAGGTAGAAAAAAGAGCAGTTCAGAAGGATGATTAGAGGGGGGAGGGAAAAAAAAAAAAAAAAAAAAAAAAGGGGGGGGGGGGGTAGCAAACATTGGGTCGATTGAAGGCATAAACACATAAAATTCTACAGGAGACAGAAAATCAACAGATGATATGAAGTCAAATAGACAAATGTATAGATAGATAAATAAAGTAAATTTTACTTTCGACAATAGGAAATTACAGTAATGATAAACGCATATGTAGGCTATAATAGAAATATCATACATGTGTAAACAAGTCAATAATTCATGTAATAAGACATAAATAAATCAAGAATAGTAACCATAATCAAGCGCCGTTTTTCTTGATAGGAGAAGAGAGATACAAGCATGATATGGATAACAGTTGGAGAAAAGTGACAAATACAGACAGCAGATAAGAGCCAACCAAACAAACAGACAATATGGCTCACAGATAAGATGGGCAAGCAAGCAAAGCAAAAAACAAACAAACAAACAAAATGAACAAAGGCAATGAGAAATAAAGAAGAAGCAAAACAGAATCAAACACGTCATAGAGTCATCAACAAATCATCGCATATAATACAGAAATAAATACTGGTTGGCAGTTTGAACTGTTAAAATATCAATAATGTTAATCAAAGAGAAAAAGAAAAAAAAAAAAAAAGAACACGAATTATCATTGTGCATACACACACCACACACACACACACACACACACACACACACACACACACACACACACACACACACACACACACACACACACACACACACACACACACACACACACACACACCACACACACACAATCACACACACACACACATTGACTAGATTAGATGTCATAGGTTGAGAGTGATTGAGTGTTTGTGATATTTGGGGGGAGGGTGTTCCATAGTTGTGCACCAGAAAACGATAAACTATTTTTATATATGTCAATTCTTGGACGGATAATTTTGAATTGATTTTGTCTTGAGTTTGGGTATGATCGCACATTCTGATTAAACAAATTGAGAAGATATTGCGGAACATTCCTTTTTGATACTTTAAACATTGTGATACCTTTATTGAACATTAAGTGTGACTTTAGAGGGAGGATTCCTAACTGTTTAAGTTTTTCATCTGTTGTTAAAGTGGGATCTGGCATGATAAGTTTTGCTGCCCTCCTATGTAAGGTGTTCAATTTTTTTAGATGAACTTCACATGAGCTATCCCACAGTGTAGAGGCATAATCTATGTGCGATTTAATATGAGCATTATAAAATAATTGGCGTGTGTTTGTATCTGTTAGATATCTTAATTTGGACAGAATAAATAAGTTCTTGGAGATAATCCTGCATAAATAATCAATGTGGTTTTGCCAGGTAAGATTATGATCAATGAGAACTCCCAGTAGACGGTGTTCAGGTATTTGTGCAATAGAATTACCTCTCAAAGAAAGATTGAGTGACAGAGGGCCAAGCTGCCGTTTTTGGCGTGTGCATATAACCATACATTCAGTTTTCGTAGGGCGTTTTTAGCACACCAATCAGAAATTTCATTTAGGCTCTTTTGTAAACGTGTGTTTACAGTCGCTATGCTTGTGTCTTGTGTATGGATTGTTCCGTCATCAGCGAACATATCACAGTGAACTGTGGGATCAGATATATGAAGTGGTAAGTCATTTATGAATACAGAAAACAGAATGGGTCCTAAGATTGATCCTTGAGGAACGCCACATTTCACATGACCCTCGGATGAATATGATCCATTAAGATGTACTTTTTGTTTGCGTTCATGAAAGTAGGAATTGAAAAATGAAACTGTTGAGTCGTTGGCAAGGTACGTTCGTAATTTAGCTAGTAAGATATCATGATCAACGAGATCAAAAGCCTTTTTAAAGTCTAGAAATACTGCTCCAGTTAATTTGCAGTCATTCATGGCTAATAACCAGGTGTCAGCAAGCCGTGTTAGGGCTGTATGACAAGAGTGGTTCTGACGGAAACCAGATTGCAGTGGGTGAAGAATACTTTTGGTTTCCAGGTAGTCTGAAAGATGTTTATGGATATGTTTTTCTAAAGGCTTTGACAGGACAGAGAGAAGGGAAATTGGCCTGTAATTATTTATTTGTGAAAGATCTTTTGTTTTTGGTAAGGGTACAACTTTGGCCTGTTTTAGAGCTCTGGGGAATACGTTGTTTTTTATGCTGATGTTGTAAATATATGTAAGTGGTTCCGTGATGTAGGGCAGAGACAGTTTTAGTATTTTGGGACCGATTTCATCTGGTCCTGATGATTTTTTATTATTCATTTTATTTATATACATTCCAGTTTCATGGACTGCTATACTGGGAATACTAAATGAACTTGTATTATTGGTCCTCTCTTTGCAAAAGTTAATAAGATTTTCAGAGGGGACATATTGATCACAGTTAGAAATAGGACGGGTTAGTAGTTCTGATACTGACAGAAAATGATCATTGAATTTGTTTGCTGTGAAACTGAGAGGCGTGCCTGGGAGCTTTTTCCCACTTCCCTTAATAACTAAGTTCATTGCTCTCCATAGTGATGATACATCTTTATTGTTTTTTACCAGTCGATCAAAGAGAGACTTCTTGGCTTGACGGACCATTGATTTTACCTTATTACGCATCGTTTTGTATTCAATGAAGCGTTTTTCTTTCTTGAGTTTATCTCGTAATGACATCGCATTGATAATGTCTGTTGACAGCCATGGGGGCATTGTTGGATGCTTTACTCTTTTCCGTCGTAGTGGGGCATGTTTGTTTAGGACAGTCGTGAACAAGTTGTACCAAATGTCTAGGGCTTCGTTAGGATTACTAGTACTAAACACACTACTGAACTCTACTCTACCAAGATCAGAGAGGAATGCATCCTCATCAAAGTGTTTGAATGATCTATATGTTATACATGTATGATCATTCTTTTTTATTTTTTGAACTTTGGCTGACCAGGTGCAGTTTACAGGTTGATGATCACTTATGCTTAAATCATCTACAGCTGCATTAATTATTGCCTCTGGTTTGTTTGTATAGATATGATCTAAGAGTGTTTCTGATGTTGCTGTGATTCTTGTTGGATCTTTGATTAATTGTTTTAGGCCAACCAGGGTGGTCGTTGACTGCCATGCGGGTTGTGGAGTGAGTAGGTCAAAATTAAAGTCACCTAACATTAGAATGTCTGTATGTCGTTGACACAATTTGTCCATCATCTTTAGAAAGTGGTCATGCCATTCGTATGTGCTCCTGGGATTTCTATATAAAATACCGATGAGTAAAGGTGGAGTTGTTGCAGAAGGCTTTAGCTCCACCCAGATACATTCAACTTCTTTGGTTTCTAAGTCATAACGTCTGTTGGTTATTTGTTGAATATCTCGGTGGATGTAAAGCGCAACTCCAGTTTCTCCATGGCATGAGGGATCTCGCCTGATTACAGAATAGTCTGGGATTGCTATAGCTTCATCTGTAATATGAGGTGCTAGTCGTGTCTCGGTCACACCGTACAAATGGTAATAATTTTGTTTGTGTAGGAACACGCACAGGTCTGATACTTTGTTTTGGAGATGATAGACATTAACATGACCAACACGCAGATCCTGTTTTTTTTCGAGTGAATGTGGTCATTGGTGATTTCAACACTGCGTCTGCACGCTGAAGTGAAATATATGAAGAGAGGGTAGAAAAAAAAAATTGGTCTACCCCTAATACAAAGTGTGAACAATGATATTATACACTGATGAAAACAAAATGTAACAGTGCAGAGTCTGTTTTTTTCCTTGACAGTTCAGCCAAGACTGACTACAGGTATACACACTGTCAGTCTTCAGAGAAAAACAAAACAAAATCAGAACAAAAAGATAAGTAAGTAAACTAAAATAAAATAAAGGCTGCACTGAGGATATACTGAGCGTCTCTCGCAGTGCAATACTTGTCTCCACCTAACACTGGGCACAGGCAGACACAGCTGTAGAAAATTAGGTGGTATTAACACCACCCAAAACAAGTCAGTTTCAACCGTCGGTTGAACTGACCAAGTCAATTAAATAATTATGTCTGTAAGTCTCAGTGTCAATCTCATTCAAAGTTATAGCACAACACAGTATCAATGTAAATAAGTTGTCCCCAGGTAATATGCGACACCAACAAGGTGGAGATGGCAGCAGGAGCAAATAAATATTAAGAACGTGGAGAAGAGGTATAGAAAGATATTTAAAAGTAAGGAAGTAAACTAAGTAGCTAAATAGCTAAATAAATAAGTGAATAAATGAATAAACAAATAGGTAGAGAAATGAAAATAATAAAAGAAGATTAATTCATAAAAGGTTTTAGCACCTGCACCAATGCACTGATGATAGATGCAGGATCTACACAATTCTGTTGGGAAGTTATTGCTGTAGCACTTGATCCCAGCATTTGTTGAACTGCAGGTGATTTGGGGTGTCTTGTAGTCATGCAGGGGAATTCAGCATGATACTGTGTGTTGTTCTGCTCCGCACTGACACCAGCGGGGACTGCAGGTGGGTGTTGTAGATGGCTGGAGCTGGGGACTGCAGGTGGGTGTTGTGGGTGGCTGGATATTAGAGATGGGTGCTGTAGACGGCTGGGGACTGCACATGGGTGTTGTAGATGGCTGTAAACTGGAGACAGGTGCTGTAGATTTTTGGAGTTTGGAGATGGATGTTGTAGGTGATTGTAGACTGGAGATTGGTGTTGTCGATGGTTGGAGACTGCAGGTGGGTATTGTAGATTGTTAGAGATTGGAGATGGGTGTTGGTAATGCAGGGGTTTGGGGGCTGTTGGGGGGGTTGGGATAAGAGGTGGGCGTATTGGAGAATTGGGGCCATAACAGGGGTTTTGAACATCATAGAAACGGATGTTTAGTGCAAGAGATTTAGATCCTTTAGCACTTGGGTGAACTGAATCACGGTACATATCTTTTCTTGGTGCACCTGATTTGGTTAGGAAGGAAGGGGTGTTGTTGATGAACAGTATTCCTTCTTGTTCACAGGAGCGCCGAAGTGAGGCTGTGGACCGTGATGCAGCTTCTTTCAAGGGGTGTTGGCCAAAGGGAGGGACAATGGAAGAAGCTTCAAGTGTAGCACTGGGGAAAGATTTTCTCAGGAGACGAAGTAATCTTCCCCATTGCTCTCCTGATACAGGTCCATCATGGCAGCTGTTGATGCCGACGTGGAAGGTGACGTGTGTTATGTCGTGGGATGGTGGGCGAGAGGACAGCCACTGGCTAAGGTGATGGACTGTCAGGCCAGATACCGAGAGGTTCCTGACAATGTTACCACCTGTTGACATCTTCCTTTCATCCACTCTCTCCAAGACTGAGTCACCCAACAGTAGAGTATTACAGTTAGGGGGAATGGTTTTCTGCCTGAGACTAGTGAGAGGGGATGGGGGGTCAGCCATTGTTTTCTTGTTGACAGTGGATGATGATGGCTGAGAGGGACTGGGGACAGTGGCGTGAGGTTGTTCAGAACTGTCAGTGTCAGAGAGGACATCAAACTTGTTGGCTGTACTTATGTTATACATGTCCTTTGTGGTGGTAGACTCACATGTAGTGGTGGGTTGGGGTTTTGTTTGATTAGTGGGTTTGTCTGTTTGTTGTACTGATGTCTCTGTCTGTTGTAGGTGTTGGCAAGTGTTGATTGTTTGAAGTTGTTTCTTGATGTCACAAGTAAAGTTTTGCTGACTGTCCTTGATGGATTTCAGTTTGTTGGTGTGATCGTCAAGTTTGGCAAGTATACTCTGGTGGCTAGAGTTATTGTCTTGTATTTGACTCATAAGTTCTTCTTTCACTACTTTCACTGTGTTTTTCAGCCTTACTTCTGAGTCACTTACACACTGAGTGTTGTTTTCAGTCTGTTTGGCTATGCTGGACAGTTGGTTTGCGAGTGTCTGAATTTGTGTTTGCATTGTGGCGATGGCGAGTGTGGCAGTGTTCAATTGTTCCTGAAGATGTTTGATTGTTTCTGTACAAGCATTGTGTGTACATGCTTTGGAGGTGGCGTTGTTTACTGCTGGGTCACATGTAGTGGTTGACGGGACATTGTCGTCGGCTATACATGTAGGGGAACAATGGGACTGGACTGGTTCTGTGGTGGTCTCTAAGGAAGGTGGGAGAGTAGGGGGAAGGGTGGTGGTGGCTGTCTCAAGCTGAGTGTCACTGGAGGGAGGGAGAACATGGGGAAGAGTAGTACTGGCCGATTCAGTCTGACTCTCAGTGGAAGGTGAAGGTGGGCAGTGACGAGTGGCGACGACACACTGGTTCTCAGTTGATGGTGGGGGAGTGGGGAGGGAAGGTGGGCGGAGTGTGTCGGCTTCAGGCTGGGTGACAGTAGGTGAGGAAGGGGAAGGTTTGGATGGGGCAGGGGGGACCGTTGCGTCACATTTGTTGGCACTGGGATTGGTGGTGGTGGGGATGGAGGGAGAAGGGATGGCGGGTGCCTCCTGAAGATCAATTGCAGATGTAAGGGGGGTTGAGGAGGGGGTGGGTAGCTGATTCGGACTGTCAGTGATGGCTGGAGATGTTGGGGGTAGATGGGACATGGTGGACAGCTCGTTGATGTTAGCTGAAATCTCCTCTGCTAACACAGGACTATCACACGCTGCAAGGTTGTCCACAATGCACTGTAGTTTGTCGAATTCAATGTCCACCCATTCACGGCACAAATTTCCTTGTAAAAGTATTTTTCCTGTTGTGTAGTAGATGTGCAGAGTTAGTATTTTATAACTGTCACCTTGGTATAATTGTATGTATGTATGCCAGAGTTCCTGAGGTATGTTTGTAAGAATAGTTTTGGGAATGTTGTTTATATTTGATTTGTTGTTTTTTGTGGTTTCTTTAATAGTGAAAGTTGTGTTTAGGGGTCTGTAGGCTCCACAGTATCGTTCTAATACAACGTATCTCCAAAGTGGCAACTTGGTAAAAGGAGAATTAAACGTGACCTGGTATGGGTCTTTTGTGTACTGTATTTCAGTGTGGAAACTATTCTGTGCGCTCATAGAGCGTGTATATGGCCGCATTGTCAGACATTGAGAAAAATAAATTGGAAAGGAAATAAAAAAAGATGAAATATAAAGTCTGCTGTGTAGTGTGCCATCCTAGGCACACCGCGCTGGGTGTACGTCCATTGTTTAAAAATACATGACTCACGCTGGTCACACACACTCAGCCCGCTACACACAATTAGCGGGACAGCATTAATCCCCACCACACGCCACAGCGTACAGCAGGGCCCACCAGGCAGCGGTTGAACTTGAAATTAACTGACCATCACTGTTGACGGGGAGAAAAAAAAAAAAAAAAAAAAAAGTCTTCACAAGAACAGATCCCACCTCATATCACGAAGCAGTCCACACATCTGTTAGCACAACACACAGGTAAAACACCAACACTAATCACAGCTGCATGTAGCACTTCAACACGTCACAGTTAACCTTTCTTTAGCGACACAAAATACGGACGTGTATCACATTCCGCCATCTTGAAAGAGACAGAGATAGAGAGAGAGAAAGAGAGAGACAGAGACAAACAGAGAGAGAGAGAGAGAGAAAGCAAAAGAGAGAGCGAGAGAGAGAGAGAGAGAGAGAGAGAGAGACAGAGACAGAGAGACAGAGACCCAGAAAATGAGAGAGAGAGAGTGAGAGAGAAAAAGAGACAGACAGTGTGAGAGAGTGAGTGAGAGAGAAAGACAGACAGACAGACACACGGACAGACAGTCAGACAGATAGACAGACAGACAGTGACAGAGAGAGAGAGAGAGAGAAACAGAGACACAGACATGGACGGAGAGACACAGACAGAGAGTCAGAGAGTGAGAGAGACAGACAGCGAGACAGACAGACAGAGAAAAAGACAGACAGACAGACAGACAGAAAAACAGATAGACGGACAGGAGGAGAGAGAAAGAGACAAAGAGAGACAGAGACAGAGAGATACAGAGGCAGAGAGCGAATGAGAGAGAAAGAGAGAGAGAGAGAGAGAGAGAGAGAAAGAGAGACAGAGACAGTGAGAGCGAGAGAGAGAGAGAGAGATAGACTGAAAGACAGAAAGCTAGAGAGAGAGAGAGAGAGAGAGAGAACAGAGAGAGAGAGAGACAGACAGAGAGACAGACAGGCAGAGAGACAGACAGACAGAGACAGAGAGAGCTGACACTGGCATTAGGTCGGGGCAGTGGTGCGTTCTGTAAGAAAAAAACAAAACAGCATTCACTCAACAACTACGTCACAATTCAACGTGTTTGACTTGAGACGGACGTCTAAAAAGGTAGAAAACTGGGCCGCCAAACTGACACTAACCCACTTAATACTTGCACATAGTATGTTACATACGCGACTTGCTACAGGCAGCGGTAGTAGCCTCCCTTGCTGGACTTATTACCACCCTCACGTGCTAACAAGTCAACAACATCACCTTGATTCTCCGGTCACCATCACGCCTTACTGGCTAAAGTCTGCAAATTGTTTGGACACATTTGCAGATCATCTTCACCCAAGAGCCCTCATGATTTTCGCCTAATCCCAATCTGTCAGCTACCTGGGGGAGAAGGGAAGGGCCGAGTCATCAGACGTGTGGTGGATTGGGAGCAGCTTGTGTCAGGAAATCCTCGTGAAATATTCTTAACCTGTCTAAGGTGTTAATTGAACCGCATATTTCTCCACCGATTTCCTCTCCTTACCCCTCCCCTTCCTCTCTCTCCGTAATCCACGCTTACCAAAGCGGATTTTACTTTGGTAATGCGGTCAGCCAGATTATCAGGTCATATCCTTCCAGCAGCAGCAGCAGCAACAACAACAACAACATGCAACAACACACAACAACAACACAGAAAAACACAACGACAACGATCAGCATTCCAGTGACAAAAAAAGCTGTATTTAAGGTAAATCTGGTCTGCAAATTACGTTTTCTTTTTCAAAGAATGTCTTTTTATACAAAAATTATCACAGAAACTTCAGATTTTGTACTCCTCAAGGTCACTGTAACCTTGGGGAAGCTTGTACAGAGCTAAAACTTGACGCGCCTTGAAAACAATGGTAGACTGTCGGAACAATGAAAACAGAATGTAAATATTGTCAAAAATTCCTGAAACAGTTTATTCTTACTCTTAAAGTGCTGATTTTTGGCCCTCATTATTATTGTTATTGTTATTATTACTGAAATGTGGTTTCCAAGAAGAATGTTGAGAGTTCCATGGGCAGCAAAGAAAACAAACAAGACAGTCTTGAAGAAGGCAGACACAAGAAGATCACTGATAAAGAAGAATAGGAAAAGACAAGCAACGGTGATGGGACGTTTTGTCAGGCAAGAGAAATTAGAGCACCTAGTCACAACATGAAAGCCGGACGGAAAGAGCACCAGGTAGACCCAGGGAGAAAATATTGGACGGACTTGCAGGGTGGCTGAGGACAGAGAGGGTGGGAGATGCACTTGCAGCGACAAGGGATAGATTCGTATGAAGAGCCATGATCGCAAACGCCATGTGGCAGGGCACATGATGATGATGATTGTTATTGTTACTTTTTTTTTTTTTTTTGTCTATGTGACTGAACCTTGGTACCATGACTTCTCATCGTGTGCATTCCTCATCGATCTACTCGTCATCATCATCATCATCAGTCCCGTAGTCTGGTTGACCGTTGGGGCACCACTGAAGATTTTGCAACCAGCTTCCTCCACTCCCTACGGTCCTCAGCTTTCCGGAGAATGATGTTCCATTCAAGGCCAGTCCACTCTCTGATATTGTCTTCCCATCTTTTTCTCTGTCTGCCTCTTCGTCTTCCTCCCTGAACTGTTCCCTGTCCAGATGATCGTGTGACGTGCCCGTACCACCTCAGTTTGCGTCTTTTCACTGAAGTCAGGAGGTCTTCATACGGCGCGATGGCGTTTTCGATTCGGATTTTCACTTCCTTATTGGTTATATGATTTTTGTACGAGATACCAAGGAGTTTGTGGAAGCATCTCATCTCCATTGCCTGTATCCTTCTTTCAATGTCTGCTGTTATGGTCCATGTTTCGCATGCATACAAAAATATTGACAATGACAAGGGAACGCATCAGTCTGATCTTGGAGCCGATATACGATCTACTACTTTGACCCAAATCTGATAAACCACCACAGCCAAACTTCTAAGAAAACCATGACAATACATGTTTATCACAGACAGACACACACCTATGTTCGCAATTTAGAGATTTTTTTCAAGACCGATTCTTTGCACTCGGAAAACTCCAAACGCGCTCCGCCAAAATCTTACGGTAATTATTTGGCAGATTCTTTCAGCTGTGCAAAACCCTATGTGCTTGCAAAGTCTTGAAAATGGGTCATCATCATCACCATGTGCCCTGCTGCATGGTGTTGGCGATCATGGCCCTCTATATGCATCTATCCCTTGTCGCCGCAAGCACATCTTCCACCCTCTGTGTTCTCAGTCACCCTGCAAGTCAGTCCAATATTTTCTCTCTGGGTCTACCTGGTGTTCTCTTTCCCTCCAGCTTTCCTGTTGTGACTAGGTACTCTAATTTTTACCTGGGGGCAGATAAACAAAACCTAAGAAACACTGAGCTGACACCACCAGACTGGTCAAAGCATAAAGATGGACAATAGACCCACCAGTGTTTATGCTGCAGGTAAAACAATCTCCCCAGCACTATCTTAGTTTTTCAAAAAGAAGTAGACTGAAAAGTACAAATGAAATTGGGTGCTGGCCAACGAGGCCATCAGAGCAGTGACTAATCACAAAAAGTCATCGCGGCCCTTCAGACCAACAACATCCGAACAGCTCTAAGGTCAAAGGGAATTAATGTGTCTTTCAACACCTCATGCCAAGCGTCACACGGAATTAAATCCTGTTTGTGTGAGAATTAAGCCACCATGCCAGCAGGACGCCGACTGACTTTCATGCTGACGGGTTTGGGTGGTGTTTTTAAGGTCACATCACTGGGCACCACCTGGCCCAATCAGACTTTCGAGTATTTGTCTAAGTAAGTCAAGATCAGATTACAGTGACGTTGGCTGCCCGTGTTTTGACAGTTCTTCCCGTTTCTTGTTTTGTTTTGGATTTTGGATTGTCCTCATCTCTGTAATACAGTGCTCTTTTAGACATGTCAAAACTTGTTTCTGAATATCTCTTGATCTAATTTTTAAATACGTGTCGATGCAATATTACAAATATTAAATTCACTATAAATACAACACAGTGGTACTTTATCAACCCTTCAAAGGAAATTTCATGTTAGCTCAAACACATAACATGGCAGACAAAAAATCACGTCAATTTTAATTCACTTCAACAACGGAGTTGCCTTCCTTGTTTCGTTACAAGCAAGACGGCCATTTTTTCAATGGGTCAACAATTTTGTGTGATATTTCGTCACTCATTCAGTATGCCTATTGAGAGGGTTTTTGTGTGATATTTCAAGTGTCACTCATTCAGTATGCCTATTGAGAGGGTTTTTGTGTGATATTTCAATTGTCACTCATTCAGTATGCCTATTGAGAGGGTTTTTTTGTGTGATATTTCAAGTGTCACTCATTCCATTCAATATGCCTATTGAGAGGGTTTTTTTTGTGTGTGTGATATTTCAAGTGTCACTCATTCATCATGCCTATTGAGAGGGGTTTTTGTGTGTGTGTGATATTTCAAGTGTCACTCATTCATCATGCCTATTGAGAGGGTTTTTTTGTTGTGATATTTCAAGTGTCACTCATTCAGTATGCCTATTGAGAGGGTTTTTTGTGTGATATTTCAAGTGTCACTCATTCAGTATGCCTATTGAGAGGGTTTTTTTGTGTGATATTTCAAGTGTCACTCATTCATATCCATTGAAGGTTATGCCCTATTGAGAGGGTTTTGTTGTGTGATATTTCAAGTGTCACTCATTCAGTATGCCTATTGAGAGGGGTTTTTGTGTGATATTTCAAGTGTCACTCATTCAGTATGCCTATTGAGAGGGTTTTTGTGTGACTATTCTATCAAAGGGGTGGGCACTCATTCAGTAAAGCCTGTTGAGAGACTACCAACTGCATTGGAAGATTACCTTAACATCGTTCTACAACAGATGCCTCAGTCATCAGACAAAACTGAGGGCAGGGGAAACCAGACAGTAGTAGTCTTGCAGGTACCTGACGAGTACAGCTTCCAGTCCACACGTTACTACAACAAAGGATCGGGACCACAGCGCAGTGTACAGACGTAAATGTCCATCTCAAGACGCCAAAGACAAACGAAGGACCGAGACTCACAGAAATCACAAATATAAGGCAAGTCCTTCCTCCTCCCCAGCTGGTTCGTTTCTCCCCATTCCTCGAAAGTCCTTTTACGTTACCGACAATGTCCCAGTGACCTTTGACACCTCCTTTTACGACAACCGTGTTCCATGAAGTGTACCTGTGTCTGCTCGTAAAACATGGAAAGTTATGTTGGACTTCCGGTTTCCAATTACACAGGACGACACGACTCTACACCGTCAATGACATTACGTAAAGACGCCCTTTTTCTCAGAAACAGGGGTCAATTCGAAAAACTCTTGCTGCTGAGTTAGTTTTAGTTTCAGTTTAAATTTCTGAAAATGCCAAGCCAACAACTACTCGCCCAGTACAGTCAAGACAGTATCACGAAAAGACGATGGAGATGAATTGAGCACATCATCCTGGGACAGCAGGATAAGTTCATCTGGACTGCCCTTCACCGGACGTCAAAAGGAAGACGCAAGAGAGGAAACTGAAGGAGCACCTTGCTGGCTAGCTGTCTGTCTCTCTGTCTCTGTCTCTCTGTCTTTCTCTTTGTCTTTCTCTCTCTCTTGCTCCCTTCTTCTCTCCCTCTCTCTCTCTCCCTCACTCCCTCCCTCTCTCTCCTCCCTCCCTCCCTCTCTCTTGCTCCCTTCTCTCTCCCTCACTCCCTCCCTCTCTCTCCCTCCCTCCCTTTCTGTATCGTTCTCTCCCTCTCCCTCCCTCGCTATCTCCCTCTCTCTCTCCCGCTCCCTCTCTCCCCCTCTCTCTCCCTCTCTCTCTAATGTGAGAAAGAGAACCCAAGGCCTTGAAACACAACTCAGGCACCAAACAGTGGCAGGCCTAGTTTTAGTTTCAGTTTCAATTTCTCAAGATGACAGGAAAGCTGGAAGGAAAGTGAGCACCAGGTAGATCCAAGGAGAAAATATTGGACGGACTTGCAGAGTGGCTGAAGACAGACAGGGCGGAAAAGGTGCTTGCGGCAACAAGGGGTAGAAACATATGGAAGGCCATGATCGCCAACGCCATGTGGCAAAGCATTTGATGATGATGACGTCTCCGCGCTCGGAATGATTTCCATATGGACAAACGTCACAGGTGCCATGTGATGGAAAAGATCCAGAATGATCACGGCACAAGCCTTAAGCCTGCACATAAACCCACGAGCTGGCCAGGTCCTGAGGTCTTACCTAGATAGTTCCAATAACCCTGGGGTCGTAGGGGAGTGAGATGGCAGAGACTTCAACTTTTCCAGGGGCTAGCATCACGAGGGCGGTGCCCATCCCCTCTCCCTCACTTCAAATTAATATTCATATTCACTTTTTTTTATACCAAAACTTCAGAAAGGCAAGAAGGCTTATTGGTCTTCAAAGGGTGGACCTGGGAAATCAACCTATCTCTCCAACGTTTTATACCAAGGCAGCCGGACAATGCCGTGCCTTCACGATTTTCAACTGCCCTAGGATCTTTAATGTGTTTGAAAGTGTGTTTGAGTGTGTGTGTGTGTGTGTGTGTATGTGTGGTGTGTGTGTGTGTGTGTGTGTGTGTGTGTGTGTGTGTGTGTGTGTGTGTGTGAGTGTGTGTGTGTGAGTGTGTGTGTATGTGTGTATGAGTGTGTATGTTTGTATGTGTTTGAAAGCGTGTTTAAGTGTTGTGTGTGTGTGTGTGTGTGTGTGTGTGTGTGTGTGTGTGTGTGTGTGTGTGTGTGTGTGTGTGTGTGTGTGTGTGTGTAGGTGTGTGCGAGGCAGTGGGATATGCATAAACATGTGTAATTGGAGTAGTGCAGATTGTACATATTTTTTCACCTTTACATTTTCATCAATGTACTACTGGTGTCGTGCATTCGTATGAAGGAACTTTGTTTCTAAACATTGCATACTTGTATATTCTAAAATGCTGTCATGCCAGACGGAAGATAAATCGGATTATAGCTGGGTGAATGGATGGATGGATACGTACTGTATACAGCGTAAAGAGTGAGAGCAAGCGAAAGTTATGTAAATCTTGGAGTGAGCGTTCTCTCTCTCTCTCTCTCTCTCTCTCTCTCTCTCTCTCTCTCTCTCTCTCTCTCTCTCTCTCTCTTCTTCTCTCTCTCTCTCTCTCTGTCTTTTTCCTCTCTGTGTCTCTGTCTCTCTTTGTTTCTTTCTGTCTGTCTCTGTCTCTCTCTCTCTCTCACTCTCTCTCTATCTGTGTTTCTTCCCCTCCTCTCTCTCTCTCTGTCCCTCTTTATCAGGACCTGGCCAGCTCATGGGTTTATGTGCAAGCTTAATGCTTCTGCCATGATCATTCTGGATCTTCTCCATCACATGCACCTGAAACTGAATCTCTCTCTCTCTCTCGTCTTCGTCTATCTGGCTTTCTGTCTCTGTTTCTGTCTTTGTCTCTGTGTCTCTGTCTCTGTGTCTCTGTGTCTCTCTGCCTCTGTCTCTGTCTGTCTGTCTGTCTGTCTGGCTCTGTGT
>JAPXFY010000029.1:17238294-17258294 GCA_030674185.1 Monoplex corrugatus
GACAAGGCTGTACGAGCCATCCCCACGTATAATCACTTGGCGTCAAACATACAGCTCTTTGTCCTGTGTTCTTGCCCTGATCATTAGTTCTTTATATGGAAGCTGGAATGTTTTGTCAGTCCTTCCCACAATTTTGTGGTTCTCCCGTTTCCAAGCTTATCTACAATGTAATGAACGGAGAGTTTTCTTTGTCCTCAGTCAACCGTTTCCTTACATTGGACATTGTACAGTGCTGAGTTCTGTCCCTTATTACCTGGGAGGTGTCACGGGGAGTTGACTCTGTCAATCTTCAGCCTGATAGCAGGTCTGACGTAGTGTCATATTTTAGAGTTTGGAATTTGTTAATTTAACTCTTTGACTCCCGCAAACCTGTCCACTAGCATCCAGGTGAGATTGCCAACCGTGCTTGCAAAGAAAAAACAACACTTTTGATTCCCTTACCCTATCCACCAGCTTCCTGAAAAACTTAACCCTTTGAATCCCGTACCCTATTCACCAGCTTCCTTTCTCGGACAATTCCATACACGCTCCATTAGCATCCTGGTGAGATTGCCAGCCGTGCCAGCAAAGCAAAAACTTAAACCTTTTGATTCCCTTACCCTATCCATAGCTTCCTTCAAAAATTTAACCCTTTGATTCCCTTACCCTATTCACCAGCTTCCTTTCTCGGACAATTCCATATGCGCTCAATTAGCATCCTGGTGAGATTGCCAACCGTGCTAGCAAAGAACAAACTTAACCTGTTTGATTCCCTTACCCTATCCACCAGCTTCCCGCAAAAACGTAACCCTTTGAGTCCCGTACCTTATTCACCAGCTTCCTTTCTTGGACAATTCCATATGCGCTCCACCCAAATCTGCCAGCAGTTATCCCGCAGACTACCTGACCTTCAACAAAACACTATGCGCGCACGCTGGCAAGACCTTGAAATTAGGAAGGGAGGTGCAGGGGGAGTGGGTGGGGGAGGGGGAGAGGGACGTATGCAACCCTAAGCAGACACAACCAGAATGATGAAAACATTCAAATGGGAAGCGAACAGACCAGTTTTTGTTCACTGTTGCACGTTAAAACTTGTGGAGGCAGGTGGAGAGAGTTGCCGAGGCTCTGCGCAAACAACAGTAACTTACCTATGCGCATGGCACCTAGCGCCAATGACAAGAGGATGCCAAAGCTTCGCTACAAAGACACCCCGAATAAATCCCTCCAGAAATGTGACATTGATGAAGAACAATGGGAAATCATGGTCACAAACAGGTCTGAACGGAGGCAAGCTATTCCCAAGGGAACAGACACTTATGAAAATGAAAGACGAAGCAGCCAAGTGGAAAAGCGCGCAGCAATAAAGGCCAGAACCAACTCTGCAGACCGTTCCACTGAGTGTTTAGTATGCGGCCGCCTGTGTGCGTCAGACGTTGGCCTGAGAGATGCCACATGAGGGTACACAAATAAATAAAGCGCTCTGTTGGACTTTATCGACCACGATAGTCGACCATATATGCGGGCTAGGACAGAACTGGGGATATCACATCCTGAGTCCACGGGGAAGGGGGATTTGGAGCACCTGGTCACAACAGGAAAGCTGGAAGGAAAGAGAGCACCAGGTAGACCCAGGGAGAGAATGCTGGACGGACTTGCAGAGTGGCTGGGGATGAGGAGGGTGGGGGAGATGCTGGGAGCAACGAGAGATAGAGATGGTTGGAAGTCCATGGTCGCCAACGCCATGTGGCAGGGCACCTGATGATGATGATGATGATGAGTCCACGGCTCTATCAAAATAACTAACCAGCCCGCATAACAAAATAAAAGACATTGGTGCCGCCCCCCCCCCCCTCCTCCCTGAGGGTTGGATCCACAACCCTTGAAATTTGAGCACAGTGCTGCAACAATTGAGCTAACAGGTCACACATCGTTGTAGGTGTAGAGTGTGTCTGCCACTCCGAGCCAGTCGCCGTGGTGTAGTGGTTAGCACAACGGACTACCAACTGGAAGGTTGTGGGTTCGAATCCCCATCAGTCCCTTCAAAAATCTTTGTGGGATTTTTCGGCTTTAACCGGCTCCTACCCAGAGTTGGGCGTGCTATGGGCTCATTGGGAAGACTGGGACCACACAGTCGAGTCTCAACCACTTCAAGGATGCCTCATTGAGGGTGTTGCTCAAATCTTATGACCAGCGCCGCAGGTGTCTGTATCTCTCGGGCCTGTTTGACGCCAGGATGTATTAAGATAGTAAGCGTAGAGTACAGCCCTGTCACGCAGTCTCAGTCCTAGATGGAACTCCATAGCATAATGATTATCATTCTTATCAACATCATCATCATCGCATTATAAAAAAAAAACTGTTCCAGCTTCTGTGTCCATTAAGGTGGCGTACAAAATGGGACGGAAAAAAAGAAGGTGAGCATAAAGGTAACCTCCCTGAGTGCGATGATCCTAACAAAAAAACAAAAACAAAAAAAAAGTGCTCCCCTCCATCTATCCAGCCCTGCCGTAGTCTTCTTCTGGCTCTGAAGCCTGATCTTCTGATGGTGTGGGTTCGAAACACTGGCTGGTTGACTGGCACCCTGATCAGTGGCTGAAGCTTTTGATCCACTGTTGTGTGAAGTACTGGTTGATGGGTGCTGTTCCAACTATGCTTTGGATCTCTTCGTTTCTGATCATATCTGTTTATTTATCTGTCTATCTCTCTATCTATCTGTCTATCTATATCTCTCTATCTATGTGTCTATGTATGTATGTATGCATGCATGTATGTATGTGTGTATGTATGTATGTATGTATGTATGTATGAATGTATATATGTATGTGTGCATGTATGTATGTATGTATGTATGTATGTATGTATGTATCCATCTATCTATCTATCTATCTATCTATCTATCTATATATCTATATATCTATCCATCTATCTCCTCTATATATATATAATATATATATAGATACACATATATGTATAATTATATATATATATATTTAAAAAACCAGGTTTTTGCCTGCTACTGTCACATCTCATCTCATAGGTTGTGGTCTTTCTTTCCGAAGTTGTGTTTAAAGTACAGGTGTGCCACTCTCGTAAGTCAGTGTAGGTACAAAGATTGTACAGATAAGTCTGTCTTTTGTTTCCGTGGCTCTTGTTTATCCTCAGCCAACCGTTCCAGAGCTCTGGACTTTAACATTAATCTGTTCGATTTTACCAGGAGCTATAAATTGTTGACAGGTCAGAGGTCACAATAACTAAAGTTTCTGAGATAAAGCTCTAAGATTAAGGTCACACGTACCAACCAACCAAATAACTAACCAATCAACCAAGCAAGCAAGCAACCAAGCAACCGAATAACCAAGCAAGCAGGCAAGCAAGCAACCAACCAGCCAATGAATCAGCCAACCAACCAACACAACACAACCAACCAACACCAACCAACCAACCAACCCATGATTTGTATAAATTTTTTGTATAAAAATGGACATCGTTGGAATAGTTTGATCATATTGTTTGCTCTCTCTCTCTCTCTCTCTCTCTCTCTCTCTCTCTCTCTCTCTCTCTCTCTCTCTATTATATATATATATATATATATATATATATATATATATATGTATACACATATATATATGTATACACATATATATATATGTATACATATATATATATATGTGTGTGTGTGTATGTGTGTGTGTGTGTGTGTGTGTGTGTGTGTGTGTGGTGTGTGTGTGTGTGTGTGTGTGTGTGTGTGTGTGTGTGTGTGTGTGTGTGTGTGTGTGTGTGTGTTTGATGATGGTTCAGCCGACCACAGTCATTTTAACCCTTTGACTCCCGTACCCTGTCCACCAGCATCCTGCATTGCTAACCATGCTGCAAAGCAAAATCTCAACGCTTTGATTCCCTCACCCTATCCACCAGCTTCCTGCAGAAAGCTGATGGATAGGGTGAGGGAATCAAAGGGTTAAGTTTTTGCAGTTGGTGGATAGGTAGAGGGAATCAAAGGGTTATTTTTTTGCAGTTGGTGGATAGAGTGCGGGAGGCAAAGGGTTAATGCTGTCGGCACGTGACAAACGGCAACAAAAGACGGGTCTTTTGTGCTCCACAGTTGAAGCATGACAACTACATGTACATGTATAACAGGACATGGGACAATCATGAACACCGACCGAGACATCTCACAATACAGTACTAAGCCCATGGAGACCAGCAAATCTTAAGCTGTGTTGAAGGCGCGAAATCATTCTGCTTAGTGTATCGTTTGCATGTAAAGATAACAGTCATTTCGACATATACATAGTGGCCTGCTGGGCATGAAATGAAAAAAGGACAGAACGGCGAAAACGTGGCAGTCCTGGCTGGTAGTACCGGTCCCAGTACTAATAATAGTATGCTAATAATAGAACGATAATGAAAAAAATTATGGTGATGATAGCGATGATAATGATGATGATTAATGATGATTTGAATAAATATAACACATACAAGCTCTTGTATTTTGTGAATCATCATCTTCATCATCATTATCATCATCATCGTCGTCGTCGTCGTCGTCATCATGTGCCCTGCCGCATGGCGTTGGTGATCATAGCCCTCCATACGAATCTATCCCTTGTCGCTGCAAGTCCGTCCAATATTTTCTCCCTGGGTCTATCTGGTGTTCTCTTTCCCTCCAGCTTTCCTGTTGTGACCAGATGTTCTAATTCCCCTTTCCTCATGATATGTCATATGAATGTTGCTTGTCTTTTCCTGATCTTCTTTATTGATTATCTTCTTGTGTCTGCATCCTTCAAGACTGTCTCGTTTGTTTTCTTTGCTGTCCATGGAACTCTCAACATTCTTCTTAGAAACCACATTTCAGTTGCTTCAATTTTGTTCTGACTTTGCGTGTTGACTGTCCACACCTCACAACCATACAACAGTATCGGTTCTATATAACATTCAAGAACTCTCTTCCTGATGTGAATTGATAGACATTTGTTGGTAAGGACGCTTTTCATCTTCTTGAATGCTGTTTTGGCATGGCCGATTCCACCGGCTATATTTCTGCTGGCTATTTCTGATGTGCATCTGCGGTCTGGTGAGATGACTGTTCCAGGTATTTAAACTTATCAACCTGACTCAAAGTTGTGTCATTTGCTGTTATTTTGCATAAGGTGATTTCATGTTTTTTACTGATTACCATGACTTCAGTCTTCTTGCTATTTTGCTCCAGTCCTTTATTTTTACTTTCTATTTCTATGATATTCACGGGGTTTTGTAGGTCTTTTTAATTTTCTGCAATTAGCACGTGTCATCTGCGTAACGAATGCTGTTTATCATTCTTCCTCCAACATTTATCCCAGGGCATTCTTCTAGGTTTCTCAGGATGACAGAACACAACCCTGACTAACCTCTCTTGTGATATTTTAGAAAGAGCTTATATCGTTTTCTATTCTCATTGCTGCTGTTTGTTCCCAATATATATCTGATTATTGTTAGATCTTTTCCATCAATATTGAGCCTTTCTGACTTTGCGTGTTGACCGTCAACGCTTCACATCCGTACAATAATATCGGTTATGTATAACACTCAAGAACTCTCTTCCTGATGTTAATTGATAGGCATTTGTTGGTAAGAATGCTTTTCTTTTTCTTGAATATTGTTTTAGCCTGGCCGAATCTGTTGGCTATTTCTAATGTGCAATTGCTGTCTTTATGCTTTGTTGACTACACCAAGGCTTTTGATCGGGTAAGACATGATGAATTGATCAACCAACTGGAGAAACTCAATGTTGATGGAAAAGATCTACGAGTAATCAGAAATATGTACTGGGAACAAAGAGCTGCAATGAGAATAGAAAACAATGTAAGCTCTTTCCAAAACATCAAAAGAGGAGTCAGACAGGGTTGTGTTTTGTCATCAGATCTGTTTTCACTTTACAGCGAAAATATCATGAGAAACCTAGAAGAAGACCATGGATTAAAGGTTGGAGGGAAAATGATAAACAACATTCGATACGCAGATGACATCGTGCTAATTGCAGAAAATGAAAGGGACCTACAAAACCTTGTGAATATACTAGAGATAGAAAGCAAAGGTAAGGGGCTGGAACTAAACAGCAGGAAGACTGAAGTCATGGTGATTAATAAAAAACATGAAATCCCCTCATGCAAAATAACAGCAAATGGCACAACCTTGACACAGGTTGATAAATCCAATTACCTGGGAACGATAATTTCATCAGACGGCAGATACACATCAGAAATAGCCGGCAGAATCGGCCAAGCCAAAACAGCATTCAAGAAGATGACAAGATTTCTTACCAACAAATGCCTATGGATTAATATCACGAAGAGAGTTGTTGAATGTTATATAGTACCAACACTGTTTACGGATGTGAGGCGTGCAAAGCCAGAACAAGAATGAGGCAGCCCAGATGTGGTTTCTAAGAAGAATGTTGAGAGTTCCATGGACAGCAAAGAAAACAAACGAGACAGTCTTGGTGGAGGCAGACACAAGTAGATCACTCATAAGGAAGATTAGGAAAAGACAAGCAACATTTACAGACCATTTTATGAGGAAGGGGGATTTGGAGCACCTGGTCACAACGGGAAAGCTGGAGGGAAAGAGAGCACCAGGTAGATCCAGGGAGAAAATGCTGGACGGACTTGCAGAGTGGCTGGGGACGAGGAGGGTGGGGGAGATGTTAGGGGCAACGAGAGATAGAGACAGATGGAAGTCCATGATCACCAACGCCATGCAGCAGGGCACCTGATGATGATGATCTGCTGTCTGGTGAAATAACTGTTCCCGGATATTTAAACCTATCATCTTGTCTCAATGTTGTGTCATTTGTTATTAGTTTACATGAGGGGATTTCTTTTTCTTTTTGCTTTATTTTTTTTCTTTTTCTATTTTACTGATTACCATGACTTCAGTCTTCTTGCTGTTTAGCTCCAATCCTTTATTTCTGCATTTTGTTTCTATCATATTCACAATATTTTGTAGGTCTTTTTCATTTTCTGCAATTAAAAACGGTGTCATCTGAGTAACGAAGACTGTTTATCATTTTCCCTCCAATCTTTATCCCAGGGCACTCTTCTTGGTGTCTTATGATGGTTTCGTTGTAGAGCGAAAACAAATCTGGTGAGAGAACAGATCCCTGTCTAACCCCTCTTTTGATATTTTGGAAAGATCTTATATCATTTTCTACTCTCATTGCTGTTGTTTATTCCCAAGACATTCCTTATGTTTCTTAGATCCTTTCCATCAACATTGAACCTTTCTAATTGGTTGATCAATTCTTCGTGTCTTACTGGATCAAAAGCCTTGGTATAATCAACAAAAAATAAATATAAATCCTTATTCAACTCAAGTAATCTTTCTGTGTGAGTTCTTAGGATGTATGTACATTCCTTTCCCTTCGAAAAAACAAAACAAAACAAAAAAACATGAGCTGGCCAGGTCCTGAGGTCATACCTAGATAGTTCCTTAACCCTGAAGTCGTAGGGGAGTGAGGTGGCAGAGATCTCAACTTTTCCCGGGGCCAGCACTACGAGGGCAACACCCATCCCCTCTCCCTTGATTCAAATTCATATCCGTATTCACATTTCTTAAAACCAAGACTTCAGAAAGGTAATAAGGCTAATTGGTCTTCATGGGGTGAGACCTAGGAAATCAATCTATCTCTCCAATGATCTGTACTAAGGCAGCCAGGCAATGCCCTGTTGTTCACGATTTTCAACTGCCGTAGGATCTTTAGTGTGCACAGCCAGAAGGCACTCGGGCTCGACTCGTTTTTCGTCCCCTTCCAAAGGACTAAACGTTCAGTTCGATTTTCCGGTCAAACTGAGGAGAAAAGTCGAGGCTTCTACGGGGAGCGAACCCTGGAACCTCGAGTTTAGTTACTGGCAGCCGAAAAGTCTGAGCCGTTCTGCCACTCAAAAAAAAAAAAAAAAAAAAAAAAAAAGCACCTCCGACGGATTCGAACCTGCAATCCTCGGCTTGCACATCTTATAGCCGATCCGGCGTTTAGGAGATCAATGCTTTAAATGAAAACGCGATCTCATTCTATTTTCGTGTTTTTCTGACTTCTATTTGTTTGAGCGCTGGCAGTCACTTTTATATCATTACTGACAAAACGTGATAAACATATGAAACCTCAAAAAGTATGAAAAAGTATGAAAATGTTTTGGAAGCAGTCTATAGTTTATATATATATGTGTGTGTGTGTATGTATGTATAACTATATCTATGTATATACGTATGTATATGTATATATATATGTATACATATATATATATATATGTGTGTGTGTATATATATATATATATATATATATATATAATATATATAATATAATTTACATACATACACAATGCACATTTACATATACATTGGTATGTGCATTTTTGTCTTCAATTATATATATATATATATATATATATATATATAAATGAAGCAGCATGTGCACAGAAAAGGCAACAAATCGACGTAAAATGTTCCCAAATTTTCAGCGGTACACCCGCCTTCCTCAAGGGGACTTTAGTCACTGACTACGATAATTATGCTACACAAATACATCAGAATATTTTACGTAGGCTACACTACGTAGTCTTGATTCGATACTATCATGGCGTCAACTGTGGTATCTGCTTAGATTATGTTCGCGAATGCACTGACATGTGTGTGTGTGTTTATAACAATTGCACCTACGTATTTGTATGACGTGACTTCTTGCTCCGAACTCTCTCATGCATATATCTACCCAGAGCTGGTTTTCTACAAAGGAGTTCAGTTCTATTTTCACGTCTCTTTTAATGACATGTTTCCATTCTACTTTTGCTCAACTCGTGTCCAGTCATATTTTGCGAGTTAGTTATAGACTATGATTTGTTCTTGTTTTCCTCTACTATGCTGGGGGCTCTTCCAGTGTAAATAGTATCCCCACCTTCTGGAAATTCTGTACTAGAAATTTCCTCTTTTCTGTCATTCTTTTTGTTTCTCTCTTGTTCCTTTGCTTTGTCATTTCTTCCTATTATTTTCTGCCTTGCTGGTCCATTCACCTTTTATTGTTCGATAAAGTCCTACGTCCTTTGTCGTAGAATTGATGATTAGACGCATGTAGCGAGTGCATTTTTCGCTTTAGGGAAATGCAGAAGCAGTTTTAGATAATTCAGGCCCGTTTTTACATATGTTTTGGTGTCCGTAGTTATGTTTAAATTTGTATTCAGGTATATTTTTTTTAAATCTCCCGTGTGATTAATTGGGCTGGGTGGTCAATGCCAGGGACATCTCCTTTGTTAGCGAATGCATTGATATGTGTATTTGATTTTATTTTCCTTTTTTTCCCCTGTCGGCTGGGCTTTAAACAAAAATGACAATAACAATAATTCAATTGTTCAGTTACATATGCTGAATAGCAAAGGGAAACAACAACAAACGTTTAAAAAACTGATTACAGAGAGAGAGAGAGCGAGAGAGAGAGAGAGAGAGACAGACAGAGACAGACATACAGACAGACAAGTTAAGCGAGAGACGGGCATACAGACCGACAGATTAAGGGAGAGATGGATGGACAGACAGACCAACAGACTAAAAGAGAGAGAGAGAGAAAGAGAGAGAGAGAGAAGAGAGAGAGATCAACAGATTAAGAGACACAGAGAGAGTGACAGACAGATCAAGAGACTTATGGAGAGACAGACAGACAAAGGGACAGATGTTCAGACAGACAAATGGAGAAACAGACCAACAGATTAAGGGACAGAAACACAACAGATCAACGGACCTGGAGAGAAATAGACAGACAGACCAACAGACTAAAGGAAAAACAGACAGACAGACAGACAGACCAACAGACTAAATGGAAAAAGACAGAGCATAGACAAACTAAGGGAAAAACAGACAGAGCACAGACAAACAGACTAAGGGAGAGACAAAACACACAGACCAACACACTAAAGGAAAAACAGACAGACAGACAGACCAACAGACTAAGGGACATGGATTATGACAGTGGGTCACAAGCTAGCCAGATACTCACTTTTCTGAGCGTAAACATGACAGTGAAAACACAGCAACGGCAGCAGCACCCACAGCCTGGACATGACGTCCCTGTTGGCTGTCTCCTCCTCTCTCCTGTGATGCTGATGTCCCTCCTACCTTCCCTCCCTCCCTCTCTGTCCCTCTCTGTCCCTCTCTCTTTCACACACACTGTCAAGTTAATGAACACTGTCAAGTTGATGAAGACTGGTGTGATACGGTTGCCACCGTGAATAAGTCAGCGAAAGTCACTTTCTTCTCTCAATATTACTGTACAAGTAATATATGATTAATTGTTGCTTTGATGGAAGTCTTTAAGACAGTGTACGACATCTCATTTCTAAGTTTTTAACGAAACTTCAGTCTCTCCTTCCTCACTTTGTTTGCTTCGGTTCAAAAATGATGTCTCCGATTGAAAATGTTTTGGAAGCAGTCTATTGTAATGAAATGATTACGTGGTTCTGAGCTATCACCACCAAGCGCAGCCTTTTATGTACTGTGGCGAACAAAACTAAACGGTACCAGAAGAGCGAACAGGATATTTGCCTGCTGAGCGATTAGAGCTTTTCTGTTTTTTGCTCTGGTGAGTTCAAAATATCAGTGGTTATAAACGGGGAAGAGGGTGAGGGATTGGTGACGGATGACTGCTCCCGGAAATTCGAATTGCCGACACTTTTGGATTCTGTGATGCCAGAGGAGTTGTGGACATGACCATTACCTATCGGTCCAATCAGGCTTGACCATGCTCCGCCAGTCACTGACAGACAACTGCCTACGTAGATGGAATAAATCAAGTAGCGCTAGGTCGGGTTTATGCAAGCACTTTAGGGCGAGTGGACGCGTGTAAAATTTGAACTTTCTCAATTCAGTACACAAAGAATTGGGTTGACGCTTGCGTAAGCAGCAGGGAAGTTTCAGTCTTTTTCTCCCAAATTTTGTATCCGGTGTTTGTTTGTTTGTAATCTTACGCTTGACAAAGGCCAGTTGGCTGAAAATTTGCGCCTGTCTTGTTTTGTTGTATTAAATACGCGTTCTTATTCTTATTTTGTGTTTTCTTTTTTTGGTCCCTGTGTTAGTTAAGTTAAGGATTTGACCAGCTCGAAATCGAAGAAGACGTGCAACAAACCTGTATTGATTCTATCTAGGCTGCTGCTGTTGAAACTTGTTCTTGAAATAGATAAAAGTGAAAGTGTTGTTGCACAGCGATAGAATCACTCTCTTGACCTTAGTGGTTTGAACACCAGTCTTATCGAATCCAGTCACACACACACGATGCTGCATATACTGTAGTCGTCATTTCAGGAAGAACCCGATCCATTGAGTTTTGTCCCAGCAACAGGTGGTCATCAGTAGGTAGCAAGTCGGATGACGAGGTGGGAAGATGGCAGACCCGGGACATGGCCACACGACACACACCACACAGGTCCAGTCCATCCACCGAACCAGGAGAGCAGGGCTGAGCCTATCCTGCCATAACTTCGGGCCCTCCTCTCTCTCTACTAGGCAGTTCACCCAATCGTTATTTCAACTTCACACACTATAGTTCAATCGTGACGGGAATTGAACCTCCAACGTTGTTTTACCAAAACGCCGAGGGTTGTTTGTTCAATCGCAAAAGAGGCCAGACATGATGCTCCAGAACAACCCCTCTTGCCTTTTCAGCTGGGCCAGACGCACCCCCAAAGGGTAGAAGCTGGGACAGAATCATGATATGGACGTTTAGGCCCTGTCAGTGATCAGGAGACTGAGTGTAACTCAAATGGCGAAATGCTGCTTAAATTATGTGCTGAATTCTTCATCATCAATACTTTCTTCAAACACAAAACCAATCATGTGAAAACGTGGTACAAGCAGAATGACTTAGGTCAACCTTCTGAGATTGATTTTATTCTCCCAAGGATAAAAAGTTAGGGTCACAATAAAAGATGCGAGAGCAATCCTAAACTATGTCATTGACACTGATCACAAAATTGTTATGTTTACGAGCCAAGAAAAGTGAGATTAAGTCCCCGTCACAAAGCTAAACTAGAAAACATGATAAACATGAAGAAAATGACTGAAGAAAGTGTCAAGGTAGAAGTAATTTCAGCCGTTGAAAAAGCCTTTAAAAGTTTGCTAAATGAAGTTGGCCCTATAGAAAAAGAATTGAGCATTTTTTAAAAAGAAAGTATTAGCATTTTGGAAAGGAATAGTGGAACCAAAACAAACAAACAAACGAACGAACAAACAAACAAACAAACAAGCGAAAAAAAAGCCAACACCAAAATCCAAAAAACAAAAACAAACAAAACAACACAAACAAAAAGAAAAAGAAAAAACAAAAACAAAAACACCCCCCAAAACAATAACCACAACAACATCAACAACATCAACAACAAAACGAGAACAAGGAAGAACAAGGAAGAACAAGGAAGAACAAGGAAGAACAAGGAAGAGTGCTTGGTGGAATGACTCAATCAAGGAAGCCTTGAAAGTCAAGAAGAAACTTTACAAAAAGTGGGTGAAATCAGAAAAAAGAGGAACACTACACAGCCTATAGAAAAGCAAGAAGAAAAGCAAAGAGAAAAATTAAAGCCGGTAAGGATGAATCTTGGAAGATTTATGGCGAACATCTTGCACAGCTTTGTGCGCAGTCACCACAAGAATTTTATAAAAGCGTTAAGAGCATGAGGCTGAGGGACGAGCCATTCAACCCAACCACCATCAAAAATGATACATAAGGAAAGCCATTTTTTTTACCCAAACAAAATTAAAGAGAGATGGAGAGAATATTTTCAAGACCTGTTGAACCCAATAGAGGAAAATGTTGCACGGTTAAATCAGAATAATGTGACGAAGCCAACCCGCAAAGTCAGGACAAGATTGAGGCAACTGAAATGTGGTTTCTAAGAAGAATTTTGAGAGTTCCATGGACAGCAAAGAAAACAAACCAGACAGTCTTGAAGGAGGCAGGCAGAATAAGAACATTTATGAAGAAGAGTAGGAAAAGACCGGCAACATTTATAGAACATTTTATGAGGCAAGAGAAATTAGAGCACCTAGTCACAACAGGAAATCTGGAGGGAAAAAGAGCACCAGGTAGACCCAGGGAGAAAATATTGGACAGACTTGTAGGGTGGCTGAGGAAAGAGATGGTGGGAGATGTAATTACAACGACAAAGAATAGATTCGTATGGAGGGCCATGATCGCCAACACCATGTGGCAGAGCACATGATGATGATGAATGTGATGAAGAGGAGCCTGACTTACTGAAAAGTGAAATCTAGAAGCAATAAGGCTCACAGATAAAACAACCAGAAGAGGCCAAATTATATCTGAGATTATCATTGCATGTGGAGAGACTGGCATAGCATGGTACAATGGATTTTCAATCAGGCATGGAAGAAAAAAAAATCCCTGATGAGTGACAACAAGCAATTGTCATGCCCTTATGGATGGAAAAAGAAATAAGAGATTGGAAGACAAACCAGGGTTCCTGCTTCTCAGCCACACAGGGAAAATGTATGCTAAAGTACTGGAACAGAGAATAAGACCTATCGTAGAACCCCAACTGAGTGAAGCAAAGTTCGAATTAAGGAAAAAGGAAGAGGATGTACAGATGCAATCTTCGTCCTTTCAGATATCTGTCTAAGACCACTGAGTATGACAAAGAACCAAACATTGTATTTGCTGACCAAGAGAAAGCCTTCGACAGAGTAGAGAGAAATATGCTGTGGTCAGTTCTAGAGGCCTACAAAGTCCAAGGGCAATTATCAGAGAATATCGTGGCGATGTACCAACACAGTCGAATTGCAGAGTGAACATCAGACAGCCTTACTAATTGGTTTGATGTAAAAACGAGTGCGCCAAAGTTGTGTTTTGTCCCTTCTATTGTTCTTTATTTACAGTGTACATGGACAGGATCACAAAAGACGCAAATTTAAATCTTGAAGGCCTGAACGAATTACTGTTTGCTGATGACCAGGTCCTGATTGATGAAGACACGGAAGAATTACAGGAGCACCTCGTGTCCAAAACAGAGGTTATGAAGGTAAGCAGAAGCCCAACCAAGCTGGAATTACAGGTCAACAACATGGAACCAAAACAAGTTGAAGAATTCAAATACTTCAGAAGCATCTTTACACCGAATGGCAGCATGGACAGGGAAATTGAAACAAGAGTCCAGAAAGCAAATGCAGTTAATTATCAGCTGACCCCTCTGCTATCATATTCACTCATACCAATAGATATAAAGCGTCAACTAATAAGCCCTGTTTTTATACCAGCGCTTTGTTATCAATGCCAGGCATGGACACTTAACTAAAGACAAAAAGCAAAATAATAGCTTGCGAGATGAGGTGTTTCAGAAAGACAATGAATGTCACAGATCAAGACATGATCAGAAATGAAGTCAATAGAGACACCTTGTGGATTGTGCCATGTCTAGAATATACAGAAACAATAGAGGCTGAAATGGTCGGACAAAGCAGAATACATAATAATGATAATTACAATGTTCATCAACATTTATAGGCCATTTTATGAGGAAGGGGGATTTGGAGCACCTGGTCACAATGGGAAAGCTGGAGAGAAAGAGAGCGCTGGGTAGACCCAGGGAGAAAATGCTGGACGGACTTGCAGAGTGGCTGGGAACGAGTAGGGTGGGGGAGATGCTAGGGCAACGAGAGATAGAGGCAGATAGAAGTCCATGATCGCCAACGCCATGCGGCAGGGCACCTGATGATGATGATGATGACAATATTCATATGGCGTCAAATATTGACAATTCAAATCAAGGTACACCCACACACCAGACATAATGCATGCGGTAAACGCAGACCACCTTACAACACGCCAAAAACAAAACAACCCCCCCCCCCCACACACACACACACAAACTGATGGAAGGAGGCAGCTGCAGAATTCATTGTCGGAAGAAGAGGTGGTTTTTTAAACTGGATTTAAAAGCATAAAGAGGTGACAGACGAAGAGAGAATGGAAGTTTGTTCCAGGCAGATGGTCCTGAAACAGCAAAAGAACGCTGGTCGACAGTTAACAGATTGAATCTAGGAACCTGAATGGAAAGATTGTATGAAACTGAGTGCGAGTTGGCGTATAATTATTGATGTTGTCACAAAAGGTATGATGTGGCAGATTGTTGAATAGATTTGTAACACAGGGTGTCCAGCTTAAATTCAGTTCTGTTCAAAACCCGCAAACAGTGCACAGAGCGAAGGAGAGGCCAGATATGATCAAACCTATTCTTTCTGAGGACAAGACGAGCAGCTGAATTTTGTGTACATTGCAGACAGAGGAGAGAAGAAGCTGGTAGTCCAGAAAGGTTGTGTTACAATAATCAAGACGAGACATAATAAGATGTCACAAGCTTACATGCAGCTTCAGTATGAATGTGTACGTATACATACATAATTTATAAATATGTGTGTGTATGCGTGCACAGATACATGTACGTGTATGTAGGTTACATGTGGGTACATGTGTATATGTATGTGTATGCATGTCTATGTTCGTGTATGTAGATATGTAAGCCTATACATATGTATATGCATGTATACCACAGGATATTTTTTGTATGATAAAATATCCTATTAGAAACACTTGTGCATGTACATATAAACTCTCATATTAGGAACACTTGTGCATGTATATATAAACTCCCACATGAGAAACACTTGTGCATGTATGTATAAACTCCCACATTAGAAACACTTGTGCATGCATGTATAAACTCCCATATTAGAAATACTTGTGCAATTGTATATATAAACTCCCATATTAGAAACACTTGTGCATGTATGTATAAACTCCCATATCAGAAAAACTTGTGCATATATGCATAAAACCTCATATTAGAAACACGTGTGAATGTACATATAAACACTCATAGTAGAAACACTTGTGCATATACATATATAAACTCACATATTAGAAACACTTGTGCATATATATATATATACATATTTATATGTATATATATACATATATATATATATATATATATATATATATATATATATATATATATATATATATATACTCACATACTAGAAACATTTGTGCATGTATATATAAACTCAAATATAAGAGACACTTGTGCATGAGTGAATGTATGTATGTTTGTCTGTGTGCATAATTGTAATTGAATGCATAGTATGTGTAGTATTTTATATGAGGTAAATGATATATACGTTCTTTGTATGAAAGCATAAAAAAACAAACTCTGCAGGCTGTTATTTGGGTTCGAATCCTGGGGTGCTCTACATGAAAACTGGCCTTCCCACTGTCCCATCTTAACATCAATGTCGTTCTGGTGGTGTCAGTATAGGATTAGATAAGTTCCCCCTTCCTCCACTTCCCTGGGATGGTTATCCCCGTGAGGTGGTTGTCGACGTAAAAACTAAACCAATCAATCAGTCAATCAAGGTCTTGCAAACAGTAAGTGACGTGGACGGGAAAACCTGCAGTAAATACATGTCAACCCCCTACGGCTGTGAAGGAAGGAACAGAACCGTACCAGATACATTATGAAAGAAGCAATGAATAATTATGAATTATAACGAGTTATCTGCATTAACACACGGATCCCTAAGCAGTCCCCACCTGACACCCCGTGTGTGTTCATTCGTTATTTCTTTTAACGTCAGTTCACATATGAACGTTTTGACGAAAAAAATAAGTATTAAAAATGAATGGACACATAAACAAAACAAGCAAACAAGCAAGCAAACAAACAAACAAGCAAGCAAACAAACAAACAAACAAACAAGCAGAGAAATAAATAAATAATTATTAATACATAAATAAATAATAAATAAATGAATAAATAAATAAATAATAAGTAAGTAAATAGTAGATAAATAAATAAACAAACGAATAAACAAATAAATAAATGAATAAGTAAATGAATAAATACATAAATGAATAAATAAATAAATAAATAAACCAATAATAAATAAATAAATCAATAATAAATAAATGAATAAATAAATAATAAATAATAAATAAATAAATAAATAAGATAAAAAGGTGTCATGGGATGGATGAATCAATGAAGTCAGGTTGTCGTTGTACCATATAAGATAACATCATACGATTTAACGAGCAACAAAAGCATTCAGAATTTTAGAACACTCAGGCTTCATCAGTATATGCAGGGTTCTATGTGCGTGTATGTAAGCGTGTGTGTATATATGCGTGCGTGCGTGTGAGTGTGTGTGTGTACGTGTGTGTGTGTGTGTGTCTGTGTGTGTGTGTGTGTGTGAGAGAGTGTGTGTGAGTGTGTGTGTGTGTGTGTGTGCTACGAGCATGTAAATGCCTGTGCTGGTGTAGGATAAGTCATATCTCCCCACGCACGCGCGCATGTGTGTGTGTATGTGTGTGTGGGGGGGAGGTGAGTGTGTGTGTGTGCGTGTGTGTGTGAGTGAGTGCGTGCGCGCGCGCGCGCGCGCGTGTGTGTGTGTGTATGTGTGTGTGTGTGTGTGTGTGTGTGTGTTGGTTACTAATTCTATGTCTATTCACTTCAGTGATTTTAGACATAAAAAGGGGTGGGGTGGGTTGGGTTGGGGTGGGTGGGTTGGGATGGGGTGGGGTGGCTTGGGGTGGGGTGGTTTTGGAGTGTAGATGGAGGAAGGACAGACACAAATGCTTATTTTGTCAGTATGGGGCAGGAGGGAAAGTATAAACAACTGGAAGAGGGTGGTGGTGGTGGTAATAAACAAAGTTATTTACTCTCAGTAATTATTTAAACAATAAACTAATAAGATATGACAATGAACAAAACTTTAACAAATTAAATACATGTAGATACTAGACTTTTTGACAGGCTAACAAAAAGTTCGTATGTTGCTAAACAATTATTATGAATTGAAATTATTTTTTTTTCTTGTTTTGTTCTGTTACAACATTGTTTGTTGATATCTATTCTAGTTAAAAATGAATAAAAAAGGTGAAAAAAAAGTTTGTATGTTGATGATATTAGTTTAAATATGTGGGAAACTGTGTTCTTAAAAAGTAATGTGTCATTTTATACTGATGCAAGTGACTGGTTGTTATTTTCTGTCCACAAAGACACACAGTATTTTTGGTGTACTTTGTGTTCAATGCACCGAGTTTCCATTTATGCACAAGGGACTGTAAAGGTTCTACTGACATTTAACTGCTTCTTTATTGTGCTGTTTACAAATTCATGCTACCAGTAATGTTCTTTTTGTGAAGATCTTAGACCTACTTCCAAACATACGTGTCCATTAAGTTGTAATATTCATTCAACGAGGGAGAAAGCTGTATATTGTTTGATTCAGGTGAGTCCATAGCCCCTCGTTTGGCAGCCCTGTCAATCATATCATTATGGTGAAAAAACAAACAAACAAACAAACGAACAAACGACGAACGAACAAACAAACAAACAAACAAACAAACAACAAAACAAACAAACAACAAACAAACAAACAACAAACAAAAAACAAACAAACAAAAAAACAAAATAAAAAACAATGAGATGGTGTCCAACAGAAAGTAAGATCAACACCTCTTAAAGATAAGATGTGAATAAACAACAAACAAACAAACAAACAAAACAAAGAAACATTGAGATGGTATCCATCAGAAAGTAACATCGGCGCCTCTTATGGATAAGATGTAAATAAAGAGGCTTATTCCTATAATCATTTCAGGTCTTGTTTGTAACTGAGTTTCTCTCTCTCTCTCTCTCTCTCTCTCTCCCTCTCTCTCTCTATGTGTTTGTGTGTGTGTGTGTTTGTGTGTATGTTTGTGTGTATGTTTTGTGTGTATGTGTGTGTGTATGTGTGTGTGTGTGTGTGTGTGTGTGTGTGTGTGTGTGTGTGTGTGTGTGTGTGTGTGTGTGTGTGTGTGTGTGTGTGTGTGTGAAAGATTGAATTATCTCGTCATTTATACATTTTATCTTCCTTGTATATTTTTGTGGACTTGTATTGCCATTACCTAGTTCTGATTTCGTGGAGTGATCTGACGTTATTTGTGATGATCTGACAGTGTTAATACTGCGTTAATATACAGACATGGCAACGCCCATCCCTCAACTTTTTTGTGTTTTGTTGTTGTTGTTGTTGCTGTTGTTGTTATTGTTGTTACTGTTGTTGTTGTTGCTACGTTGACATGGACTGTTTACGTTATACAAATGGTATTCTTCCTCTTCTTCTTCTTCTTTTATTCCTCATTTATGATAATAGTGTAAATGGTGACGATAGTAGTGATGGTAGACATCGTATAAGCCTGATCAGGAAGTATCTCTCTGTGGAAACAACTGCAATACTCGTTCTCTCCTTCATAATGTCTCGCATTGACTATTGCAATTCACTCCTGTCCGGTCTTTCTGCCTCCACCATTCACATCCTATAGCGCATTCAAAACAATGCTGCACGCCTTGTACTAAAAAAGAAAAAAGCTGACCACATATCTCCTCTCCTGGCACAACTTCACTGGCTCCTTGTATCAAAGCGCATACAGTACAAACTAGACACCATGTGCTACAAAAGCCTCAATAACGCAGCCCCCGATTACCTGTCAAGCCTACTTGAGATCTATGTTCCCTCACGTACCCTCCGCTCTGCCTCCGATCCTCTGACTTTTCGCTTTCCACGCACTAAGCTCAATACCTATGGTCCACGAGCCTTCTCTGTTTCTGGTCCGCTCTCCTGGAACAAACTTCCTCTCTCAGTCCGTCAGCAACCTACTTTTGTCTCCTTCAAGTCCGCTCTCAAAACTCACCTTTTCTCCTCTGCATAAAATCCTGACCTCACTCAATCCCCTCTGCAGCCTGTCTCCACTTGGAGGGGAATCACATTGTAATATATAATTGTATATAATATGCTCTCTATAATTTTCCATTGGTTTTATTCTTTCTCCCCATTTATAGCCGTGTGCGTGTGCGTGTGTGTGTGTGTGTGTGTGTGCGCATGCGTGCGTGTGTGTGCGTGTGTGTGCGTGCGTGTGTGTGCGTGCGTGCGTGTGTGTGTCTGTTCCAGCG
>JAPXFY010000029.1:17263294-17303294 GCA_030674185.1 Monoplex corrugatus
AAAACAAAGATGTCATCATGAACCGCCACCACGCCTGGCAGTCCTGCCAGAGCGATGTCAATCCTCCTCTGGAATTCTTCTGGGGCTGGTGAAATACCAAAGGGCATTCGTTTCCATCGGTATTTGCCAAAAGGCGTCTCAAATGTTGTCAGGTAGCTGCTGTCTTCGTCCAGTTCAACGTGCCAAAACCCGTTTTTTCGCGTCCAGGTGTGTGAAGTATTTTGCATCTTTGAGGAGAGGCAGTACGTCATCAATGGTTGGCATGGGGCACTCGTTTCTCCTGAGGGCTTTGTTCAGTGGCTTAGGGTCGATGCACAGTCTGACTTTCCCATTGCTCTTTGTTGTTACGACCAAACTGCTTATCCACTCCGTTGGCGTGTCTACTTTAGTGACCACGTCCAGTTTTTTCAACCTCTTCAGCTCGTCCTTCACTTTCTCTTGCACTGCTATCGGCCACTTTCTGCAAGGCATCTTCACTGGAGCAATACTGGGGTCTGTTTCTAGGTGTAATTTCCCTTCTAGTTTTCCTTCTCCTTCAAAGACATCGTTGTACTTTGTGAGCATATCTTTTGCATTTTCCTCCTCTTTCTGATTCGCCGCTATCGTTGCAATGTTCTCTTCATTGATCGTCAACAATTGCATGTGCTGTACAGCTTTCAGTCCCAGTACTGGCTTACAGTCCGTTTTAGTGATCGCGAAGTTGACTTTGTATTTCCTTCTGTTCTTGGGGTTTTTCACTCGCAGCACTATCTCCCCCACAGGCTTCATTTCTGTTCCGTTGAACATCACCAGCTTCTTCTTCGTCTCTTGCAGGTCAGACTTTCTTTCATCTCCTGTGACTTCTCTGTACAGGCTCTCAGACACCACGTTTGTTGTTGCACCTGTGTCAAGAAGAAATCTTACCGGCATCTCATTTATCAACATTTTTGCTCGTATGTTTCTCTCCTTTTTTCTGGTTTTGTCTCTGATCCCGAGGATTTCATTATCGCCTTCAGTGTCAGTCTCCTCTTCTTCGAAGTGCCGAACTCTTGTTTTCTTTTGGTTTTTCTTGGGTGTTCTGCAGCATGAAGCAAAGTGATTATTTCCTGCACAAGCTTTGCATTTTCTTCCAAATGCTGGACATTTCTCTTTTGCTCTTGGGTGCTTTCCACCACAATATCCGCATTTCTCTCTGTACTCTGGTTTGTTTCCTTTGCTATACTGCTTTGCTGTCTTCTTTTCTTTGAAAGCTTGGACTTCCTGCGTGTCCTGCGTTTTTCTCATCATTTGGACGGTTTGTCGTTGACTTGATTCATGCGCTCTGCACATATCAATACATGCAGTCAATGCCAGCTTTCGTACTTCCAGTAATTTTGATCGCAGAGTCTCGTCATGTACACCCAGTACGATTTGATCTCTCAGCAGTCTGTCTTCCAGTGTACCATAGTTACAGGTCTTGATCAGTCTCCGCAGTTCTGCTACAAACTGTTCGATAGATTCTCCTGCTGCTTGATGTCTGCAGTTGAACCTGAATGCTTCGTAAGTTTCATTGGTTGAACCTACACAGTATTCTTCGAATTTCTGGAGAACAGTGTCAATGTCATTTCTTTCAGCTTCATTAGCAAATGCCAATCCTTCATAGATGTCCATAGCATCCAGCCCGATGCAAGAAAGAAAAACTGCTGTTCTGTATGTTGAGTCTTCTTCTGTCTGTGTTGTCACAATTTCATAGCTGTCCCAAAGCCTCTTGAATTTCTTCCAGCTGCTCTGCAGGTTTCCTCCATTCACATCAAGTTTAGGAGGCAAGGGAATCTTGGCATGTCGTCGACTGGCTCTTCTCTCTTCTTGTTCATCTTCCATGGTTGAACTTTAGTCTTCAATATTCTGGACTTTTGTTAGAGTTCGTAATCCCACTTCTGACACCATGTTTCGTTCTTTCTACAGCCAACTCGGAAGACAGGGCAATGCTTCTACGTCTTTACTCGTCGCTCTCTGATTCTCAACTGACTACAGTATATATACATTTCACAGTGAACAGCAATCAGTTATCATTTAAACGAATATCATGCCGTGCTGTTATCCGCACGCTGTTTACTATTAACACACGTCACAAACAGCCTGCTGAACATGATTGAACCAGGCAGCGGCGGTTCAGAACGACTCTTGACTCTCCGCCTCAACACCACCGAAGGCTATGTCACTCTCATCAGCGTTTATGCCCCAACTCTGTCCGCCTCTCCAGACACCAAGGATGAGTTCTACGAAAATCTTGCATCAACCATAAGGAACATCCCCAGGACAGAACAACTTGTTCTCCTGGGCGACTTCAACGCCAGAGTGGGTGCAGACAATGACACATGGCCCTTCTGCCTCGGTTCCTTTGGAGTGGGGAAAATGAATGAGAATGGACAGCGACTGCTTGAGTTTTGCGCCTGCCATGAACTGTGCATCGCCAACTCCTTCTTCAAGACGAAGCCTCAGCACAAAGTCTCCTGGAGGCATCCCCGCTCAAAACATTGGCACCAACTGGATTTGATCCTAGTAAGACGTGCCGCTATTAAAAACGTTCTCCACACTCGCTCTTATCACAGCGCAGACTGCGACACGGACCACTCTCTGGTATGTTGCAAGATCAGGCTACAACCAAAGAAGTTCCACTGCTCAAAGAAACAAGGGAACCCTCGCATTGACGTCAGCAAGATGTCTCAGCCAGATCTTGTAGAACAGTTCGCAGAGGCCTTTCAGAGAGAATACGATGCATTGCAGCCCAGAGACTCTGCCACTGAGAGATGGAAAACGCTACGAGACACCATGCACCGCATTGCTATGGCCACCTTTGGGAAGAAAACTGTGAAGTCCCACGACTGGTTTGAGGCCAAATCATCAGAGATGACTCCCACTGTTGAGGCCAAGCGTGCTGCACTCACCAAGTATAAGCGGTCACCCAGTGAGAAGAACCTGCAAATCCTCAGGGCTGCCAGAAGTAAGGTTCAGCTTAACGCCAGGCGCTGCGCAAACGAGTACTGGACAGAGCTCAGCGAAGAGATACAGAGTGCTGCTGAAAGAGGCAACATCCGAGGAATGTATGATGGCATCAAGAAGGCACTGGGACCAACACAGAGCAAGATCGCCCCCCTCAAATCCTCCACTGGGGAAGTAATCAGCAATCCTAGCCAACAGATGGAAAGATGGGCAGAACACTACTCCGACCTCTACTCCACACAGAACATGGTGTCCCCCTTAGCCCTCGATGCCATCAAGTGCATGCCAGTAATGGAAGAAATTGACGCAGAGCCAACTGCGGACGAACTCAGCAAGGCCATTGATAGCCTGGCATCAGGGAAGGCACCTGGCAACGACGGAATTCCCCCAGATCTCATCAAGCACTGCAAGACTTCTCTTCTGCACCCTTTGCACGCAGTTCTCTGTCAGTGTTGGAATGAGGGAGTTGTACCACAGGACATGAGGGACGTCAAGATCGTCACCCTGTACAAAAACAAGGGCGAAAGGAGCAACTGCAACAACTACAGAGGTATCTCGCTCCTCAGCATTGTTGGCAAAGTCTATGCTCGGGTCCTCCTAATCCGCCTGCAGAAACTGGCTGAACGCGTCTTCCCGGAATCACAGTGTGGTTTTCGAGCAGAGAGATCCACGGTAGACATGGTCTTCTCCCTTCGCCAAATCCAGGAGAAGTGCAGAGAGCAACGGATACCCCTGTATGTGGCATTCATTGACCTCACCAAGGCCTTTGACCTAGTCAGCAGAGATGGCCTTTTCAGGGCTCTCCGAAAAATCGGCTGCCCCCCCAAACTGCACAGCTTAATTGAGTCCTTCCACTCAAACATGAAAGGGATGGTGTAGTTCAACGGAAACCTCTCCAAGCCCTTCGACGTACGCAGCGGTGTGAAACAAGGCTGCGTCCTGGCCCCAACCCTCTTTGGAATCTTCTTCGCTCTCCTCCTGAGGCATGCGTTCAGCACAGCGCAAGAAGGGATCCACCTGCAGACCAGATCAGATGGCAGGCTCTTCAACCTCGCCTGCCTCAGAGCAAGGACAAAGGTCCGTGAAGCCCTCATCAGAGACATGCTATTTGCCGACGATGCCGCAGTTGTGACCCATACTCAGCGGGACTTGCAGTCATTAATGGACCGCTTCTCCCAGGCCTGCAAAGATTTTGGTCTGACCATCAGTCTTAAGAAGACAAACGTCCTGGGCCAAGACACGCCATCTCCACCAGCCACCACCATTGATGACTACGAGCTTGAAGCCATCCATCAATTCACATATCTTGGGTCCACCATCACCGATAACCTCTCCTTGACACAGAGGTCGACAAGAGGATCGGGAAGGCAGCCACAACACTAGCCCGCCTCACACAAAGGGTGTGGACAAATCCCAAGCTGACCACTAAGACAAAGATGGCTGTATACAACGCCTGTGTCCTCAGCACCTTGCTGTATGGCAGCGAGGCATGGACCACGCATGCTCATCAGGAGAAAAGGCTCAATACCTTCCACCTGAGAAGCCTACGGCGCATACTTGGCATTTCCTGGCAAGACAAGGGACCAACACCGAAGTCCTAACCTGCGCTGGCCTCCCAACCATGCATACCATGCTGAGACAGCGTCGGCTGCGCTGGTTGGGCCACGTTCGCCACATGGAAGATGATCTCATCCCAAAAGACATCCTTTATGGTGAGCTTGCCACAGGGCAGAGAAACATTGGCCGCCCACAGCTGAGATACAAAGACGTATGCAAGCGTGACATGAAGGCGCTTGAGATCAACACTGAGTCCTGGGAGGACCTCGCAGACGACCGCAACAGCTGGAGAACTACTCTCAAGAAACAGCTGCGGATTGGTGAGGACAAACTGTCAGCTGCTGCAGCAGAAAAGCGAGTTCGCAGAAAAGGGATGACAGCCAACAGACCAGCATCAGCATACACATGCGACTGCTGCGACAGAGACTGCCTCTCTCGCATTGGTCTGTACAGTCACAGGCGACGCTGCTTGGACCAAGCAGACAGCCCATCTAGACATTAGAACGGATGTACTTTGTCCATGGTCAGTCATGACCGAAGGAGGCCTACTATGTATGTATGCATGTATGTATGCATGTATGTATGTATGTATGCATGCATGCATGCATGCATGTATGTATTATGTATGTAGGTATGTATGTATGTATGTACAGTGTATGTATGTAGGTAGATAGGTATGTATGCATGATGTATGTATGCATGTATGTATGTATGCATGTATGTATGCATGTATGTATGCATGTATGTATGTATGCATGTATGTATGCATGTATGTATGCATGTATGTATGTATGTATGTAGGTAGGTAGGTAGGTAGGTAGATAGGTATGTATGTATGAAGGTAGGTAGGTAGGTAGATAGGTATGTATGTATGTAGGTAGGTAGGTAGATAGGTATGTATGTATGTATGTAGGTAGGTAGGTAGGTAGGTAGGTAGATAGGTATGTATGTATGAAGGTAGGTAGGTAGGTAGATAGGTATGTATGTATGTAGGTAGGTAAGGTAGATAGGAGAAATTTAGGCCTGCTTTTTTATGTTTTAGTGTCCGTAGTTATGTTTAGATTTGTATTCAGGAATGCTTTTTAAATCCCAAGTGTGATAAAGTGGATGGAGTAGTCAACGCCAGGGGCATATTTTTAGATTATGTGCGCGAATGCATCGACACGTGTGCTTAATTTTCTTTTTCCTGTTGAAGATTTGTTTGTGTATTGAAATGGTTACAGCCCTGATATGGTTCTACGCAGCCGGCTGGCTTTAAACAAACAAAAACAAAAACAAACAACAACAACAACAACAACAACAACAAAAAACGATAACAGTGTCCTAGAATCTGGAGAGGTGAGGTTAAGTTTCCACGTCGTGAAGTAGATCTGGATAAGTGACCAACGCTTGGTGGAAAGTGAATGGCTTACCTAGCTGTCCTGTTCTAGCCTGGTGTCTGGCTAAATGTTTTCCCAGAGCCTGGAGGGGAGAAGGCCATGTTTCGTTGTCATGGTAGCAGTCCTGGAACAGGTGTCACGATCGATGCGAGACTCTACTTAATTTCTGCAAAAATCTCTAAGAGGCAGTTTCTTTTGAGTCTTGTGCAAGCAGAGGGTTTATCAGAAAACCAGATCTAATTCTCATAAAACAGTAATAAAAAGATATTACTGTGGTATTTGTAAACCTATTTTGTTAAGCGGAACCACTCGATGAATGGCGTCATTGGTGAAACGTTACAGAGTTTGCCCCCTTCTAATATTTGGCATAAAATTGTGTGTGCGTAAGAGAGAGAGAGAGAGACAGACAGACAGACAGACAGAGACAGAGAGACAGACAGAGAGAGACACAGACAAAGAGACAAACACAGAGAGGACACAGAGAAACAGAGAGAGACAGAGAGACAAACAGAGAGAGAGAGAAATAGAGACAGACAGACAGACAGGCATATAGACAGACAGACAGACAAAGACAGATAGACAGACTGACAGAGAGAGAGAGAGAGAGAGACAGGGAGAGAGAGAGAGAGAGAGAAGAAGGGAGAGAGAGACAGAGAGAGAGAGGGGAAAGAGAGACACAGAGAGAGGAGAGAGAGAAAGAGAGGGAGAGAGGAAGGGAGATAGAGATAGAGATAGAGAGAGTGAGAGAGAGAGACAGACACAGACACAGAGAGACAGAGACAAAGAGAGAGAGAGAAAGATATATATACATATGTATGTATATTATATATATATATTCATAGGTAGATAGATAGATAGATATAGATAGATAGATAGAGAGAGAGAGAGAAACAGACACACAGACAGACAGACAAAGAGAGAGAGAGAAACAGACACACAGACAGAGAGAGAGACAGAGACAAAGACAGAGAGAGAGACAGAGACACACAGACACAGAGACACACAGACAGAGAGAGAAAGGGAGTTTCGATGTCAGTTTAATTAGACAGCATCGCCACATTCAAAATAATCACACTAACGCCACAGGTCCACAATAATCCTCATCATGACACAAAACATAATCCTCCACATGAACCCTATGCAATGGCAAAGCCTTGAGGTCCTACCCATATGTGCGTTCTATGTCTTTCCTGATGTCTGTTTATCACTGAAATACCTAAGGCTACATTGTAGTGACAGGTATATATGTGTGAGTGAGAAAATGTGTGCAGCTTTTAGTTAGATTGTTTTGCTATTGTTACTACAAATGTATATGGATCATCATCATCATCACCACGTACCCTGCCACATGGCGTTGGCGATCATGTCCATTCATATTCATCTATCCCTTGTCTCTGCAAGCACATCTTTCACCCTCTCTGTCCTCAGCCACCCTGCAAGTCTGTCCAGTATTTTCTCCCTTGGTCTACCTGGTGTTTTCTTTCCCTCTACCTTTCCCATTGTGACCAGGTGCTCCAATTCCCCTTTCCTCATAAAATGGCCTATAAATGTTGCCTGTCTTTTCCTAGTCTTCCTTATGAATGATCTACTTGTGTCTGCCTCCATCAAGACTGTCTCATTTGTTTTCTTTGCTGTCCATGGAACTCTCAACATTCTTCTGAGAAACCACATCTCGGCTGCCTCCATGTGTGTGTGTGTTTGTGTGTGCGTGAGTGTGTGCATGTATGTATGTGTGTGTGTGTGTACATGTGTGTGCATGTGTGTGTGTGTGAGAGTGTGTGTGTGTGTATGTATGTGTGTGTGTATGTGCGCGCGCACGCGCGTGTGTGTATCTATTTCTGTGTGTCTGTGTGTGTGTGTGTGAGCTTATGTACGTGTTCGGGCACATATTGTTTTGCTGGTCGTGTGTGCGCATTGTATCTCTGTGAAAACGTTTCTGATAATCCACCACAACATGTTTTTCCTTTTGTTTTTCTGTGGTGTTTCTATGTCACTGTCCCCAAGCCGTTTATGTCAGCTCTCCACTACACAGAACCCCCAACCCTAACCCTAACCCTAATCCCAACCCTAACCCTAACCATAAACCCGCTGAAACAAAGAACACCATGAGATACGCACTCCAAGCATTGCATAATGTAAGACACTTTTTCACAATGCTGCGACAGCAAAGAAAACAAACGAGACAGTCTTGATGGAGGCAGACACAAGAAGATCGTTCATAAAAAAGATCAGGAAAAGACAGGCAACATTTCTAGGCCATTTTATGAGGAAAGGGGAAGTAGAGCACCTGGTCACAACAGGAAAGGTGGTGGGAAAGAGAGCATCAGGTAGAACCAGGAAGAAAATATTGGACAGACTTGCAGGGTGGCTAAAAACAGAGACGGTGGAAAATGTGCTTGCGGCAACAAGGGATAAAAATATATGGAGGGCCATGATCGCCAACGCCAAGTGGCAAAGCACTTGATAATGATGATGATGTGATGAGGAGAATGGTGATAATAGTGATGATGCTAGGGGTTTTCCAGTACTCCACGGTACTCTACCATCAGAATATATCCTGGCATCACCTGGACTTAAGAGAATAGACACCTGCGGAGTTGGTCGGTCATGAATTATTTTGAGCATCTGTAAAGTGGAAGGAAGCTGGTATATAAGGTAAAAGTCAAATGGTAAAGACAGGGTGAGGGAGTCAAAAGGTTAAGTTTGTGCAGCTGGTGGATAGGGTACGGGAGTCAAAGGGTTAACAACCCAATGCCTCGTATTTACACAGATACCCAGATGGAAGCGAGTGACAAGGATCGAGGTGCTTTTGCGGTGGGATGTCTTTCAAATCACGTGCGAAGGCGTATATGTTTGATCTTACTGGGCTTTGTCAGGGCCGTTGTTTGTGTGGGAGAGTACAATTAGAGGCGTCTACTCCGAGTAGGGAAGAATGTTACAGTGTGAGCCACATGTACAAGGACGCTGTCATCGTCTGAAATAATCCCATTTATTGATTTTTTTTATCTATTATTTATTGTAGTAGTTTGCTCATCATATCAAAACATTTTGCTCTGTTTTTGTTTAGTTTTTATTTATTTGTCTATATATCTATATGTTTCAGTTGCTTTTTTCTTAATTTCGTTCTTTCTCCATCTGTTCATTACTTTATATTCCTGTAATTTCTGTTGCGTTTCAGTGTCAGTTAGTCTCCTAAATTCAATCAATGTAATTATGTTTTTTTTCACTCAACACTATCTATGATTTACGTAACTCGGTAAGTTTAAGGCTTACTGAATAAGTTTTTGAATCTCATAAATCTTTCTCACCCCTCAATCTTCTTTCTAAATCGACGACTTAACAAAACTTGAAACTGAAGCACAGAATCAGCATTTTAAGTTAAATTCAGTTTACAATAATCAAGCACCTCATCTTATAATACAACAGAATATGACAACACCACCCAACCTGATGGGATGTGGCTATTTGAACAGAGAGAGAGAGAGAGAGAGAGAGAGAGACAGAGAGAGACAGAGAGAGACAGAGAAACAGAGAGAAAGTGAGAGAGACAGAGACAGAGAGAGAGACAGAGAGAGACAGAGACAGAGACAGAGAAACAGATAGAAAGTGAGAGAGAGAGAGACAGAGACAGAGACAGAGAGAGAGAGAGCGCGTCCATTTCATGCAGTGCATGCAAGGTTGAAATTTCAATCAGATGATCAGGCAGCCCAGTTCACGCTTTTTGCAGGGACAAGTATATGGAACAAAACTAGCGGTGTCTTTGAACTTAGCTGCTGTCCCATCTGTGTGAGAACAAAGAGTATCGCTCTGTGGCAGGCGTTGCTCTTTGGCGAGGTAGAGAATACGGGCCACGCTAATCTTTGAAGTTTTGGCGTTATCAGCCTTTGAGGATGCGAGGAATGCTGGCTGATCTTGGCTCAGTCCGTGGGTCAAGTTAATAAGCAGGTGGTTCACTGTACTCTTTATCGTTTTATTACCACCCCATCACTTCCTGAGAGACAGAGAGAGACAGAACGAGAGAGACAGAGACAAATTAAGGAGAGAGAGAGAGAGAGAGAGAGAGAGAACACATGGGTAATTAATCCACGGTTAAAAAAACAAAGAACATTAAAAAAATCATAGAAAACAGAAAATATTTTAACAGCAATGTCAGCAATGATAGTAATAAAAAAAAAAACAACAGGCTGATATCCTCACCTCATACCATCAAATCATACTTAACTGAGCAAGTGCAAGAGCTTCGTCAGCTCTGTTCTTCAACTGTTGTTGTCCCAGCGCAGTGTTGTGGGTAAAGGACTGTCTTCGTGTTTCTTTTATCCTGATAACAAGTTTTGTTGTCGTGTTCTGCTGACGCGTTGTTAGAACGCTCAATATTTACACAACTGGGAGTCAGTCATTGTCTGGGCTAGGCCCACTGGAGATACCAACAGTAATCCACCGACAAAGACAGTGGCTAGTTACGCAAGACTACCCAAGCACATCAAAGAAACGCTACGCTAAAGCTGGACTAGGTTTGTTAGTGCTGTTTCTGTCCGCTCAATAAAGGATGGGGGCTGCCCAGTTTGTCACAGGCCCAGTTTGTCACAGTGGGTAGACTACTTGCTACCTCCATGCTACCCTACCCTATCTTCGGCCTGCACCAAGTGTAGGCTTGGGCGGGTTCGAAACCGGGTTCGAATTGGTGGTGTACAGATAGTCCCTCTAAAATGTCAGTTCAGCTTGTGTTGTTCAAAATTTCTTCCTTTTTGTATGCAAATCAAAGCAAATTACTCTGTAAAAATTTCAACAATGAATGTTCTTTGGTTAAAAACAATTGAAAAATAAAATTCTATTCATACAATCAATCAATCATTCATTTACTGTTTTTGAGAGTGTCAGTGATAACTTCCATCATGCAGGGCACAGTCGAGGGTGGGCGCAAGCGAGGACGACAAAGAAAGAGCTGGTTCGACAACATCAAAGAGTGGACGGACATGACCCAGACCCTGCCAGACCTCTTGGTGCAGGCCGAAGATAGAGTGACAAACTGGGCCTGTGACAAACTGGGCCTGTGACAAACTGGCATGCTTCCTAAAGGATGATCGTGCATAGTCTGGTTTGAGTATGTTACTCATCCCCTCCCTCCCCAAACATCTAGTGTTGGCATTATCATCTGGTTAACACTGTATCTGTCCATTGTATTTCTTTAAGTGTTTGTTTTTCATCTTTTGTATTTTTTGTCTGTGGATAGTGTTCTCTATTTCATATTATTAAAATAAATATGGACTATTGCACTTAGTTTCATTTGTGCTGACAAATGTTTTCTGTTCCATTTTGTGTGCCACTTTGATGGCAACAAAAGCTGGCGGAAAATTAATGAAAATGAATTAAGGAAAAAATAGCTGCCAACATTGTGAATTTTTTTCTTGGTCATTTATTGTACTCTCCTAACTTTTGTCTTCTGAAATCCAGGATTTTACGGCTTACAGCCATACAGATCTGTTCAACAATTTAACGCCTCTATGTTTACAAATGTACCCGTTGCAGTCGTGTGGCGAGACTCTTACCGCCGAACGAGTGGCAAGTGTGGCGGCGTTTGTCTTTCAAGTCCTGTACGAAGGCCTAGTTGTTGGATAACACGGAGCTTTGTCAACAGCGTCGTTCAAGACGCTGAAACGTCCACGTTAACAGGGGAGACTGTTGCCGTGTAGATCTGTGCAACAATGCTATATAATTCATCTTACCTAAATTCTGCTCTTTTTTTCAGGCTAAAGTAATTCTTTTTATTTTTTATTTGTTTAGTTTATGGTTTCCTTATTATAGTAAAACATTTATTGATTTCCATGTTACGTCAAAACATTTTGCACTTTCTTTCTGTTATTCTATATATTCATTTATCCGTTTAGTTAGTTTTTCGTTTCATTATTATTCCATCTGTTCAATGATTTTATTCATTTAACTCATATCACGTTTTGTTAGGTCTGTCAAATCTGTTTAGTAAAGGACTAAGATTGTTTTTTTTGTTGTTTTTTTTAACTCAGTATTAATTTCACATTCTCTCTCTCCCCTCTCTCCTCCTCTCTCTCTCTCTCTCTCTCTCTCCACACACACACACACACACACACACACACCACACAGAGCAAACTCCATGAAAAGCTTTCAACCAATGCTCAACAGCATGACAAAGGCGACATACCTCTCTTGCCTTCGAAAATACAGGCGTTTTCACTATTTGAAGACTTAGAGCTGGGCTGAGTATATAGGACAAGCATACTTGTTTTGTCCCAATAGTACTAAACATTAATCAAATCTCTTTAAAAAAAATCAAGAGATATGTCACATTTATCATTTTTAGACATTTAGCTGCAATAATCAAGCTACAGGACGTTGTCATGCTGTATTGGACCTTATAAAATACAGACCATTACTGCACTGCAGCAGTGGTCAAAGCCTGTTGGTAGATGAATGACCAATGAATCACTGATGAAACTTATAAAATATATCATGCATGCTTGTAATTTGGCCTCTTGTCAATCGTCCTACCATTCGTAATACTTGTATTGATATGACATGTTTAAAATAATTGCATCACCTCCAGTTCATATGTTCCTTGTTAGTTTGAATTTAATAATAATAATAACGAAGATTTGTTGAGCGCCTTTTCTCGACTGAGCTCTAAGCGCTTTACATCGATACAAATTATGATAATGACTAGAGCAAATCAAACAATCACTAAATCAAACAAGCAAATGAATCAACAAATGAATAAAACTCAAAAAGACATGCTCGCAATGCCCCCTCCCCCCCTCCCCCGCACAAACACACACCCCACCCCACCTGCACATACTGGCGTGCCGCACGCGCGCACGCCCATGCATGCACACACACACACACCCACACACACACACACACACACACACACACACACCGCTCCAAAGACACATGGAAAATATAAACACTAGAGGTAAAGTGGATTGGGGGCAGCGGAAGGGGGGGGGGGGGGGCACTGAGGGGATTCCAGAGGAGGGTGGGAGGCGGCGTAAGATAGAACCGGGATCAGTGTTGCTTAAATAAACAGGAGAGATGCAGTGGATTGGGGGCAGCGGGAGGGGGGCGGGGCACTGAGGGGATTCTAGGGGGGGGGGGGGGGAGGCGGCGTAAGATAGGGCCGGGTCAGTATTGCTTAAACAGATAGGTCTTCAGAGAGGACTTGAAAGAGGCTGTAGAAGTAGAATGTCTATTGGTGAGGGGGAGGGTATTCCAGATGGTTGGACCCTGATAGGAGAAACAACGCTGACCAAAGGATTTTGTTCTAACAGTAGGGAGACAGAGAATGCGATCATCAGATGAGGAATGGAGATTTCGAGAAGGGACGTAGAGGCGAAGAATGTCAGACAGATAATCAGGGCCTGTGCCAGAGACAGATGAGAAACAGATTGAAGAAAGTTTATATGAGATTCTAGATTGTACAGGTAGCCAGTGCAAGGATTTCAGAAGAGGTGTGATATGTTCATGTTTGGGTGACTTGAGAATCAGCCTTGCAGCATTGTTTTGTACTTTTTGGAGCTTTTGAAGCAGATACTTTGGCACGCCTGCAAGAAGAGCATTACCATAATCAAGCCTGGATAAAACAAAGGAACAAACCAGAGTTTTGGTTGCATCTACAGACAGATAGTGGCGGATGGTGCTTATTCTCCTAAGTTCCAGGTATGCTATCCTGCAGACATTTGATATGTGAGATTTAAAAGAAAGGGTCTGATCAAAAATGACACCAAGGTTACGAACATGGGGAGAAATCTGAATGTCAGCACCATCAATACAAATCGCGTCTGGAAGAGAGGGATGTTTTTCAAATTTTGGAGGAACAGTTAACAAAACTTCTGTTTTTTCTTCATTGAACTGCAGTTTGTTGAGTGTCATCCAAGCCTTTAAATCATATATGCAGTTTTGAGTACTTTCAATCACTTGATGGATTTGAGTAATTGGGCTGGACTGATAGAGCTGTGTGTCGTCAGCAAAGCTTTCATGTGATAGATAGTGACGGTTAACTATCCCAGAGATAGGTGTTGTGTACATGATAAACAACACAGGTCCCAGCACAGAACCCTGTGGAACTCCGTATTCCAATCGCGTAGCAGGTGAGCAGAGGCCATTTACTAAGACTTTTTGTGTACGCTCACTAAGATAAGACTTTATCCAAGCAAGGACGGTACCCTGAATGCCAAAAGAGTATTGCAGTCTAAACAGAAGAATTTCATGGTCAATCGTATCAAATGCTGCTGATAGATCAAGAAGAGAAAGAACAGAAATTCTATCATCATCAAGCGATGTGAGAAGATCATTTGCAACTTTTAAGAGGGCAGTTTCTGTGCTGTGACCTGCTCTATAGGCTGATTGATGTGGGTCAAGGAGATTATGGGTCTTAAGATGGTCAAGAAGCTGAGCCAGTACAACTCGTTCAATCAGTTTGGCCAAAAATTTCAAATTTGAGACAGGTCTATAGTTTTTCAAGATGTTGGGATCAAGGGAGGGCTTCTTTATCAAAGGGCGGATGATGGCTGATTTGTAAGTACTGGGGAAAATACCACTTGAAAGAGAGTCATTAATAATATGAGTTATACACGACAAAAGGACATCAAGACAATCAAACAAAAGGTGGGCTGGGACTGAATCAAGTTCACAAGATTTCTGTGGAGAAGCAAGCATGATTTTCCGTACTGCTTCAGTAGTTACACTTTGAAATGAAACAAGGGTTCACCACAGAAAGATTTGTCACCTGAGTGAGGGGAGCCACAAGTTGTAGACACGTCAAGATTGTCACGAATAGTTCTTATCTTTGCACTAAAGAAATCAGAAAAATGGAGTGGTAGTTCAGTTGGTGATATAACAGATGGTAGAGTGGTGGTCTGTTTTTTTCCTAAAAGAGTATTTAAAACACCAAACAGTTCTTTGGATGTGGCACATTGGGCAATTTTTGATGAGTAGAATGCTGTTTTAGCGTCTGTTAGAAGTTTAGTCACTTGGTGTTTGGCAGCATTCATAATGTCTTTGAATACATGAAGCCCAGACTTGAGCCACTGGCGCTCTGCTCTCTGTCGTTCCTGCTTCGTCTTCTTCAGCTGGTCAGCCACAGCACTGTACCATGGGCACGATGGCCGGGAGGTGACCTTGCGTCGTCTGGCAGGGGCGTGGGTGTCTAGGACATCACGAAGACATCGATCCAGTTGCTCAGCAGATGGTTGAGGTGTTAAGTAGAGGCTGGTCTGCAGGTCCTCTTTGAAGGCAGCTAGGTCAATGGAAGCCAAGTTCCTCCTCTCAACGTACTTGGGCTGCGTCACAGGCTTGGGGATAGACAAGTGGGTGACCACGCAGTAGTGGTCAGATGGCAAGCTGTAGTCTACAGTGGCTGACTGGAGAAGGGCCTCCTCTTCACGGTGTATGACCCAGTCAAGGATGTGACCACTGCGGTGTGTAGGGGTGTTGACATACTGAGTCAAGCTGAATGTTTTCAGTACATCAATTAGCTTCGATGTTGAGGGCAGAGAGGGCTGGTCAAAATGGAAATTGACGTCACCCGCAATCAGTAGTTTTCCTCTTAAGCCATTTGAATGTTCAAGTAAGCTTATAAATTCGTCATAAAACTGTGAGTCTGTCAGTTTGTTCTTTTTATTTGGAGGAGGACGGTAGAGAATGAAGAGATTTAAGTTATGCTGTGGACAGGTGATAATAACATGAACCAGTTCAAAAGAAAGGTGAGGGAATGGAAAGGCTGATTTTACACTAACACTAGAAGACAGTGAGTCTTTCATAATAATGGCAATGCCACCACCACGCGAAGGCCGAGGAAAGGAGAGTGTGTTATAACCAGGTGGAGCGAGGCCTTTACATTTCGCTTCATCACCACGCGGACGGAGCCAGGATTCAGTGATGCAGAATAGATCAGGGTCATTATCCAATATAAAAGCGTTAATTGCAGGGATCTTCTCTGGTTTTGCAGCTGACTGAGCATTGAACACACAAACACTGAAGTGTGTTGTCGACGGCGGTTCGTCAAGGACAAGGGGAACCGTAATCAGGTTAGAAAAGTTAACTGGCCGACTGTTCTTTTGACCAGCGTATCTGAAAGATGTGATGACGGGGATCAGCTTCAGTTTACGTCTCCCTCCGCGTCGTGTACGTTTACGTGGCAAGGCAAGACCGATTTCAAGTTCACGCAGTCGAGAGGTCACAGCAGGGGTCAACGGTGCCGCATTCATTGATAGGAGCTGGTCGCGGGTGTAGCGTGGTAACACGATGCGCCTGCCTGCTGGCATGTCACTGCCCCGCGGTTCAGCTCGCTCACACAGCCCCGCCTTCTGCACGTGCAGGGAAGGGAAGGGAGCAAGAAATGGCGGACAGTTCAGATTGAGAAGAGCAAACTTTGCACAAATTAAAATCAGGAGAACAGCCATCCTAACGTTCGGAGGAGCACAACACCACCACAGAACAAATCTACGATCCATTCTGAATCGCTAACATAAAAATCGCACCCATACACACAGTACAAATGATCAAACTGACACAAAACACACGGAGCGAGTCACTCAGCCTGCGAGGCGTGCAACCCGGAAACAGACTATTCACTGAAAGAACTATACAGATCCATTAGTCATTATTACTTTATAACACCTACACGTATGGAATCACTATATGCACCATTGTTTACACTTACTTGTGTCGTAGCGCTGTCGCCGTGACCCGGCCTCATCAGCGACTGATTGTGTTACTGCTGAGAGGGAGCGAAACTCGTATCCGTTTGTTGTGTCCAAACTCGAGTTTGGAATTCATGAGTTTCGCTCTCAGCAGTAACACAGACAGTCGCTGACGAGGCCGGGTTACGGCGACAGCGCTACGACACAAGTAAGTGTAAACAATGGTAACAATGGTGCATACAGTGATTCCATACGTGTAGGTGTTATAAAGTAATAATGACTAATGGATTTAGTAAAACCTACGTGGTGGACTGCTATAATTTGTCAAAACTATACAGATCCAATCTGTGATTTGTTTTAATCCCGATCAGAAACTGCTAAGAAGTGTTTGATCACATACCTACTTCACAAGACACGTATCCACTCACATACGTACAGTCAATCATCCCTTGGGTCAGTTTAAATGAGCTTGAGCAAAGGAAACGTATTTCAGTCCAGCACACTTTTTGTGATTCAGTCTTTTGAAAGGGGGCAGGGGGACTGTTGTGCGTTTTCCGTCTATCAACGCGTTCATATCAAATCAAATCTTCAAAACACTTTTGTTTAGTAGTATAGTAGTATTAAGTCATAACTGACCTATTTTACAGCTAGTCTCTGTTAGTCCACACATGTAACAAGCATATCGAGGGTTGACAGCCAGAACCCAGTATCTCACTTTTTTGTCAATTTTCCCTTTTTTATACTGAACTGTTGCTTTTGATGTGATCTTTCGCTTGGTGGACTTTGTTTTTGCCTTGATACTGATTTTTGATCGATTATCAATAAAACCGAAAACCCAGTTAAAAATCGTCTCCTGTAACTATCAGAAAATCGAGATACTTGGTTCTGGTTGTCAACCCTCGATATTAACATTCAAAAACTTCTATTCAAATAGTGTAGTACATAGCCATACTGGACTTACCTTACAGTAGTCCCCTGCTAGTCTGCACGTATGACATCTTTCTTTCTGTCAACGTCACCAGGTTCGGTGTTGATGATAATAATGCTAATGATAACAATAACAACAATAATGATAACAATGATAATAGTACACAATAAATAATAATGATAACAACAACGGCAGCAGTGACATTCCCAAGGTGTCAAATCCCAACACAAGAACCAAGCCTAAACGCAACCCCACCAGCCACCAAGATTGCAACCCAACAACGACCACGACTCCAATGTTGTGCAAAGAACAAACGCAAGCTGCGAGGGGAATAGGACAGGTGGGAAGAAGAGCGAATTGGGGCCATGCAGAGACAAAACGAACCACCCCCAAACCGAACCATAAGGAAGACGGAACATGTGACTGCCAATGAGACGGGGAGAATATTGTTCAAGTTGTATCGTAAGACACCAAGAAGGAGAGAGGTCTGCACGTGAAACATTCATACAGAGGAACCCACGGATAACCAGCACCAGAAGTAGAACAGAGAGATGGGGAATAGATGTACACCCGGAGGGGTCACGAACATGCCAGGCACCAACGACCCACCTATGGTACAATGCCTCAACGACCATTGGAACTCCTTGAGAAACAGGCATTGAGGGGAGAAAATGAGGCAATGGGGCGACTTGACATGCCTCCCCCCAAGAAGAACAAGATGAGTTGTGGAACTCCCAACACACTGCGGGAATGGAACAGTAGAAGGCGATCCAGAGCGTGGAGTCACAACAATCAACGGAAGACAAGATAAAATGAAAGATAAAAGAAGTAAAATAAATTCAGATGTTGTGGAAGTCGAAAAACTTATTGTATTGTTTCGAGCCCAGGCAGTTGTGCGAGCCATATCGGGGCTGTAACTATATCAGCAGGCACACAATATCCTACTGGTGAAAAACAAAAGTAAAAGAAAATTAACTACATCTATAGATACGTACGTGCCTAATATAATCCGAGGGCATACAAGAAAGGGCCCAAATACCTAAAACTGTTTATGCACATTACATTTCCTCAGAGCCAGAAATACACTCGACATATGTGCCCAACCACTCATCCTAAGAGAAAGTATATAAGGCTTTCTAGTGCACATAATGGTGAATGGACCAGAGAGAGAGAGAGAGAGAGAGAGTTAACAAGAAACACCATGGTGATGCAGACGGGACCTAGAGCACAAATTCCTCGCCACTCTCCAAACAATCACCTCCCAAGTTCCTGATGCCACTCGATAGTCATTTCATCAAGCAAAGGGGGGCTGTCCATGCGTTGCATGACCTACTGAGATTCAGTCATCATTTACCCTGTTCACAAACCAGATGACAAGATGGGGAGATGACAAACCCTGCGCATCAACTGAGCCCCACCCAGCCTCTGGACCAAGACAGAATGGAAGACCCCTTTCTTGCCCCACTTTGGTCTTCATTTCTCTTTCGGACAGCCAGCCCAGCCATCAGTTCGCATAGCTGTCTGCACCTTTCCCCTTACTATAGTCGAAAGCTCCCAACGTTGCCTTACTTCAACCACTGGAGTTGTTTGAACGGCTGCAAAAGAGGCCAGACATGACGCTCCAGACACAAACCATTTTACTGTTCAGCAAGGTCTGACATGCCTCAAACGGGATCCCAAATGTGTGAGTGTGTTTACCTCAACATATGTATCTATATCTAAATATCTATACACATGTGTGTATGTATGTATGTATATACGTACGTAAGAATGTATGTATGTATGTACGTACGTATGCATGTATGTATGTATGTATGTATGTATGTATGTATGTATGTATGTTATGGTATGTATGTATCATCATCACTACCACTCATACCATTAATAGTACATCACTACTTATGCCACTATTATTATCATTACTATTTTGAAACGGTCTTGTCATACGAATTTTGCTATTGCTAGCGATTCTATAGTTTCAAAAGCGCCGATATGACTCATCTACCATACATTTTAGCACTACAGTGGTCTCACTGGCTGAAGGTGAAGTTGTAGATGTGTTATACACATATAAGCATATCTTTTTTCAATCACCTATCACTCTAATCAAAGTAAGAGAACGTCCCCTTATTACTACATATCTTAATATAATTTACATAGTTCTGGCATGTTGTTGTGTTCTCTTATTTTCTACACCACTTCCGTCGCTGCCAATATCACAGTCACTATAGATATATAATATGATAGTTCAAGCCTGTAAAGAGGTTTATACTTACATAAATATTTTAGTTTCTACGTAAATTGGGCTCAGAAAATGTCCCCATCTTACTATATTCTTCGTACCTTTTATTAATTCAAGTGTCCACTGATTTATTCAGTTTGCACAACTATCCAGGACCAACAGTCATGCCACTTCTATTAGTTTTATTGCTGTGGATGATGCAGCTTCATGTTTTTGAAGATTTTGTTAACAGACATTTATAAGTTCCATTTGAAAAATAAATCCAAATACTACTCAGAGATTACTATATTACTACTTCATTTTTGTGCAGTTTATATCGAGTTTCAACACACGATATCTAGTACTTCCGTTGTTATAATGACTACAATGACACTCATTACCCCTATCACTACAACCACTACGCTTACTGCTGGGTTTTTTTTTTCTGATTGCATTATTACAATTATTGGTATTATTGGTCATTCTATTTGAAACATTAGCAGTAGTAACACACATTTACCATAAATTTTACCACTACGATTGTGTCAGTTAAGCTGAAGGTGTCTTTACAAGATTCTTGATATATACTATTCATATAAACATGTTGTTTTGGTATAGAACTTTACTGTAATGAAAGCGCAGACAGTGTCCCTTTATTACTACATATTTTGGTAAGTTTTACACAGTTTCATCATGGTGGTGGTTTGTCTATTTGCCATAGCACTTCTGCTATCGCAGCTCCTGCCACTGTCATGGTCACTATTATTATAATATTAATGCAAATGTGTAGAATCGCTTGTATCTATACAAACGTATTCAATTTGTCACATGAATTACATTCTAATATGTCCCCTTCTTACTAGTGTTCATACATCTCACCAATTCATATGTAGGTTATTTACCTAGTTTCTACAATGTCAATGACGTTGCAAACTTGTAGAAGTATTCTCATTATATAAACGTGTAGTTTTTCTAGAGATTGTTACTATATCCAAAGTGCAGACAATGTCCACTTCTTACTACATATTTTGCTAAGTTTTACACAGTTCTAGCATACCAGTGGTTTCTGTGTTTTCCGCTGCTTTTCCGTTGCTGTAGCTGCTGCCAGTGTCATGGTCATTATCACCACCACCAACCACCACCACCACCACCACCACCATAGCAGCATCACCATCACCACCACCACCACCATACCAGCATCACCACCACCATACCGGCATCACCACCACCACCACCATACCAGAATCACCACCATCACCACCATACCAGCATCACCACCACCACCACCACCACCATACCAGCATCACCACCACCACCACCACCACCATACCAGCACCACCACCACCACCACCATTCCAGCATCACCACCACCACCATACCAGCATCACCACCACCATATCAGCATCATCACCACCACCACCACCACCATACCAGCACCACCACCACCACCACCATTCCAGCATCACCACCACCACCATACCAGCATCACCACCACCATATCAGCATCATCACCACCACCACCACCATACCAGCACCACCACCACCACCACCATTCCAGCATCACCACCACCACCATACCAGCATCACCACCACCATACCAGCATCATCACCACCACCACCACCATACCAGCATCATCACCACCACCACCATTCCAGCATCACCACCACCACCATACCAGCATCACCACCACCATACCAGCATCACCACCACCACCATACCAGCATCACCACCACCACCATACCAGCATCACCACCACCACCATACCAGCATCACCACCACCACCATTCCAGCATCACCACCACCACCACCACCACCATACCAGCATCACCACCACCACCATACCAGCACCACCACCACCACCATACCAGCATCATCACCACCACCATACCAGCATCACCACCACCACCACCACCATACCAGCATCACCACCACCACCATACCAGCATCACCACCACCACCACCACCATACCAGCATCACCACCACCACCATACCAGCATCACCACCACCACCATACCAGCATCACCACCACCACCATACCAGCATCATCACCACCACCATACCAGCATCACCACCACCACCACCACCATATCAGCATCACCACCACCACCACCACCATACCAGCATCACCACCACCACCATACCAGCATCACCACCACCACCATACCAGCATCATCACCACCACCATACCAGCATCACCACCACCACCACCACCATATCAGCATCACCACCACCACCACCACCACCATACCAGCATCACCTCATACAAAGGCAGAGTGGTTAACTGAACTGCTCTCTCTCTATCGTAGCACACACACACACACACAGACACACACACACACACACACACACACACACACACACAGACGTACACATACAAACACACACACACACACACACACACGCACGCACACACACACACTAAGCCCATATGGCTAACCTAATAATATATTGTCTAAAATTTAATCAAAATAATATTGCGGGATCCATTATCAACAGCAGCAGCATCACCATCCTCATTATTGTTATTATTATTAGTAGTAGTAGTAATAGTAGTTGTAGTTGTAGTAGTAGTAGTAATAGTGTTATTATTATCATAACATCATCATCGTCATTATCATAATCCTCTTCTTCTGCATTATTATTATTGTTATCATTATTATCATTATATTATCATTATTATTAGTAGTAGTAGTATCGTCATTATCATTATTATTATTATTGTTGTTGTTGTTGTTGTTGTTGTTGTTATTATATTATTATTGTCACTATTATTATAACCACCACCATCATATTGGGCTTTTAATGAATGTGCTGTGCTGTTCATTGATGTGCTGTTTTCAGTTGCTTACCTGCGCGGAGATTTTGCAACGAGAAATGCGTGTGAAAGAAAACATTATTCATTTTGTTTTTATCATCAATTTATGTTTAAAAAGGGAGAGTTTTTAATTGCTTGATAATTTGGTTTCATTTTTCAAAGGGAGTTAAAAAAAAAGAGTGTAGTCGGATGTACGTGATGTAGAGGCGTTGGGTTTACATTAGAGACCTTTAGATTACACGTCACGTATCTCCCAGCACGTATACGTATCGCGATACGTACGTGTCCCGTACGTGAAAGCGATTTGGGTTTAGATTACACGTGAAACAGATCTACGTCCCCCCCCCCCCCCCCCCCCCCCCGACGCTCCCGAAGCAAGGGACATAACCACAGCCTTTCATATGAATCTATTTGTTTTTCATTGATATTACCAATATGACGACGAACTAAATTGTTATACTCGGATTTTTAAAGGAAAATAGATCTAGCAATCACTTTTTATCTTTCCTAGCAACTTGGTTCCTCCAGTATTATGACATCATTCAATATAATGATATCATAGGCAATGAATGCTATTTATTTTTGTTTGTTTGTTTGTTTGTGTGTGTGTGTGTGCATGTGTGTGTGTGTGTGTGTGTGTGTGTGTGTGTGTGAGTGTGTATGTGTGTGTGTGTGTGTGTGTGTGTGTGTGTGTGTGTGTGCGCGCGCGCGTGCGCCCCATGCTTCATCTGTGTCAATAAATCATGGCTGAAATTTTTTATCATATATAGATGTATATTTCTGTACTTTTATTTACTGCTAGCAAGGAAGAACAGGAATTGTTGATAAATTCAGATCGTAATTAAATTAATTAAGTACATACATTACACTATAATTAATAACTCAGTCTTTGTTTACACACACACACACACACGAACGCGCCTGCCCAAACGCACAAATCATGCACTTGCAACACACTTTCCATGTGACGAAAATATTCACTACATGGGCATATGAATCCTTTATTATGAGAAAATGAATTCTGAATACTATTCTGAAAGATTATACATGCTCTGAGACATACAGGTTTTTGTTTTTGTTTTTGTTTTTCTACCATAAAAATGAAGACGACTAATTAGTAAAAAAAATATTAAATTAAAAAAAGTAACATGTAAAAACAATCATTCCCCTTTCCCTGATCTTTGCGTATTTTTTTTTTACAGTTTTTCCACACTGTATACGCAGCATACTAGTACAGTCTGCTCGTACTCTGATTTGGTGGATATGCTTGCTGGGCCAAGCTTCCATAAGCCACCAAACACACAAGACATGACTTACAAGATCTTTATACTGCACATTTGATTTTCTGCATGAGCATGCACACAAAGGGGTTCAGACACTGGCAGGTCTGTACACATGCTGACCAGAGAACTGAACAAATTCTTCACCCTCTTTCACCAGGTAGGGGGTACTCAGAAGGGACCAAACCCAGACATTCTTATTACAAGTCTGACATTTACCTGCTCGATTACCGCACCTGCCATTTTGTGACTTCATAATGGTGTGTTTCCTCTGCACGTGTGTGTGTGTTTGCATGGCAAATGGGAAAGGAGGTGGGGGGAGGGGAGACAGGATTGGGGGGTGGGAGCGTATCATGTGCAGAGTCATGGCATAATTATGCCATTTGGTGATCTCTGTTGTGGTGACATGTGCAAGAAGAGCAAGGATAATGAAAGATAAGTGGGTTTTTTTTCTAGCATTCTTCTATTTAGTACTGTTAGAGCTATCTGCTTTTACAATAGCATTAGGGATAAGTGTAAGTACAATGAACATAGATAAGTGCTTTTTCTAACATTTTTCTAAAGAAGAATAAGAATGTGTATTTAATACAACAAGACAAGACAGTGTTCTTCCAGGACACTTTCATTAGTTCTTCTATCTGTCCGATTGACACGTAGTAGTCTCCAATAAAACGACATACCTGTGCCTGTCTTGTCTTGTTGTATTAATTACGCGTTCTTATTCTTTCTTGTTTTTTTCTGGTTCCTGTTTGCTTGAACGTGGGCAGTCACACTTGTTTTAGATTCAACATTCTTCTGTTAAGCACCGGTTGAGTATAGATCTGCTTTTACAACAATGTCACAGGGTCAAAGGATGGTGCTCTTGACCTCTAGTGAGAATAAGTATAAACGCTACCTAAATTGGTTGAGGTCTTCACCAAGTGTGAGTCCTTTAAAGATCTCATCAGTCTGCGTACTCAAGTAAAGTTCTATCTAGAAATGCTGCTGATCTTCCTAACCTTAGTGACGCTGCAGGTTATGTATCATTTGCTTTGCTTGTTTGCCAACATTACATCGACTCAGCAATCCAAGATATAATACACACAGAATTCAGACGAGAAGAAAGAAACCTCTCAAACTTCATGACTAGGAACAATCTCACAGGAGTCCACAACATAAGATCATACATTTTACTTTAGTTTATTCTGCTACATTATCCTCACACACACCCACACACATTATCCTAACGTCTAGCCCTACAATATCTACCTAACAAAAGCATAAGACGAAACGCAGTCACATACCTTTAAGATAGATTGGAGACTTCTCTCGTTCACTGACTCACTGTCACACTGGGTGTCGACTCAGTGCTGACTCTCCCACTCTAGTTACTCTCCCACCAGTAAGTCCCTCCTAACGACTGACTGCTAGCATATATACAGTGCGATTCCCATTTACCGGTCTTTGTCTCAGCTACAAACATTTCCAGCTGCCCTCTAGCTGTCGATATCAATAAAACTGGGCAATTCAAATTTGGGGAACATGGCGATCCTGGCATAGCTGCCTTGGTCGTCATTCAACATACCTATAAATTTTCTTGGACAGTGATGGCGATATTGACATAGCGGCCATGGTCATCATTCCACAGTCCCGTCATTTGCTTGGGCATTGGTATTTGCTGAGAAATGTTGATAATCTGGTTATCCACCCTTTGTGCCCATTAAAGGTGGATAAGAACCACGTGAGAGTTAGATCCCGTTTGAATGGCAATTGCTGAGTGACAAATTAATTTATGGATGGCGTGATCTCCAGTGCGCCTACCTCATTAACTCATCTACCGAGTCGGTCAAAGGAATGTTGGTAATTCAGGCCATCCGCCCTTCGTGCCCACTAAAGATGGATGAGAACCACGTGGGCTCTAGACCCTGTCCGAATGGAAATAACTGAGTGACCAGTTGAATTATGGATGGCCTGATTTGCAGCACACCCACCTCATTAACTCGTCTCCCAAGTCAGTCGAAGGAATGTTTCTTCCCCCTAGAGGGGGGCCCTGTGATAATATGTCCCCTCCCCGACAAAAAATGTCCTCATTTTTTTTTTTTTATGTGACAGTAAAGGGGGAATGGGAACATGAGGAAATAAGGTACAATTCAACACCTATTCTTGCACATGAATGACAGGCGATAGGAAGGTTTGGGAATAAGGAATTTTATCATAGGATTAATGGGGAATGGGATGAATCTGAACACGCCTGTGCATGCTGACGGTACACTGTAGCAGTCGGGATGGGCAGGTCAGGTCCAGGTAGATCTCGGTCACCCGCTGTGGTAGGCAAAGTTCTGTTTACACAGTCAAGACTCTCACACGTGTACATATGTCGTATTTGCACTACGAGAACACCATGCACCCATAGTTCATGTCCATATGACGTATGCAGGACGTCCAAAGAAACGTGGATGAGGGAGACGAACTGGTGTGTCAGCAAGCAGTCAGGCTGAAGACAAAGAAGAAATGCAGACTGCCTGTTGACCGAAGACGTGAAAGTGGTGATACCTGTGGCAAAGACCATGTCCAGAGTCATGCCATCACACTCTGTGTCACCCTCTATAACAGCAATGTTAATTATGTGTGCGTTGATGTGTCTCGTATGCAAACTGTGACTGAATTGGTAAAATGGTGGTGTGTGAAAGGAGTCCATGTGACGTTGTAGTCAGGATGGAAGATGACTCAGGAACGTTGTTGAGCTGAGATGACTGGAGCAGAGACCTGCCGCAGGACACTGGGATGATGAGCAGAAGTAGTTGCGTGGAATCATCCCAATAAGGAAGACCAGTAGCTTCTTGCACAATGTGTTCTGATTCATGGGACTTTAAGGGAATGGGATGGGAAAATACAGCTTCAAATAAAGCAATCGCTTGTCATCCAAGTCAAGAATAAGCAAGATAAACACTACATACCAAATCAAATGTCATCCATGTCAAGGCTATGCAATGTAGATCAGATAAAACATGGATATAATATGAGTGAAGTTGAATGTACGACCACACCAATTTACACAGTATCATATAATACGACATCTAAAGCAGGAAAAAGGCAAAGGTATAAGCACGCCAATAAGCCAATCAAATCTAGAAGGTAATGAGCACAACAAATTCTAAGTAAACCACACACACTTAATACATGTATACAAACATAATGATAATGAAAAGAAAAGAAAAAAATAAGTTCATGCAGTATGACAGCACTAATGCTGTATCAATTTGACAGTTTTACAAGATTGCAAGACGTGCAATGCTAAGTTGCACTGCATAGTGAAGTCAGTCATTAGGACAGTTAAATGTCGCTGCCAGGAAGCGAATGGGGGTCAAAGAAAAATGCCAATTGAAATATTAACAAAAGTACGAATATACCACATCATAGTCCAATAGGGATGCACCTGTGTGCAGGTGGAAGAAATGTCAACATGGATATGCCCAATGGCAGGAGCACAGGGAGTTCAAAGTTAACACAACATTGTGCTGAAAGTCCTCACATCGATGGTCCGGAAGAAACGGTGACGTGACGTTTCACGGCGAATTGTCAATCATGAGTCACTGAGGTCACTTGGTATGACGCACACATCGTAGAGCAGACGGTAGCACACAAGACGTAGATTATCGCAAGGTATAAGGTAATAAACGAAGCAATGTAAAATGGCATTTCTCTTCGGTATGGGGAAATGAATGTCTTGCAAACTTGTAACCGTCATAAGCGCAAATAATAGGTAATATTAAGACTACGCAATCGACCAACATCAAAGAATACACCAACAACAACCAATAAAGTTTGTGTTTGTATAGAGTACATGTGACATAAACAAAAGTATCGATTACATGTGACATAAATGAAAGTATCGATTACATGTGACATAAATGAAAGTATCGATTACATGTGACATAAATGAAAGTATCGATTACATGTGACATAAATGAAAAGATAAAGTACACGTGACATAAATGAAACTATACTGACTAAAGATTGGGGGTAGGGGGGTGGTGAATGGTTGAAAATAAAAGTGGAGTATGAAAAACACTATGGGCGGGGAAGGAGACAAGTGGGGGGGGGGGGGTAAACTTGAACCGCTGGTGCCTATTCATGCGACAGACACGGGTAAAGGGTTTCGGCTGGTGATTCCACCTGCTGGGATACTGAGCTGTCCATGGAGGGGACGATAGCAGGGGGCTGACTGTCAACAGAATTGGGTTTCCTGAGGTAGGTGGCAGTATCGCCGTGCCTGATCTTCAGGAAGACCGTGTAGTCTTCACTTTGTACTTTACGCAGTTTGTATGTTTCGATCAGGGACAGCTTGACTACACGGGGAATAGAGACTTCTTGCCCAGTTCGTTTCTCTTTCAGAACAAGTTGTGGCCAGTTAAGGTGAAGCTCACCCCAAAAATGGCGAAACGGGACAACATTAATGGAGTGAATCCAGGTGGGCACAGGGATACAATAATCACCAGGACACTTAGCAAGGGCACATAAAAACACATTCACACGTTGTGTAGTACCACAAACTTCAAGCATGACGTCAGACGAATAGGTAATGGAACGTATGGTGATTCTGATGTGGATGATGATAACAACAATGAGCAAAATACATATGAACGCTTGAGTACTAACAAGCGAATGATCAACAGGGTCAAGGGAAGCAAACGTGAATGGTGTATTGTCACCATTAAGAGAGTTAGCATCAGGCTGTGGGACATTGGGGTCGGGCCATATCAGATGGGGATGTGCAGCTCTGACTGCGGGGACATTGGTGGTGACTGCCATGAGGGTGAGGAGAGTGCGCATTTTCTGACACATGAGAAATACGGTGATGATGAGAACGAGAGACAGACCAAAAGAAATGTAAGCCAAGATGTGGGACAATTGCCATGGTGATGAGTCACTTGAATATGCTCCAGAGAGCATGAAAGCATCTAACATGTTGCGATAAACGGGTTTACCTTGTTTCATGTGACTAGTTATGTCCGTAAGACTCATTCGGAGTTGTTGGTCTTTCCGGAGATGTTGCTTAAAAGAATCAATTGTACCAATGTGGAGGGGTGGGATGGAGTATGGAAGCTTACTTAAGTACCACTGATCAGAGTTAGCATCTGAAATGCTAGTATGATTAAAGAAGTTTTGTAGAAGGGCAAGGTTAACACCAGGGCTAGTTGCAACCGTAATGGCAGACATCTCCTGACATGCTCCAAGTCGAGGGGAGAATGAGAAGCTGCCGGCCAGAACGGAACAGAAACAAGGTAATTGTAACAAACAAAACGAACATCCAGGTTTCTTGGTGACCTCGTTGTGACAAGTAAAAATAATTTCTGAAATATGTGTTAAGAGCAGGGTGCCTTCATCGAGTTCGACAACAGAAGGAATAATAACTGATTCTTGGAACTGGAAATGACAATGAGCTGTAACATCCTGTTTCTGAATCAGGGCTGTAGCACAGGATGGATCTGAAAAAGATCTATGGGGGAACTTATCAGGACAAAATAGGGCATGGCGTCCATGACACAAGGCGAGCTGTGAAGCAGACATCTCAAAGAAAGAACGCCTATCCAAGGTGATGGCAACAAAGTCGGGAAGATTGGTAATCACAGTCCCATGTTTACTGGAATCGTTGAAGGGGACAGGGAAGGTTAGAACATGGTACAAATGAAAACGAGTGTTAGTAGAGGCAATGGGCACATTTATGACAATCAATATTTGTTCGACTTGTCCCGCATACAAGACAGGGGATGAATGATAATAGTAACGTGGGTTCTTATGAACGACTGTGAAATCAGGATGGTTGCGTGAGAGTGTGTTCTGAATGTCCTGAAGTGCCTGCGTGAGTGTGGTGTGATCGACAAGGATGGGGGATAGTTTCCGCTGAAGGAGTGCATTGACACCGATGAGGAGATTATCAAGTGTGCGTTCTAAACGCGTTACTAGCTGTAGTTTTGTGAAGAGGGCGGGGACAAGGGCTAAGACTGCTTTTTGTGTGGCATGATTTTGGAGGTCTTCCTGTTCCAACATTCTGCTGACGTCAAGAAGGTTATGAGCGACAGAAGTGATAGACTGCATCAAGTTATCCATTCGCCGGGTAGAGGTTTTCATATAGGAAGAAAGTTTTCCTATCATGGACGCGGATCCGACAGCAGAGGAGAGCTGCATTTTATACAGCTGATTGATATGTTTACGGAGTTTGTTAACGTCTGAAGCCGTAGCGACTCCGAAAAGAGAATTTGCCAGATCGCCTACAAAAGGCAAGAAAGCACGTTTAGACCTGGAATTGGAGGGAGCGGGTGGTTTTGCTCTTCCTAGCATTTGTTCAACCAGTTGAAAGGTCGATTGAACATCAGCAGAAACGTTAGCCGCAAGAGTGTTATAGTGGCTTATCAGTAATGATCGAAATACGCAGTAGAAGTCAGTAGTGTTGGAACAGGAAGGCTGTGGGAGGGAGGGAAAGGATAGTGGGCGCAGACGAAGTTCAAAGGTATGCGTCCACGTATCAAAATCATTATAAATTTGACCATGATGTCGGAAAGAGGCTCCAAAATGGAACCTATTGATAGATTCCAGGCGTTGGAATGCCGCGCAACCTGACAGCATTAGCAAGGTAACCATAAGGCTCAACATCATGTTGATTCCTGCACACAAAAGACATGTTAGTACCAATATACATACAATACATAAAGATAAATAGATGTGTACAGTACTTGAAACTGAGCAAGAACAAAGTGAAGTAGTGTACATAAAAGTATTCCTAAAGCAGTACTGCATCTATAAAATGCAGGAAGTTTACTCAAGGCTGAATAGCACTAACCTTGGTTAGAAATGACCAGGTCTCATGCACAAAAAAAACTCCAAACACACGCACGAAAGTGCGTAACCAATGAAAACAAAGCATGTAAGTAGGCATGATGTCACCTCGTAAAATGTAGGCGCCATTAGTTATATTGTGTGACATAGTGAGGAGCCTGAATGTACTTCCGTATCCAAGGAATAGGAACTGAGGCCATACTAAGAGCTGCCAGCGCGTGGCTCTGTGACGTATGCCGTATCAGATGTGCCATGAAGGCGAAAAAAAGGAAGATCAGGCCACCAGCGTTTGGCCCGAAGGTATATTTCTTATCAAACACACCATAAATTCCAATATGAGGCAATACTCAGAGCTGCCAGCGCATGGCTTCTTCAACGTTTGCCGTACAATATGTGCCATGAAGACGAAATGGAGAATCAGGGCTACCAGCGTTTAGCCCTATGACGACGTATGCCGTATAACACACCATGAAGTAGAACAAGAGGCAATACTCAGAGCTGCCAGCGCGTGGCTCTTCAATGTTTGCCGTAGTAATTAAACCGAAGTAGGAAGGGGCAGTATCAGGGTCGCCAGCGCATAACCCTTTGCCGTATGCAACGTAGCATGAAATCACAAACCAAGATGAGCAGTGGGCTGTCTGACCTACTGTGGCGCTAAGGTACATGAACACGCAGTAGCAGTACGAAGAGCACATGAAATGTTGAATGAACAAAATAAAGCAATCACTGAGATAAGGAGACCACTTTGCAAAACAGTGTTGATTGTATGGACTTGAGATCGCAATACATAAGTTGTGGAAGGACGAGAAGAAAGAACATCACACGAGCAACGAGCTCATATTGCTAATAAGTCTGATGTATAGTCCACACAGGTGGTTTCCCATGTAAAATATACTGACTTACATGTGAATACTTCCTTTCTACCATTTCCCAATCGATCGTCTACCATACTGATCAGATGTGTTCTTGAAGTGGTCTACATAACCGAATTTATGCCTCAGTGACACTTGAAAAACAAACATGACTATGGAAACAGAACGTAACGGCGATAAGATATGCAAATGAGACACAATAGTAGTAGCACACAATAAAGTGAATACATAAAAAGAAGGAACCATTCGTAAGTGAATACATAAAAAGAAGGAACCATTCGTATGACAGGTTCAACATATTGTATGAAGAGACACAAACGCGTACTATGGGGAACCAAAAATAAAGAAAGGCAACAAGCAGTATATATACAGAATAATTTGTGGCGTCAAGTAATGTGACCAGGTAGACTATCGTCTTCGTTTCCGGCCTTGAGCTGTTTTACCAACGTGAAAAGCACGGACGAGTTCTTCCGGGATGTGTGACTGTGGCTCCCATGTCGTGGCTTTGTAACCTAACCACTTAATTTTGTAATAACGAACCTTATTGACAAGTTTGGTCGCCAGGATCTTTTCCACAAAGTATGTGTCTTTGTCTGGGTGATCCTCAGAAAGGGAGGAAGGAGCAGAGGCAGGTTCTGCGGGAACAGGCTGGGACTGTGGACCAACGGCAGTATGGTCCGGCTGAGGGGACTCTGGCTTATCAGTGTGCGTTGTCTGCACTGAGTCATGCAGTGGATTAGTGGGTCTGTCGTCAGGGGAATGATAGGGTCGCAAACGCATCGCGTTGATTGGCGACTTTAGCAGCTTGTTGTTCTGGCAATGACGGAGCACATACACATTGTTAGACAGAATTTTAGTGATATAATATGGTCCGTCATATTTTTGCTGCAGTTTTTCAGAGATCCCTGGGATCCTGTGTGAGCATTGCACCAGAACACGTTGACCTTCTTTATACTGAGGGGGACGGGCTTTCCCATCATACTGGGTTTTATAGCGCTGCTGGGCTTTTTGAATGTTTTCGCTGGCCAGTTTTTTTTGTAAGCTCTGCATTCTGGATGATATCTTCCATACATGGCTGTGCAGAGGCTGGAAGATCATCAGAACGTAAAGCTGTGTCAATAGGAAGTCTACACTCTTGTTTGAACAAAACAAAGAAAGGCGAAAATAGTGTAGACTCCGTAGAAGGCACAGTACGAAGTGCGGCAGCAATACCAGGCAGCAGAGAAGGCCAGTTGTGTGGGTTGTTAGCACAGTGTGCCCTGATAGACTGAGCGATAGTGGAGTTTGTTCGCTCACATGTGGCATTGGTTTGGGGATGGTAGCTGCTGGTGTGCAAACGAGTGATCTGAAAGATTTTGCACACCTCAGTGACCACTTTGGACAAAAAGTTTTGTCCCCTGTCTGACAGTAAGTGGTCAGGAGCACCATAACGACAGATGATGGTCTCGTACAAATGCCAGGCAATGGTAGAGGCTGTTGCATCCTTCATTGGAATCAGTTCCACCCACTTACTGAACGAACAAACAAACAACAGAATGTACTTGTAGCCTTCTTTGCCTGGTGAAAGTGGACCTAAGATGTCACAATGCCACCTAGAAAACAGCTTGTTTGGGGCTACAGGCAAGGGGGTTAACTGCGGGTTTTGAGGATGGATAACCCGTTTTGCTTTTTGACAAGCCTCACACGACTTTACATACTCCAAGATGTCAGAGTACATACCGATCCAGAAATACCTCAGCCTGACTGACTGGTAGGTACGTTCAGTGGCAAAGTGACCGCCCAACAGAGAATCATGAAACGACAGCAGGATATCGTTTCTCAGTTCAAAAGGAACCACTAACTGTCTGACCATGCGTTCAGTTCTATGACCGTGACCACGTGGATAGTACAGATGGTACAAAATGCCGTTAGACATCAGATAGTCTTGACTCTCCAGGATGAGACGACGAGCAATCTTATCATCCTGGGAAAGCTGACCGTTTTCCAAGTAGTCAATAAAAGGACGACACTGGGGGTCAGCCAGCTGCATTTGCCGTAAGTCTGTATCATCGACCTTGTCTACCTGACAGACAACCATCTCTCTCTCACTCACCGTATTGCTCCATCCAGACGATGTGCTGGTGGGCGTGGTGGCGGGGAGAGGTGAGGTGGGGTCAATGATGGTAGGTGAATGAGTCAGTTTGCTTACGACTGGTTCCCCGGCCAGAGGTGGGATGGTAGGGAGAGACTGACCCGCCGGTGAAGTCACCTGTGGTGCTGACCTGCCCTTCAAGGTCGGTGTGGCGGGTCGTAGTCAGGCGGTGGCCTGTCACTGACAGCGTGAGGCATACGACTGAGTGCATCAGCGTTATTGTGCACCCTGCCTGGTTTGTGCACAATGTCATAGTCATAACCCTGTAGAAAAAGAGCCCAACGTCCCAAACGACCCGTGGGATCTTTAACATTCTGCAAGAATTTTGTGGCAGAATGGTCGGTGTACACTAGAAATTTGGCATGGGAGAGATACACCTTGAAGTGACGAATACCATCTACGAGAGCCAGGTCTCTTTTTCCGTAATTCCGTAACGGAGTTCCGCACCTCGTAATGCGCGACCGCCATAAGCAATGACTCGTTCTCTGCCATGTTCACCTCTCTGGCCGAGCACATAGCCAATGGCTTGTTTGCTTGCGTCAGTGTATAGAATGAACTGACGAGAGAAATCCGGGTAGGCCAGAATTGGAGTAGTGGTAAGGGCAGTTTTCAGCGTCTGAAAAGCTTGCTCTGCTTTGTCGTTCCATTCAAATTTTGAATCATTTTTCAAAAGGGCATTGAGTGGGGCAGCTATGGCTGAGAAGTTCTTGACAAAGCGCCTGTAGTAATTTGCTAGACCCAAAAATGAACGAACATCATGCTGCGACTGGGGAGTGGGGAAATTTTTGACAAGTTCCACTTTGGCTGGATCCACAGAAACACCTTCTTTTGAGACAATGTGGCCTAGATAGTGAACTTTAGCAGCTGCGAAATGACATTTGCTAGGCTTCAGTTTGAGACCTGCTTTCCTGATCCTATCAAAGATACATGATAGATGAGACAGGTGTTCCTCAAAGTTCTTAGACAAACAAAGAATGTCATCAATGAATACCAGACAGATTTTGAAAGTAAGTCCTGCAAGGACTGTGTTCATTAATGATTGGAAAGATCCTGGGCACCTTGTAATCCAAAGGCCATTCTGTTCCAAGCAAACGACCCAAAATGTGTGGTAAAGGTCGATTTTTCTTGTGACTGAGCGTCAAGAGGAATTTGCCAGAATCCAGAGAACAAATCTAGAGTGGAAAATATTGTGGACTGACCCGTGATGTCAAGAGCGTCCTCCAGTCTGGGCAGTGGGAAATGTATCGGTTTTGTGACTTTGTTTAATTTACGGTAATCTACCGCAAAGCGATACGTACCGTCTTTCTTTTTGACCAATACAACTGGGGAGGACCATGGTGAAGTGGATGGCCTGATAACCCCATGGTCAAGCATTTCATTCACTTGTCTCTCTATCTCAGCATTGAGGGCGGGGGCTGTACGGTATGGTCTTTGTTTGATGGGCGCAGCATCCCCTGTATCGATGGTATGGGACATGAGATGTGTTTCCCCCAATTCTGACATGTCGGCTGCGAATACATCTCTGTTTTGTGCCAGAAAAAGGGTCAAGTTTTCCTTTTGCTCAGCAGTAAGATCAGCATCTTCGAAATTAACCCCTAAGTCTTGAAGCATGGCCTGTGCCTGGGAGAGCTGATGGGAATTTGAGGTGGCAGTTGCAGACATAACATTAGCAGAATGATCCGATAGTTCACCGAGGTCTTGTGAAATTTCTTCAAAATAGCCTAGAACATCCTTACGCCTAAGTGTGACCGAGAAGGAAAAAGCGTTACGTATTACACACATGGTCTGACTATTCTGTAGCGTAACTAATGTCCTAGCAGTGCTGACTTTCTTGTTTGTCAGTAACGCCTGTAATGGCTCAATGACACCAGTGGAGTGGGCGTTTTGAGAGGAAACTCTGACAGGTAACAATACCTCAGAGTGTGGAGCGATAACTGTTGTTTCCAGCACGTGTACTGGCAAGCTTTCTGGTTTGTCGTTCAACAATGGAATGGACGTGAGCCCATTGTACAAATGAATAATACGTGTGGCAAAGTTCAACGAAGCCTGATGTGAAGTGAGAAAATCTACGCCTAAAATCAGGGACAAGTGAGCTGTTCAATCACAATAAAAGGTTGTGACACATGTAACCCTGACACTTTGAGGGAAAGGTCAATTTTGCCAAGCACTGGAACGGGGACACCACCAACACCCTTGATCAAAGGCAGAGAACATGGTGTTATGGAGACAATTTTTGATGGACAAGTACGTCAGCAAGGTCTTTACTAACGCATGAGACATCTGCACCTGTATCAATTAGAGCAACATAAGGCTGATTGTGAATGAACAATTTGATCTTACTGCTGTTTGCAAAGGATCGGATATGGGGAAAGGAAGGGGAATCTTGAACCGTGTGTCTCTCATTTCTATCCGTCCTGGCCTTGGAAGAAATGAGAGGAAACCCCTATTGCCTATTATTTCTCCGCGAACAACAAGCCGCAATATGCCCCACAATCTGGCAGTGAAAACACCGGACTAAACGAAATCTGCAAGTTTCCCTCGCGTGATTACCGCCGCATGACCGGCACGCGGTGCGCTGACGACGAAAGGGGCTGGTCGACTGATCGTGTGCAGCGAACTGGTGCTGCTGCGATGTAGCTGCCTGATCCTGACACCTAGGGCTATTAGTGACCTGTGTCCGGCGTACGGACTGAAACTGCGGTTCGCGCGCCGCGAACGGCCGCCGGCTTTGCGTGCGTGGAGTGCCCGCATTGACTGAATAGTCACGGGACTGTGTGTGAAACTGACGCTGCCCCTGTTTGAGACGCCCGAGGTCCGTTTGCAAGGTGCCAATTTTGTCCGTGATGGAGGCAAGCGCCACCTCCACCCTACTGGCACTATCATTGTCCTGGAAAACTGAGGCCGTGAGTGCTAAGTCAAGGGCCTGTTGTAGCGAAGTTGGACTTCGAAGCATAACAAATTTAGAAATAGGTGGCAACAATCCGTTAACAATGGACTCCATGATATCTCTTTCTGCCTTCCCTAACTGTTGCCCTAAGCGACGCACGCTTTCAAAATATTCCTCTACCGTTTCATAAGGCTGCTGTCGCCTCTCTTGAAAATGCTTTAGACGAATCCAGCGGGTGGATTCATGGGGACGGTATCTATTTTGCAGAGCGTGAATGATATCATTGTACGTGGCTGTGCTGACTGATTGTAACCCGTCAAACCAAAACTGTGCTTGATCTTTGAGCAAAAGGGGAATAATGTCCCTTTTCTGGGCATCCGACCAACCTTGCAGCAAAGCATATTGGTTGAATTTTTTTATCCATAAGTCAACGTCCTGTGTCGATCTACCAGAAAAAGGTTCTGGCATCAACTGGGATGGGACATTGAAATGTGCGATCGGCTGCCGATACGCATGACTGGATAAACCCTGGCTCCATTCCTCTTCATATTCCCCTTCCCTGTGAGACATAGTGAATGAGTGAGAGGATACGGGAGGGTGCTGAGGACTATCGTGTGGTGTGGAGGAAGAATGTATGGAAGAAATGTACGTGTTAGCAGAGACGGAAGAAGAAGTAACAGCAGTGTCTGTAGAGATAGTAGAGTTGACAACAATAGATGGGGATAAGGGATAGGTAGAGGTGGGTTCCGGAACACTACTTTCAGTGCTACTAGGAGAACGAGAGAAATGGGAAGGATTTTGGCTGAGGGTAAAGGCAAAGTTTTCGTCCTCGTTATCTGAGTGGGAGTGGTCAGAATCAGTTGAATCTAAGTGAGGCACAGGTTTGCTACTAGTAACAGCTGTAAAGGCTATTTGGGGATGGAGCAATACACCGTCGCGGGTTTGATCACTATCACTGTTAGTACTTTTGACCAGACTAATTTCTTGGGTCTGTGCAAAAAGACGAGTGATTGGACGCGTTTGTGACTCTTCGTTAAATTGAGACATCAGTCGGGACTAAGTATGGTAACACCAAGTGAAAAGAGTAAGTAGGTAAATAAATTATCATAAAGTCTTAACGTGTATACGTAACCTATCTCTCCTACACTATAAACACTTTGTCTTTTCTAAGTACAAACAGTAGAGCCTAGGTGAGGGGGTTCGAATCGCATCTCCACCAACTGTCACAGGGTCAAAGGATGGTGCTCTTGACCTCTAGTGAGAATAAGTATAAACGCTACCTAAATTGGTTGAGGTCTTCACCAAGTGTGAGTCCTTTAAAGATCTCATCAGTCTGCGTACTCAAGTAAAGTTCTATCTAGAAATGCTGCTGATCTTCCTAACCTTAGTGACGCTGCAGGTTATGTATCATTTGCTTTGCTTGTTTGCCAACATTACATCGACTCAGCAATCCAAGATATAATACACACAGAATTCAGACGAGAAGAAAGAAACCTCTCAAACTTCATGACTAGGAACAATCTCACAGGAGTCCACAACATAAGATCATACATTTTACTTTAGTTTATTCTGCTACATTATCCTCACACACACCCACACACATTATCCTAACGTCTAGCCCTACAATATCTACCTAACAAAAGCATAAGACGAAACGCAGTCACATACCTTTAAGATAGATTGGAGACTTCTCTCGTTCACTGACTCACTGTCACACTGGGTGTCGACTCAGTGCTGACTCTCCCACTCTAGTTACTCTCCCACCAGTAAGTCCCTCCTAACGACTGACTGCTAGCATATATACAGTGCGATTCCCATTTACCGGTCTTTGTCTCAGCTACAAACATTTCCAGCTGCCCTCTAGCTGTCGATATCAATAAAACTGGGCAATTCAAATTTGGGGAACATGGCGATCCTGGCATAGCTGCCTTGGTCGTCATTCAACATACCTATAAATTTTCTTGGACAGTGATGGCGATATTGACATAGCGGCCATGGTCATCATTCCACAGTCCCGTCATTTGCTTGGGCATTGGTATTTGCTGAGAAATGTTGATAATCTGGTTATCCACCCTTTGTGCCCATTAAAGGTGGATAAGAACCACGTGAGAGTTAGATCCCGTTTGAATGGCAATTGCTGAGTGACAAATTAATTTATGGATGGCGTGATCTCCAGTGCGCCTACCTCATTAACTCATCTACCGAGTCGGTCAAAGGAATGTTGGTAATTCAGGCCATCCGCCCTTCGTGCCCACTAAAGATGGATGAGAACCACGTGGGCTCTAGACCCTGTCCGAATGGAAATAACTGAGTGACCAGTTGAATTATGGATGGCCTGATTTGCAGCACACCCACCTCATTAACTCGTCTCCCAAGTCAGTCGAAGGAATGTTTCTTCCCCCTAGAGGGGGGCCCTGTGATAACAACATTAGAGATGAGTGTAACTACAATGAAAGATAAATGTTTTTCTAACATTCAGGCTATTGCATCCTCCAGCTTCTGAACTTTAATATTTTCTCTCTTCACATTAATCTTTCTGAATGTCAAAATCAGTCGTTTTGCTTTCTTCTTCTGTTTGTATTTAATCTTGCCGGTACTCCATGGTTGTAGACCACCGTGCAGCTGGGCTGTGTGATTTCTTGATTTGGCATGGGGAACACTTAGATCTCAAAAACAGGAAGAAACTTATTTCAATTGTCTTTTTATTTGTTTACATATTTATTCATTATTATGATGATGATACTAGTAATGATAACAATAATAATAATGATAGCAATAGTAATAATAATATGTAAATAAACAAATAAATGAATGATATAATCATCATCACCACTATCAGTTTCTGCCATCTGTGCACAGTCCAATCCTGCACTCCATCAGCTTCTCTTACCAGGGTAGGCCTATGTGGCCTTGACCTTGATGAGAAACCAGACAGTGAACTGCAAGGCTAGATCTAAGTCGGTACTTGGCGGTAGATTTCTTTAAAATTTATCAGCAACTAATCAAAACAATAAAAAAAAAAAATTACGTCAATCATGACATTTGTAACGTTTTGCGTCCACAAAATAGCATTAATCTTCATATTTAAATTGCAGTCGAAATGAGCCTGTGAGCTGAAGTCTCGTTCTACATTTTAATTAGAGCAGCTGGGCGATAAGTGTTTCCCAGCAGCACGCTTTTGCTTGCTGACGCTTGGTGCGTTTGGTCAACTTGTACATGAATTGTTTAAAACTCAGTGACACAAGACATACATAACAAAGTAGAAAAGGGGTTTCAAAACACAACCAAAATATTACTTACCTTCAAACTTGAGACATGCAGTCCCAAACTAGATACAGGCAAGAGCACGTATAAGCAGACTTCCATACGTAGACACGTCCCTATCGAAGCGATACATATCGATAAAATCGCACGAGAAAATGCGATACGTAGTCGGTACGTCACGTATCTGACCTGTATTGGATACGTGACGTGCAATCTA
>JAPXFY010000029.1:17305794-17325794 GCA_030674185.1 Monoplex corrugatus
ACGATGCCGGATGCTGGTGGACAGAGTACGGGAGTCAAAGGGTTAATATGTACATTTTGAAGTGTAGGATTTTGCGTGGAACATCAATAATTATGATCTAGAATTGATTTCATGTTCAGACGATCCAGTCGTTTAACCCTTTGACTCCTGCTCTCTGTCCACCAGCATACAGCATTCTTCTGAATCGGTTGACTGTGTTATCTCTCCGAATTTCTCACAGGCTTGTAGGACTTTTTCCCCAGCACGTTTGTCTCAGTGACATTTCGGGAGACAGGCACCTGTGGTCTTTCATGAGTCTTCTTTATTGTCAAGCTGTTATATGACTTTTCTGTTCGGATTCTTGCTTTGTAATTTTCATTTCCAAAACGTCTTCGTAAGCTCATGGAATTCTTTAAATAGGTGTTTGGATGCCTCTATTTTTCATGCGCTAATCCTAGTTTTCTTCCTTTATTTATTTATTTTTTTTAGATATTTATATCCTTTGGAATTTAGGATTTCAGTCATCTTTGATGTCTGTTTGGGCACAGAGTTTACAAAAATGTAGATGTCGCGCCAGCAGGCAGCAAAAGTGTGTGTTGTGTTTTACAGTGATTTTTATCGTGGTTCTATTTGATTTTATGCATTGAATTTTGTATCAGTTTGTTCCTTTTAAATCCCGACATACGGTGATGTATATATTTAAAAAAAAATTTTGGAATATTTTACCAGATAATCTGATTTTAAAGTTTTTGTACCTACTTTTCATCATTTTAATTCAGCCGCTCAAATCGGACATTTTATCTGTGAACTGTGTTTACATTTTAGCCTACTGTGTTCGCCCAACGCTACAGCTCCCAAACCTTTGTGTTCTCTGGTTTTAAGTGTTGTGAACTGACCAACCCACACACCAACCTGCAAGCAACGTCCTCTCCTGGCTTGCTCGCAATTATGGACCCGTCCTTTCTAAAACAAATTGGACTGACACTTTTTAAACACAGCAAGTGCTACCTCGGTGGAGACGTCTACCAGTGCATACGAACACTGGGGCTGTGTTGTAAGCCCCGCACTGCGCGATCCTGTCGTGGTGGACGTCTCCACCGTCTTTGGCACAACCTGCCTCCTGCTGTACCAGTCTGACACCACTTTTCGTCTTCTGCTTCTTCGTCTCCTCCACTGCCCCTGCCTCGACCTTGCTGCTGCATGCTTCGTCTCCTCCTCTGCCATCTTCGCCTTCGCCTTCTGTCCTGGTGGCGCCACCTGCACCTTCTGTCCTGATGGTGCTGCCTTCACCTTCTGTCCCGCTGGTGCCACCTTCACCTTCTAACCCGCCGGTGAGGCCTCCATCTTCTGTCCCGCCGGTGCCGCCTTCATCTTCTGTCCCGCCGGCGCTGCCCTCGTCTTCTGTCCCACTGGTGCCGCCTTTGTCTTCCGTCCCGCTGGTGCCGCCTTCGTCTTCTGTCCTGCGTGTGCCGCCTTCGTCTTCTGTCCCGTCGTTGCTGCCTTCGTCTTCTGCCCCGCTGGTGTCGCCTTCATCCTCTGTCCCATCGGTGCTGCCTTCATCTCCATCTCGGCCACCGCCATGTGACTCTGATAAACTAAAACTATGCCTTTTTAACGCTCAGTCAACATGCACAGATGGCAAAGCCGATGTCATTGCTGACTTTATCGCAGATGAGCATGTTGACATTGCTTTTATCACAGAAACATGGCTTAACCCCCTTGGTCATGAACCTATACATGTGAGTCTCACTCCGAGTGGTTACAGGCTTGCTTCTTTCCATCGCTCATCCCGAGGTGGTGGTATCGCCATCCTCTACAACGACTCACTCCATTCCCACCTATCTTTCTCGCAGTCTCTGCCTTTCTCTCATCCTTCTTTCTAGCACGTTGAAGTATCCTTCCAATCCACCCCTCACCCCATCACCTTCTCCTGTGTCTATCGACCTCCACCTAGCTCTGCCAACAAGCTCACCACATCCATGTTTCTCTCTGACTTTGACCAACTACTTGACCACTACTGCCTCTTACCTGGAAATCTCATCATTCTAGGTGACATCAATGTCCACTATGACAACACTCACCGTTATGACACAAGACATATCATGAACTCTCTGTCCAATCACAATATGACACAACATATTTCTGAACCAACCCATCAAAAAGGTCACATTCTTGACTGGATCATTTCTCGTGATCACCACAATTCAGCTACTGACAACTGCTTAGTTCTTTCTACCCGTCTAACTTCAGCCCTTCCATCTGACCACTCTGCAATTCTCTGTTCTCTTGACATTTCTCCTCCTTCCCGTACCATGCGCACAGTGACTCGATGCAATCTCAAATCTATCGACCTCTCCACATTTTCATCTGATGCCTCCTGTCTCCTTTCTGAAATGACATAACCTTGCCGATGAATTCTATACTGCTCTCCACCATCTTCTGGACACTCATGCTCCAGCCACAACCCGTCTTTTACCTGACTGCCCCCCTACCCCCTGGCTCACTCATGAGATTGCCTGTGCAAAACGTACCCGCCACAGAGCAGAGCGCCGCTGGCACAAATCCAAACTCACTGTACATAGGCAACTTTTCCAAGCCTCTAAAACAAAAGTATCCACCCTCATTGCATCTGCAAAAACAAGCTATTTCCAAACCAAAATCCTGAATGCCTCTTCTTCAAAAGAACTATTTACAACCATGAATCATCTCCTTGGTACACGAAAAGATTTACCTCTCCCAACAAAACACACAAATGAAGAACTCCCATCTGTATTCTCCAAGTATTTCACCACCAAAGTACAAACTCTTCGTGACAGGCTTGACAGGACACCCTGTTAACCATGCCCACCTGACCCTTCCTTCTCTGGCACACCTCTTACTACTTTTACCCCAGTCTCACAAGAAGAAATTCTCAACACAATCAGATCCATGTCATTCAAAACCTGCGAACTGGATCCTCTTTCAGGTTCTCTCTACTCTGACTGTCTTCCTACTCTCCTCCCATTCATCACTGACATCATCAACACTTCTCCCCTCAAACTGGAACTGTCCCAGATTCTTTCAAGTCTGCTATTGTTCACCCTCTCCTCAAGAAATACAATTTAGACCCAAATGAACTGAAAAATTACCGGCCTACCTCTAATCTCTCTTTCTTGTCAAAACTCATCGAAAAAGTTGTCCTCAACCAGCTGAACTCTCACCTGTCTGCCAACAATCTCCTCAATCCTTTCCAGTCAGCCTACCGCCAGTGCCATAGCACTGAAACTGCCCTGCTACACATTCTCAACAATCTCCTCCTTGCAACTGATACTGGCAAAGTCTCTCTCCTCACACTTCTTGATCTGTCTGCAGCCTTTGATACCATTGATCATGGTATTCTCCTTTCTAGACTTCATCATACTTTTGGCATCTCTGACATTGCTCTCTCCTGGTTCACTTCATATCTATCAAACAGAAAACAAACTGTTCTCATTAATGGCACTTACTCTCAACCTGCATACCTGACCTGTGGTGTTCCACAAGGATCTGTCCTTGGCCCTGTTCTTTTCACTCTTTACACCTCCCCCCTGTCCACCACCATCAACTCCCACTCTATAAAACACCACTTATATGCTGATGACACCCAACTTCAAGACAGTGACTCACCTGACAATATACAGCGCCTCTTGACTCGCACCACTGAGTGTTACTCGGACATTAAGAACTGGATGACATACAATAAACTTCAGCTTAATGATGACAAGACAGAAGCTATCCTCATTGGCACCTGTCAGAAACTTTCTCAGCTGCCTCCTCTTTCTCTCCCATTATGTAACACATCAGTCCCAATTTCTGATTCAGCTAAAAACCTTGATGTCTGCATTGACTCTACCCTCTCCATAAACAACTTTGTTTCTCAAACTGCCAGATCTTGCTACTATCACCTCCATCGTATAAGCCTGATCAGGAAGTATCTCTCTGTCGAAACAACTGCAAAACTCGTTCTCTCCTTCATAATGTCTCACATTGACTATTGCAGTTCACTCCTGTCTGGTCTTCCTGCCTCCACCATTCACATCCTACAGCGCATTCAAAACAATGTTGCACGCCTGGAACAAACTTCCTCTCTCAGTCCGTCAGCAACCTACTTTTGTCTCCTTCAAGTCCGCTCTCAAAACTCACCTTTTCTCCTCTGCATAAAATCCTGACCTCATTCAATCCCCTCTGCAGCCTGTCTCCACTCGGAGGGGAATCACATTGTAATATATAATTGTATATAATATGATCTCTATAATTTTCCATTGGTTTTATTCTTTCTCTCCATTTATAAATAAATACATAGATAAATAGACAATAAAAAATATAAACAAACAAATAAACAAATAAATAAATAAACAATAAATGACAAATAAATATACAAATAGATAAATAAAAGGATGAATATAATAAACAAAAACAAGCAAATAAATAAATAAATGAATAAATTAATTAAAAAAGTAAATGAATGAAGAAATAAATAAATAATAGATAAATAGATAAATAAATGGATGATTAAATAAATAATAAAAAATAAATAATAAGTAAATAAATAAATAAATAAATAAATAAATAAATAAATAAATAAATAAACAGTTGATATCAAGCCACACAGACAGCATTTAATTATAAAAAATGTATTAAACTACTAAATCAAAAGACCTTGAAATTATTCAACACCAATGTAAATTATTCAGTGAATAAGTCTATTAACATCAGTGCTAGACAACAAAATCTGTCATATTCTTTAAAATAAAGATGGTAAAATAACAACAATAACACCATCAGCACTAACACAGCAATAACAATAGAATGAAAACCACAGAGAAAACAATAGATCAATCTCAGACAGAAAAGAAGCCAAAGAAATACGCTTTTAAACCGACTAAGACTGAAAAGCTGTGCGACTCAATCTGTGTGAGAACAGGGTCAGTGGTATGTAGTAATAAAGGGACGTCCCCAAATTACTACAAGCAAAATATGTAGTAATTAGGGGACATTTTTTAAAATTACGTAATTTATATTTTATACGCAATAGTATACCATTTTAAGCTTATCTTTTTTATTTTGAGCCAATTTTAATTTTGTGTTTTTGGGGACGTCCCCAAATTACACACACGTCCCCTTTCTACTACCGTACACGTCAAAATGTCCCCTACCTACTACACAGACACCTACACACACACACACACACACACACACACACACACACACACACACTCACATCACACACTCCCACACACACACACACACACTCACACACACACACACACACACACACACTCACACACACACACACACACTCACACACACACACACACTCACACACACACACACACACACACACACACACACTCACACACACACACAGATACACACACCACACACATATATATACATACACAGTGATTTTGATAAACTTGATGGGATTCGACCCCAAAACCCTCCAGTCTGTAGTCCAAAGGGCTAACCACTACACCATGGCGACTGGTGGTGATGTGAAATGTATACTGTTTTCAAACACTGAAACAACTATGTCAGGTATATATACAGTGAAGGCTTCCACAGCCCTAGGCTAATGTAAGCTGAGCATTTGATAACACGCTATGGGTATGCGGAACGACTTGACTCCACAAAACTAGTTAGTCACACACATTTACCCCCCTGATCTTTTACACACACACACGCACGCACACACACACACACACACACATACACACACACACCACACACACACACACACACACACACACAGAGTCACAAACACAGGCTTATTCAACACACACACACACCTATACACACACACCTACACACACATACATACACACGCACACACACACATACATACACACATACACACACGCACACATACACACAAATATACACACATACATACACACATACACACACACGCACACATACACACATACACAACACACACACACACACACACAAACACACACACATGCAAACACACACACATACACACACACTAAATGTGCAACCTGTAATACATACATGTTGAGCACTCACACATATACACACATACATACACACATACACACACAAACACACAAACACACAGAGCACACCCATCCACCCACTGACACACATACACACAGACACACACACACAATGAACACTCACACACACAGACATATACACAAACACAGGCCTATTCAACACACACACACCTACACACACATACACACACACGTATACACACGCACACACACATATACACGCATACATACACACATACACACATGCGCACACACACACACATAAATACACACACATACAAACACACACACATACACACACACACTAAATGTGCAATCTGTAATACATACATATGAACACACACACACACACAGACACACACAGACACACACACAGACACACACACACACACACACACACACACACACACACAACACAGTCACAAACACAGGCTTATTCAACACACACACATACCTACACATACACATACACACACATACACACACACACACAGACACAGACACACACAGACACAGACACACATACACACACAGACACAGACACACACAGACACAGACACACGCACACACATACACACACGCACGCATACACACACGCACACACACGCACACACACACACACACACACGCACACACACGCACACACATACACACCACACATCACACACACCACACACACACACACACACACTCACACACATACACACACGCACACACGCGCACGCACAAACGCGCTACAGCCGCACAATCTGCACGCAGAATTGCTCCTTCGTCACGTGAATTCATGGAAATTCTGTGCTAGAAGTGTGCTCTTTTCTGTCACTCTTGTTTCTGCCTGGTTCCTTTGCTTTCCTCTACAAACATGGGCTACATACACAACCCCTGTAACACTGTTAGATGTCTGTTCATTCCCTGTACCTACACAAGAGCACAACGGACAGGACAGATTTGATTTTACTGCTTGCAAAGTTCTCTATTCATGAAGGTAACTTTCAAATTATTGTTTATGAAAATGGAAAAAAAAAGACGCGATAGGAGTTGCCTATACCTACAGTCTATATTTTTTGGTTTATCGACAGACGACTGAAGAAAAGTCATGAACAAAAGCCTGAGCTGGACATCGTTGTAGACATCCCCCAAATGGACGGTGCTGCTGAGTTCCAGGACCCGCTGCTTCACAAAAAAAGATGGAGACTCAGCATTCCTTCATCAACTGGCTGGTAGGACACAGCCACACGTCAAATAGCCCTGAATACAATCGATGAAGGTGAGTGAACAAAGTACATATATGTCGAACAGCACTACGAGCTGAAAAGGTGACTGAGGGTCTAACTGGGGTGTTTTGAGTTTTTCTCAAAATTGATTTCTGTGAACTAAGCTACGCACAAAAAGTTAAGGATCACTATGAGAAAACAGGTGCGTAATAAACTCAGTTCGCTACTGTTATTTATTTCTCAGTCCAGCCAAATTGTTATGAATTCTTGTTCAGCTGTAAGTGGGCGATGTTGTGTTAGTGCGAACATTGCACGGGATTCTCTACTACTGAGCTTGGCCTCAAACGGAAAAGCGGAAACTTGCGAAAAAGGACCTTGTTTTGGACCGTTCTGCCTGAACACATTGCACAAGCCAGATGGAAAAACCATTATGCACGTGCAAGCACTGCTGTTTATGTGTGAGATGCTGTCTCTTGCTTGGCTTTATAAGAAGACATTCCACCAGTAGTAGGCCTGATCTGACAATGCCTCCACGACGAAAACTGAGCGAGTTTGAGAGGGGACAAGCTGTTGCATGGTTCCAAGATGGTGTTCCCAAGCGAGAAGTGGCCAGGCGACTTCAGGTGTCCATCTCAGTCATTGTCAGACTGATTCAACGCTTCACAGCCACTGGGAGGGTCCATGAAAGACGCAGATCTGGTCAACCGAAGAAGACAAACCCACGTGAAGATCGTCTCATTGAACGACAAGCCCTGCAGACAAGAACAGCCTCTTCCAGCATCATTCGAAGGCAGCTGAGGGTGGCTACTAACATCAACATCAGCCAGCAGACCATACGGAACCGCCTTCATGGGTTTAACCTCCGTTCTCGTCGCCCAGCTGTACGGCCACGCTTAACTCCAGCCCATAGGGCAGCACGCCGCGCCTTCTGCAGACGTCACGTGAGGTGGACACGTCAGCAATGGTCCCAGGTCCTGTTCAGTGATGAATCACGCTTCACCATGAACCACAACGACGGCCGACTGAGGGTCTGGAGGCGCCCAGGGCAACGCTTTATTGACACCACTGTCCAAGAAAAGGTGGCCTTTGGTGGAGGTTCTGTAATGGTCTGGGGGGCCTTCAGCCTTCACCACAGAACACCCTTGTATCATGTACAGGGTAACCTGACTGGCCTCCGATACCGGGATGAGATCCTTCAACCGCTGGCTGTGCCTACACTGCAGCAGATGGGACCGACGGCTGTCTACCAGGATGACAACGCTCGCCCCCAAAGGGCAAGGGTGGTCAATGACTTCCTGCAGGAGTCTGGAGTCAACAGAATGGAGTGGCCAGCATGCAGTCCCGATCTCAACCCGATTGAGAACCTCTGGGATGAGCTGGATCGCAAAGTGAGGAGCAACCACCCCCCTCCCAGGGATGCCCAACACCTCTACCAGATGCTGCAGGCTGAGTGGCAGGCGCTTCCACAGAGGATCTTCACCAACCTGGTCAACTCGATGAGGACTCGCTGCGTCGAGTGCCAGAACAGCCATGGCGGTTACACGCATTACTGAACTTTTGGGAGCATCAGAATGCCCTGTCTTGTGATTTCAATGACTTTGGGAAATCAAATTTCGATACGTACCCACTTTGATCAAATGTACACACCAAACGATTGCTCGAAATTGAAGGCAATTGTGTATCGTTATCACTAAAGCATGGAATTAAATGTTTGCCAAACTTCAACGCATTGGCTTTCTTATTTTGAAAGTTATGAATTTTTGTGCAAGTGATCCTTAACTTTTTGTGCGTAGTGTATAATCTATCCCCCACAGAAATTATTTTCTTGAAAAAATATTATTAATCAATTTAATATGGTATTTAATGCACTGATTGTAGCAGAAAGAATGCAATTTCTTACCAAAATCACCTATCTTTGTCTCTCATTGCAAACCGTAACCTGCACAGTACCCCCACATGTAATATACTGACAGAAAGCTCTTTGGTGCACCTTTTGGATAATGACAGCTCAAATTAAAAACAAACTGGGTCAAAGCCACCAAATAAAGAAATTTAAGGAAAATGTGCAGGAGAAAACATAAAAACTTTAGAGGCCGTTTTCTCAAAATGGCCGCCATACAACTTAATGACTTTAAACATACATAACTTCTACATTTTTTTGAGTATAAGCTTTATTCAAATACCAAAATAATCGCAGAATGTACACTTTCCAGTGATATGATATCTCAAAATACCCAAAATGCTAGTTAAGACTGATTTCGTGCTGGGAGGTCACATATAGGTGTATATGTGTATACTGGTGCGTGAGTGCATTTCCTCTACCCCGTACCCCGGTAGATATGCCAGGAACTCTTTCAGTATAGACAGTATCCCTGTCTTCTTGAAATTCTGTGTTAGAAATTTCCTCTTTTCTGTCACTCTTTGCTTCTGATTTGCTCCCTCTTTTTGCCATATTTTTCATGTGTTGCCTTGCTGCCTTGTTTTCCATAAATCCCTGCATGCTTTTTGTTAGAACTGATAACTGAGGGCACGTATGTTTAGTACATATATTTTTAGCACCAAGGTTGCCGGGGGCTCTTTCAGTATAAATAGTATCCCCACCTTCTGAAAATTCTTTGTTTCTGGCGTGTTGCCTTGCTTTCTGTCATTTCTACTTATTTTCTGCCTTAATGGTCCATTTACCCGTATTTTTTCGATAAAGTCTTACGTACTTTTTCTTCCAATTGATAATTGGGTACATGTATTAAGTGAAGTTTTGGCTCTAAGGAGGTGAGATATGCGGAAGCAATTTTAGGTAATTTATGCCTGTTTTTATATGTTTTGGTGTCCTTGTGTATGCTTATATTTGTATTCAGGTGTTTTTTAAAACTCGTCTGTGCGATAAATCGGACAGAATGGTCCTACGCCGGGGGCATGTCCTTAGATTATGTGCGCGAATGCATTGATATGTGTACTTATTTTTTTTTTTTTTCCTGTTCAAGTTTTGTGTTTTGAAGCGGTTATAGCCCTTATATAGCTCTGCGCAGTCGGCTGGGCTTTAAACAACAATAAAAGTAAAGTAAAGCGCCAAGGAAATGTGAAGTGATTAATGACAATTTTTAATACCATGTGCCAGTTTTCATGTACTTAATAATATTTGTGCATTTGTATCATGTTTTTTCTTAATCCTGTTTCATGTACTTAGTTCTATTTGTGCATTTGTATGTTTTTTCTTAATCCTGTTTCATGTACTTTGTTCTATTTGTGCATTTGTATGTTTTTTTCTTAATCCTGTTTCATGTACTTAGTTCTATTTGTGCATTTGTATGTTTTTTCTTAATCCTGTTTCATGTACTTAGTTCTATTTGTGCATTTGTATGTTTTTTTCTTAATCCTGATTCATGTACTTTGTTCTATTTGTGCATTTGTATGTTTTTTTCTTAATCCTGATTCATGTACTTTGTTCTATTTGTGCATTTGTATGTTTTTTTCTTAATCCTGATTCATGTACTTAGTTCTATTTGTGCATTTGTATTTTGTTTTTTCTTAATCCTGATTCATGTACTTTGTTCTATTTGTGCATTTGTATGTTTTTTTCTTAATCCTGATTCATGTACTTTGTTCTATTTGTGCATTTGTATTTTGTTTTTTCTTAATCCTGATTCATGTACTTTGTTCTATTTGTGCATTTGTATTTTGTTTTTTCTTAATCCTGATTCATGTACTTTGTTCTATTTGTGCATTTGTATTTTTTTTTTTCTTAATCCTATTTCATGAATTTTGTTCTATTTTTGCACTTGTGTCATGTTTTTTCCTTAATCCTATTTCATGTACTTTGTTCTATTTGTGCATTTGTGTCATGTTTTTTTCTTAATCCTTCTGGGCTATATTCTTGGATCAGATTAGATTAGTTGTGCGAATGCAGTGATGTGTGTACTTAATTTTGTATTCCAGGTTTTCTTTTTTCCAGGGATTGACGGATTAGATGTCTGTGTGTGTGTGTGTGTGTGTGTGTGTGTGTGTGTGTGTGTGTGTGTGTGTGTGTGTGTGTGTGTGTGTGTGTGTGTGTTCGTTCTTTCGTTGTTTGATTTAACATCTTTTCACTAGGATGACCAGGTATTTCGTTATCCTGGTCGGGAGCTATGGCGTTTGTCCAGGAGGTGGCGAGGCATTGGTACACTGGACTGCACCCTTGATGTTTGTTAACTTTAGCTCGTGGCATGGCCACTGACTTCATGGAATCGGTCTGATAACAGCAGGGAAAGACGTGCTGGCTGCTCGGAAAGACAGCAAACTTGGGATCCCTTTCGGGGCATGTCAGACCAAGCTGAACAGTAAAATGAGCAGCGTTTTGAACACCATGCTTGACCACTTTTATGGCCGTTCAAACAACCCCATGTGGTTGAAGTAAGGCAACGTTTGGAGCTTCCGACTGCTAACTGTCGAGACTATAGTAAGGGGTCAAGGAGCTGGCAGCTATGCAAGCTGGTGGCAAGGTGGGCTGTCACAGAGAGAGATGAAGGCCCAGAGTAAGTTGGTTTGGTTCAGTTTTTACGTCGACACCCACCTCAGGTGATATGGCAGATGGGGATAACTATCCCAGGGAAGGGGGAAAAGGGGGACTTACCTAATTCTATACTGACACCACCAGAACAACAGTGGTGTTAAAATGGGCTGTGAGATGGCCAGTTTTAATAGGGGGATTTATCTACTCCTATACTGACACCACCAGAACAACAATGATGTTAAGATGGGACAGTGAGAATGCCAGTTTTAATGGGGGACTTATCTAATCCTATACTGACACCACCAGAACAACAATGATGTTAAAATGGGACAGTGAGAAGGCCAGTTTGAATGGGGGACTTATCTAATCCTATACTGACACCACCAGAACAACAATGATGTTAAGATGGGACGGTGAGAAGGCCAGTTTTAATGAGATGACCTATCTAATCCTGCACTGACACCACCAGAACAACAATGATAAGATGGGACGGTGAGAAGGCCAGTTTTAATATAGCGCTCCCCGGGATTCGAACCCACAACCATTACCACGTGAATCCGACTCTCAAACCAACTGAGCTACTGGGGCCCGCGGCCCAGAGTAGGGCAAGAGAAGGCTTTTTTATACTCTCGGTCCGGTAGCGGGGCTAGACGTGGTTGGTGCGCATTATGCGAGTATGTCCCGGGGTTTATCATCTCTCCACCTTGCCATTTGGATTGTAAACAAGGTCACTGACGACTTTGTCCGAATGGGTCATGCAACGTATTGACGGCCCCCCTTTCACTTGTTGAAATGGTTATCCAATGGCAATTGAAGCTTGGGAGGTGATTGTCCGGAAGGTGGCAAAGTATTGGAGCTTTGGATCCGATCCGCGCCCTGGTGGTATTTCTTGTTAAACTGGTTAACATAGAATTACCAGCCCCCGATTATCTGTCAAGCCTACTTGAGATCTATGTTCCCTCACGTACCCTCCGCTCTGCCTCCGATCCTCTGACTTTTCGCTTTCCACGCACTAAGCTCAATACCTATGGTCCACGAGCCTTCTCTGTTTCTGGTCCACTCTCCTGGAACAAACTTCCTCTTTCAGTCCGTCAGCAACCTACTTTTGTCTCCTTCAAGTCCGCTCTCAAAACTCACCTTTTCTTCTCTGCATAAAATCCTGACCTCACTCAATCCCCTCTGCAGCCTGTCTCCACTCGGAGGGGAATCACATTGTAATATATAATTATATATAATATGCTCTCTATAATTTTCCATTGCTTTTATTCTTTCTCCCCATTTATAGCCGTGTGCGTGTGTGGGTGTGTGTGTGTGTGTGTGTGTGTGTGTGTGTGTCTGTGTGTGTGTGTGTGTGTGCGTGCGTGCGTGCGTGTGTGTGCGTGCGTGCGTGTGTGTCTGTTTCAGCGCTTAGATTTGATTTTATCAAGATTTTGCGCTATATAAATAAAATATTGTTTTGTATTGTAATTACCAGGTATTTCGTTATTCTGGTCAGAGACAACATTGACGGTATATTTGTATTCAGGTGTGTTTTTTAAATCTCCCCTGTGCGATAAATTGGACGGAGTGGTCAACGCCGGGAGGCATGTCCTTAGATGATGTGGGCGAATGCAATGAGATGTGTAATTTTTTAATATTTTTTTTTCCTGTTGAAGTTTTGTATGTTTTGAAGCGGCTGTAGTCCTGATATGGCTCTGTGCAGTCGGCTGGGCTTTAAACAACAGTAACGATGACAATAACTGTCTGACAAGACTCGGATTTGTGCACATTGCCAAATTTTGTTTGTTTTTCCTTCGTGTGCGTGTAGTTTTGTTGAGCAGTGGATTGTTTTTGCAGCATTTTGCAAGGGACAATTTTTAAAATGTGATCCATGCTCACAAAAGGCACAATAAGTCTCAGTTTGGGCATTTTTAGGTTTTGGTATCACTATAAAGTTTTCAAATGGTACTAAAGCTGAGTTTCAGGCTACAAAAACAAAAAAAGTTATGGGCTTTCAAAGATGACAGTGGTCAAGTCAGCCATTTTGAGAAAAACTGTTGAAGAGAATAGGCCTGAATTGAAATGGTATTGTCAGAAACTCCTTAGCAACATGCATTAAATGTCAACCAAATCAGCTGAAATTCCGTACTCTCTTTGTTTACTTAATTGTCCATCCATCCAAAACAACAGAAAGAAAAATAAATTTAAGAAAAGCGTACTTTAATCACCAAAATGTTGCGGAACTTGTGAATATTTTGAAAGGAGAAGAAAACATTAAAACACACAAAAAAGATACTTATCGATTGAATTCGACTTTATTGTGTTAGGACACGGTGTAAAAGTGGTTATAAAGTATGAAAATGCAGAAAACTCAAAATCGATTTATTGTCCCTGTTCAGAGTTTTCAGCCCACTGCAGCAGAAGGCCTCACCCAACTTATTGTACCTTTAGTCAGAGCGGGTCACAAATATGCTTTAATCATTTCTTTTTTTTATTTTACAGTAATAAACAGGCATCCACAAGAAATGTCGTAACAGAAAATTACATTAATTCAAACACGTTGGAAAAGTAAATGAGGGGCAATTCTCTCTCTCTCTCTCTCTGTCTGTCTGTCTTTGTCTCTGTCTCTCTCTCTCTGTCTGTCTGTCTCTCTATCTGTTTCCTTTTTCTGGGATACTTCGTTTGCTTATCAGCCTGCCTATTTATCTATCCATCTATCTATGCATCTGTCTATCCCCTATGTATTTATCCGTTTTCTTTTGTATTTATTACTGAATTTAGAACTAAGTTCTCTACGTATGATTCATATTTAGTCTTGGCAAATACAGTTTTGATCTCACTTTTTTCAGTTTGCTTGTAAAGGCGTTAGACCACCCAAGGATTCAACCACCACTACACCACAAAAGAGCAGCAACAATACCAGCAGCAGCAGCACCAGTAACAGCAACAGCAGTACCAGTAACAGCAGCTGCAGCACGAACAAGAGAATCAAGAACAAGTGAGCTTTCTACTCAAATTGTTATAGAAAACATAAAAAATACTAGAATAAATATCCGCAAAAGTATAAGAAAAGCAAAACATGACAAAAACAGAAGAAAGATGAGAAAACTACGACATGAAGAAGACACAAGGTAACTCCAACAAGAACAGCTAAAACAAGGACAACAGGAACAAGCAAAGAAGCAGAAAAAAAAATAACAATAGAAAAAACAACAGCAGCAGCAATAACAACAATAGGAGGGACGACACCAACAACAACAATTACAACAGGAGGGACAACAACAACAACAACAACAACAGAAGGAGGGACGACGACAACAACAACAGCAACAACAACAGCAGGAGGGACGACGACATCCACAACAACAACAACAACAACAACAACAGCAGGAGAGACGATGACAACAACAACAGGAGGGTCGACAACAACAACAACAGCAACAACAACAACAGGAGGGTCGACAACAACAACAACAACAACAGCAGGAGGGATGACAACAACAACAACAACAACAGGAGGGATGACAACAACAACAACAACAGCAACAACAGGAGGGACAACAACAACAACAACAGCAGGAGGGACGACGACAACAACAACAACAACAGGAGGGTCGACAACAACAACAACAACAACAACAACAACAACAGGAGGGACGACAACAACAACAACAACAGGAGGGTCAACAACAACAACAACAGCAACAACAACAGCAGGAGGGTCAACAACAACAACAACAGCAACAACAACAGCAGGAGGGTCAACAACAACAACAACAACAACAGTAACAACAGGAGGGACGACAACAACAACAACAACAGCAGGAGGGACGACAATAACAACAACAACAACAGGAGGGACGACAACAACAACAACAACAGCAGGAGGGACGACAATAACAACAACAACAGCAGGAGGGACGACAACAACAACAACAACAGCAGGAGGGACGACAATAACAACAACAACAGCAACAACAGGAGGGACAACAACAACAACAACAGCAACAACAGGAGGGACAACAACAACAACAACAGCAACAACAGGAGGAGGGACAACAACAACAACAACAACAACAACAGCAGGAGGGATGACAACAACAACAGCAACAGGAGGGACGACAACAACAACAACAGCAACAACAACAGGAGGAGGGACGACAACAACTACAACAACAACAACAACAGCAGGAGGGATGACAACAACAACAACAACAACAGGAGGGACGACAACAACAACAACAGGAGGGACGACAACAACAACAGGAGGGACGATGACAACAACAACAACAACAACAGCAGGAGGGACGACAACAACAACAACAACAACAACAGGAGGGACGACAACAACAACAACAGGAGGGACGACAACAACAACAACAACAGCAACAACAGGAGGGACGACAACAACAACAACAACAACAACAACAACAGGAGGGACGACAACAACAACAACAACAACAACAACAACAACAACAGCAGGAGGGACGACAACAACAACAACAACAACAGCAACAGGAGGGACGACAACAACAACAACAACAACAACAACAACAACAACAGGAGGAGGGATGACAACAACAACAACAACAACAGCAACAGGAGGGACGACAACAACAACAACAACAACAACAACAACAGCAGGAGGGATGACAACAACAACAACAGCAACAGGAGGGACAACAACAACAACAACAACAACAGAGGAGGGACAACAACTACAACAACAACAACAACAGGAGGGACAACAACAACAACAACAACAGGAGGGACAACAACTACAACAACAACAACAACAGAGGAGGGACAACAACTACAACAACAACAACAGCAACAGGAGGGACAACAACAACAACAACAACAACAGGAGGAGGGACAACTACAACAACAACAACAACAGCAGGAGGGATGACAACAACAACAACAACAGGAGGGACGACAACAACAACAACAGGAGGGACGACGACAACAACAACAACAACAACAGCAGGAGGGACGACAACAACAACAACAACAACAACAACAACAACAGCTGGAGGGACGACAACAACAACAACAACAACAGCAGGAGGGACGACAACAACAACAACAACAACAGCAGGAGGGACGACAAGAACAAGAACATTGCTGTTGTTGTTGTTGTTGTTGTTGTTGTCGTCCCTCCTGTTGTTGTTGTTGTCGTCCTTCCTGCTGTTGTTGTTGTTGTTGTTGTTGTTGTCGTCCCTCCTGTTGTTGTTGTTGTTGTTGTTGTCGTCCCTCCTGCTGTTGTTGTTGTTGTTGTTGTTATTGTCGTCCCTCCTGTTGTTGTTGTTGTTGTTGTTGTCGTCCCTCCTGCTGTTGTTGTTGTTGTTGTTGTTGTTGTCGTCCCTCCTGTTGTTGTTGTTGTTGTTGTCGTCCCTCCTGTTGTTGTTGTTGTCGTCCCTCCTGCTGTTGTTGTTGTTGTTGTTGTCGTCCCTCCTGTTGTTGTTGTTGTTGTTGTTGTTGTCGTCCCTCCTGCTGTTGTTGTTGTTGTTGTTGTTGTTGTCGTCCCTCCTGTTGTTGTTGTTGTTGTTGTTGTCGTCCCTCCTGTTGTTGCTGTTGTTGTTGTTGTCGTCCCTCCTGCTGTTGTTGTTGTTGTTGTCGTCCCTCCTGTTGTTGTTGTTGTTGTCGTCCCTCCTGTTGTTGCTGTTGTTGTTGTTGTCGTCCCTCCTGCTGTTGTTGTTGTTGTTGTCGTCCCTCCTGTTGTTGTTGTTGTTGTTGTTGTCGTCCCTCCTGTTGTTGTTGTTGCTGTTGTTGTTGTTGTCGTCCCTCCTGCTGTTGTTGTTGTTGTCGTCCCTCCTGTTGTTGTTGTTGTTGTTGTCGTCCCTCCTGTTGTTGTTGTTGCTGTTGTTGTTGTTGTCGTCCCTCCTGTTGTTGTTGTTGTTGTCGTCCCTCCTGTTGTTGTTGCTGTTGTTGTTGTTGTCGTCCCTCCTGTTGTTGTTGTTGTTGTCGTCCCTCCTGCTGTTGTTGTTGTTGTTGTTGTCGTCCCTCCTGTTGTTGTTGTTGTTGTTGTTGTCGTCCCTCCTGCTGTTGTTGTTGTTGTTGTTGTTGTCGTCCCTCCTGTTGTTGTTGTTGCTGTTGTTGTTGTTGTCGTCCCTCCTGTTGTTGCTGTTGTTGTCGTCCCTCCTGCTGTTGTTGCTGTTGTTGTTGTTGTCGTCCCTCCTGTTGTTGTTGTTGTTGTCGTCCCTCCTGCTGTTGTTGTTGTTGTTGTTGTTGTTGTCGTCCCTCCTGCTGTTGTTGTTGTTGTTGTTGTCGTCCCTCCTGTTGTTGTTGTTGTTGTTGTCGTCCCTCCTGTTGTTGTTGCTGTTGTTGTTGTTGTCGTCCCTTCTGCTGTTGTTGTTGTTGTTGTCGTCCCTCCTGCTGTTGTTGTTGTTGTTGTTGTTGTTGTCGTCCCTCCTGTTGTTGTTGTTGTCGTCCCTCCTGCTGTTGTTGTTGTTGTTGTTGTTGTTGTCGTCCCTCCTGTTGTTGTTGTTGTTGTTGTTGTTGTTGTTGTTGTTGTTGTCGTCCCTCCTGCTGTTGTTGTTGTTGTTGTTGTTGTTGTCGTCCCTCCTGTTGTTGTTGTTGTCGTCCCTCCTGCTGTTGTTGTTGTTGTTGTTGTCGTCCCTCCTGTTGTTGTTGTTGTTGTCCTCCCTCCTGTTGTTGTTGTTGTTGTTGTCGTCCCTCCTGCTGTTGTTGTTGTCGTCCCTCCTGCTGTTGTTGTTGTTGTCTTCCCTCCTGTTGTTGTTGTTGTTGTTGTCGTCCCTCCTGTTGTTGTTGTTGTTGTCTTCCCTCCTGTTGTTGTTGTTCTTGTTGTTGTTGTCCCTCCTCCTGTTGTTGTTGTTGTTGTCGTCCCTCCTGCTGTTGTTGTTGTTGTCTTCCCTCCTGTTGTTGTTGTTGTTGTTGTCGTCCCTCCTGTTGTTGTTGTTGTTGTCGTCCCTCCTGCTGTTGTTGTTCTTGTTGTTGTTGTCCCTCCTCCTGTTGTTGTTGCTGTTGTTGTTGTTGTTGTTGTTGTCCCTCCTCCTGTTGTTGTTGTTGTTGTTGTTGTCGTACCTCCTGCTGTTGTTGTTCTTGTTGTTGTTGTTGTTGTCGTCCCTCCTGCTGTTGTTCTTTTCTTCCCAGTTGAAGTTGTGTATGTGTTTTGAAAGGGTTATAGCCCTGATACGGCTCTACGCAGTCGGCTGGGCTTTAAACAAGAATAATAATATTTGCAGAACAAAGTAATTCGCGGAGTAGGCTTACAGTTTTTATATTTGCAATTATAAGCGTAGCACTTGCCTTGCAGCAAAAGCAAATTGAATGTTGGATCAAATTTAAAATGTCTGTCACATACTCCGTTGGGATAACCACTTCACCCCGTAGACTGCTTTATTTTGTTTATTTACTGTGAAAATATTTCATTCGTGAACTACTTTGAACATTATATATTGGAAGTTTGGAAATATTCACGTGCACGCTGGTATTACCTTTGATCAGCAGCACAATTCATCCCGAAATTAAATGGATGAAGTCAGTTAATCATTTCCAACAAAGAAGTTGCTATAAATAAATTCACTGGTCAATGCAAGGCTAGCATCGCGCCATATTGGTTTCCATCTAATTTGATTCCGCATGAAACTGTTCCGAGTTAAATCAACAGACATGAACTGCTGTTTAATGATGCGGCAAGATTTCTTTCTCTTTTTCTCGCTCTCCCTATCTGTATTCTGTCTGTCTGTCTGTTTGTCTGTCTATCTATCTGTCTTCTCCTTATGTCTTTGTCACTGTCTCCATCTGTCTGTCTCTGTCTCTGTCTGTTTTGTCTCCCTCTTTCTTCCCCCCCTCTCTCTCCCTCACATGCGTGTGTGCGTGAGTGTATCTGTGTATCTGTGTGGGAGTATGTGGGAACCTGTGTGTGTGTGTGTGTGTGTGTGTGTTCGTTCGTTGCTTGATTTAACGTCTTTTCACTATAAGTGATATTAGACGAGTGTGTGTGTGTGTGTATGTGTATGCGCGTGTGTGTGTGTGTGGTGAGTGAGTGTGTGTGTGTGTGTGTGTGTGTGTGTGTGTGTGTGTGTGTGTGTGTGAGTGTGTGTGTGTGTGTGTTAGGCATATGTGTGTGGTGTGTATGTGTGTATGTGTGTGTGTGTGTGTGGTAGGCATAATGTATATGTGTGTATGTGTGTGTGTGTGTGTGTGTGTGTGTGTGTGAGGGCATGTGTGTGTGTGTGTGTGTGTGTGTGTGTGTGTGTGTGTGTGTGTGTGTGGTGTGTGTGCGTCTGAAAGAGTGTTTGCGCGTTAAATGCACACGAGACAGAGACAGACAGACAG
>JAPXFY010000029.1:17340794-17365794 GCA_030674185.1 Monoplex corrugatus
AGAGAGACACAGAGACAGAGAGAGAGACACAGAGACAGAGATAGAGACAGAGACAAACAGACAGACAGAGGCAGTGTGTCCGCACAGCATGTCAAAGTTGACGAATGTCGACCACACAATCTATGCTGAAAACGACCCTGATTTCCTCTGTCAAACAAATCCCTAGCTGTCAGGTTGGACAAAACCCCATCCTGTCTATCTCCCCCACCCACCACCACCCTGCCCTCCCTCCCTCATCCATTCCAACTGTTCAGACCTTCACGTGCCAGGGTTACTGGCATGTCAACGTGACATGCACCACTATGTCAGCAGGAATGGCTGGCTGATTGTATTCTTAGTCTTTTACAAGCCCAGGTTCGACGGATCTCTTTTCAATCTGAAAAGACTGAAGTCGGAACGACTGACGACTGAAGTGTTGATCAGAGAGTTGCTTTTCGCTGATGCTACTGCGACAGCGGCTCACTGTGAAATCGAGCTTCAAAGTCTAGTCGATCGTTTAGCGGAAGCATGCGATCTCATCCGGTTAAAAGGAATATCGAACACACACACACACACACACACACACACACACACACACACACACACACACACACACACACACACACACACACACACACACACACACACATTTCTGACTTACGAACATAAGAATAAAAAAGTGACTATAAAAAGGAGGAAAATTTCGAGAATGTAGAGTAGGAAGATGATGATGATGATGAACATGATGAATGTGATGTTGGCAGTGATGATAAAGAAAAAAGATGATGGAGAAGACGGAGAAGAAATTTAAACATAAAGAATGAAATCTAAATATAGTGGTACAAATGAACATAACTTGAAAAAGAGGATTTTCATGATGATGATGGTGATGACGACGATAGTAATGATAATGATGACGACGATGATGATGTTTAAGAAGAAGAAAAAAAAAGAAGATAGATACGTATTTTCAAAACTGAAGAATAAGAAATGAACATAGCAATGCAAGTGAAAGTTTAAAAAAAATGCTGCTGCTGCTGCTGATGATAATGATAACGAAGAAGAACAAAAAGAAGATGGACACATATTTTTCAAAGTGAAAAATAAGAACGGAAGACGAAGGTGAAAATAAGTAAATAAAACGAGACACAAGGCATTCTAACAATCTGCCTTTTTGTAAAAAACAAACAAACACGGAAAATCCAGGTTTTGTGCTTCTCAGAATCACTGTATCCCAAAAAGAACAATGGCCAGAGCCCCGGCACCGTATGAGCACTGCCACTCCAGAAGGCAATGACAAACCGTTGATTGTTATTTCTGTCAAAAACCACGTGAGAAAGGGACGACCGCATACCTCCTATTTCAATAACATCGCTGAAGGCTGTGGTCTGGAGATCCAGGAGGTCGCCCACAGATGTCTTAATCGTGTGACCTGGAGAAAACTTGAGTTGAGCGTGGCTCTTACCATCGATCCCAGCGAAGGAGAGAGATGAGAGGAGATGAGAATTATTGCCACCTCCAAAAAAATCATCGAATAAAACTAGACGTGAAGCGAGGACAGTAGTAGACTGTCATCACAATGAAAATAGACTGTAAACACTCAGGTGTTTCTGAGACATTCCTGTGTACACACCTTCCTTTAATTAAAGGGCTGATTTCAGGTATTTTGTTTAGTTTGGTCACTGTGACCTTGAAAAAAAAGCATCAGATAAAATAAAACTTGACATGCATGCTGGGTGTTTTTCATGTTTCCATAAGCCAGCCACTGACATGACTTACAGAGAGAGAAAAAGAGGAGGGAGGGAGAAGGGGAGAGAAAAAAGGAGAGGGGCGAAACAGAGGGAGAGACAGAGGGAGAGAAAGAGAGAAGGGACAGAAGGGGGTGAGAGAGAGAAGTGAAGAGGGAGAAATAGGGGAGAGAAAGAAAGAGGGGACAAGAGAGAGAGAGAGAGAAGTTGTCGATTTCGTCGTCAGTATTTGTGGAAGTTGGCGCATATATTTGAATGATGTTAATATCAAATGGCTTGCCATCCAAACTAATAAAACTGGGTATTTCATGTGTGTCTCTACCAGAGCATACAATTTTATGCTTGCCTGATGTTATCATGCCTGATCTTTTCCATCTAACCTCCCCTAGCCCTACAATATTGATGTTAAGCCTTTCCATTGACATTTCATAATGCTTCTTTTTGCAATAATGTTCTTACATTCCAAGTAGCAATTTCTATATTTTTGAATTTGATTGCAGTAGCTTGATGACGATCGGGTGTCACCTGTGCAGCATGACATTCCGCAGCGGACGAAGGTGCTCCATAGGAGCCCCTATTTACGTCGTTTGGTTTTCCTTTCATTCGGCTGGTCATGCGTATCGTGGATGGTGATTTTCCGTTGCCTTCCATCGGTTTTTGTACGGACTATCCGCTGGCATTTGTCGTTTCCACGACTACCCACAAGGCAGTGATGGTTTTCTGTCAAGGTTTTACTACTCCTTTAGCCTTGGTCTCTCCTGAGATAACCACAAGTCAGTGTTTTTATTTTCTGTAAGGGTTACTCACTTAGCCCTAACCCTAATCCTAAACCCTAAACCTAAACACTAACCCTAACCCTACCCTAACCCTAACCCTAACCCTAACCCTAACCCTAATCCTAAACCCTAAACCCTAAACCTAAACACTAACCCTAAACCCTAAACATAACCCTCACCCTCACCCTAAACCCTAACCCTAACCCTAACCCAACCCTAACCTAACCCTAACCCTAACCCTCACCCTAACCCTCACCCTAACCCTCACCCTCACCCTCACACTAACCCTCACACTAACCCTCACCCTAACCCTCACCCTCACCCTACCCTACCCTAACCCTAACCCTACACCAACCCTAACCCTCACCCTCACCCTAACCCTCACCCTCACCATAACCCTAACCCTAACCCTCACCCACCTACCACCCTCACCCTAACCTCACCCTCACCCTCACCCTAACCCTCACCTTAACCCTAACCATAACCATAACACCCTCACCCTAACCCTAACCCTCACCCTAACCCTAAACCCTAACCACCTCACCCTCACCCTAACTCTAACCCTAACCCTCACCCTCACCCTAATCACCCTCACCCTCACCCTCACCCTAACCCTCACCCTAACCCTAACCCTAACCCTCACCCTCTAACCCTAACCCTAACCCTAACCTGACCTCACCCTCACCCTCACCTCACCCTACCCTACACCCTCACCCACCCTAACCCTCACCCTAACCTACCCCTACCCTAACCCTAACTCTAACCCTACCCCTAACCCTAACTCTAAACCCTAAACCTAAACCAAACCCTAACCCTAACCCTTAACCCTGACCCTTAACCCTCACCCTCACACTCACCCTAAACCCTCACCCTCACCCTAACCCTAACCCTAACCCAACCCCTACCCTACACCCCTCCACCCCTCACCCTAACCCTCACCCCACCCTCACCCCCAACTCTTACCCTAACCCTAACCTCCCCTCCCCTAACCCTAACCCTATCCCTATCCCTAACACTAACCCTCACCCTCACCTCACCCTCACCCTAATCCTAACCCTAAACCCTCACCATCGCCCTCACCCCACCCTAACCCTAACCCTAACCTAACCCTAACCCTAAACCTAACCCTCAACCTAACCCTCACCCTAACCCTACCAACCCTCACCCTACCCTCACCCTCACCCTCACCCTAATCCTAACCCTAAACCCTTACCATCACCCTCACCCTCACCCTCACCCTAACCCTAACCTAACCCTAACCAACCCTAAACCTTAACCCTCACCCTAACCCTCACCCTCACCCTAACCCTCACCCTAACCTTAAACCCTAACCCTCACCCTACCCCTACCCCCTAACCCTCACCTTCACCCTCACCCTAACCCTAACCCTAATCCTCACCCACTCACCCTAACCCTCAACCCTAACCCTCACCCTAACCCTCAACTTACCCCTACCCCTCACCCTCACCCTACCCCTACCCCTAAACCCTCACCCTCACCTTCACCCTAAACCCTAACCCTAACCCTAACCAATCCTCACCCTCACCCTAACCCTAACCCTAACACCCTCACCCTAACCCTAACCTACCCCTAAACCTAACCCTAAACCCTAAACCTCCACCCTAACCCTCACCCTCACCCTCACCCTAACCCTAACCTAACCCTCCTTCACCCTCATCCTCACCCCACCCTAACCCTACCCCTACCCTACCCTAACACCCCTCACCCTCACCTCACCCTCACCCTAACCCTACCCCTAAACCCTACTCCTAAACCTATACCCTACTAAACCCTACCCTAACCTCACCCTAACCCTCACCCTCCTACCCTAACCCTCACCTGACCCTTAACCATTAACCTTAACCTTAACCCTTAACCCTTATCCTCACCCTAAACCTCACCCTCAACCTCACCTCACCCTAACCCTCACCCTCACCCTAAACCCTCACCTCACCCTAACCCTCACCCTCACCCTAAACCCTCACCCTAAACCCCTAACCCCCCCCTACCAACCCTAACTCCCAACCCCCTAACCCAACCCTACCCCACTACCCTACACCCTCACCTCACCCTACCACCTAACCCTACCTCACCCCTCACCCTACACCTAACCCTACACCCTACCCAACCCTCCCACAAACCCTACCCCTACCCTAACCAACCCCACCCACCCAACCTACCCCTCCCTAACACCACCCCTAACCCTAACCTACCAAACCTACCTCCCCTAACCTACCCTAACCTAAAACCTACCCTACCCCTCACCACCTACCATACCTAACCCTAACCCCAACCCTACCCCCCCTAAACCCTACACCCTACCACTAACCCTACCTAACCCTACACACCACCTACCACCTAACACCCTAACCTAACACCCTAACACCCTAACCCTACACCCTAACCCTACACCCTAACCACCACCCTACCCACCCTAACCACCTAACCTCCCACAACCCACCCTAACCCACCCTACCCTAACCCACCCACACCCTAACCAACCCTACCACCCCTAACCTAACCACTCCCAACCCTAACCCTACCCAAACCCTACCCTAACCCACCCACCCAACCACCTCAACCACTACCCAACCCTACCAACACCTACCTACCCTCACCTACCACTACCCCCAACATAACCCAACCCTACCACCCCCAACCACCCTAACCCCTCACCTCACCTACCCTAACCCTACCTCCCCTAACTAACCCTAACCCTACACCTACACCTACCCTAACCCCTACCCTACCACCCTCACCTACTAACCCAACCTCAACCTCACACCCCCTAACCTAACCTAACCACCAACCACCTAACCTCACCCTCACACCCACCCTCACCCTAACACCCTACCCCTAACCCTAACCCTACACCCTAACCCTAACCCTACCACCCTAACCCTACACCTAACCTACCCCTACCCACTACACTAACCCTACCCTACACCTAACCCTACCTACCCTCAACCACCTACCCCTACCCAACCCTAAACCTAACCCTACCCTAACCACCTAACCCTAACCCCTAACCAACCCTAACCTACCCCCCACCTACCACCCCTACCTACCCCTAACCACCTACCTACCCTAACCCTAACCTCACAACCCTAACCCCTACAACCCTAACCCTACCCTCACCACCCTACACCCTAACCCTAACACCCTACCTAACCACCCTAACCTAACCACCCTACCTCCCTAACCCTAACCAACCCTACCCTACCACTAACCTAACCCTAACCTAACCCTAACCCTAAACCCCTAACCTAACCCACCCTACCCTAACCCCCCTAACTAACCCTACCCCCTAACCCTAAACACCCTACCTAACCCTCACCCTACCCTAACCCTACCCTAACCCTACCTAAACCCTCACCCTCCTCACCCTAACCCTAACCCTAACCCTAACACCCTCACCCTAACCCTAACACCTAACCTAACCCTACACCCTAACCCTAACCTAACCCTAATCCCTAACCCTACCACATACCCTACCTAACCCTCACCTCCTAACCCTACCCTAACCCTAAACCCTACACCCTAACCCCTAACCCTAACCCTACACCCCTACACCCTAACCCTAACCAACCCTACACCCTAACCCTACACCCTAAACCTAACCCTACCTACTAACCCTACACCCTCACCCTACACCCTACACCCTAACCAACCCTAACCACCTAACCCTAAACCCTAACCTACCCTAACCCTCACCACCTCACCCTCACCCTAACCACCCTAACCACCCTCACCCTCACCCCCCTAACCCCCCCAAACCCTAACCCTAACCCCAACCCTAAACCCAACCCTAACCTAACCCTAACATAAATCTTTATAGTCCAACGGTATTACATTATTAGCGCATATGTCAGCATTGCATATTTACTGTTACAACTCAATCTTTCATTGCCCAAAAAGACGAAGAGAGATAGAGACAGAGAAAAAACTCTTTCAAAAACGAGAAAGAAAGAGATCATAGAGAGACATACAAAGAGAGAGAGAGAGAGAGAGAGAGAGGGGAGAGAGAGATAGAGAGGAGGGAAAGAGACAGACAGACAGACAGACAGAGACAGACAGACAGGCAGGCAGGCAGATAGACAGACAGAGACAGAGACAGACAGACAGAGAGACAGAGGAGGGACGAAGACGAGACAAAGAGAGGCAAATGCAGATAGAGACAGTGAGAGACAGAAACAGACAAAGAGGGAGAGAGAGAGGGGGTGGAGGGAGTGAGAGAAAGACAGAGAGAAGGACAGAGAGAAAGAGATCACCAAGAGATAGAGAGAGAGACATGTCAGAAAGAGAAACACAGAGAAACGCAGAGAAAGAGAAAGAGAGAGAGAGAGAAGAGAGAGAGAGAGAGAGAGAGATGGAGAGAGAGAGAGAGAGAAGAGAGAGAGAGAGTGTGTGTGTGTGTGTGTGTGTGTGTTGTGGTAGGTAAAGAGTGGAAATTTTTCCCATCTCCAACCTCTTGGAGATGTTTCCCATCTCCAATCTCCTGGAGATTTTTTCCCACATCCAGTCTCCTGGAGATTTTTCCCATCTCCAATCTCCAAAGTCAACATGTGCGAAGACCTATTAGTGCCTCAAACCCCATTGTGTAAATATGTATTTGCACGCAGAACATCAGATAAACACGTTTAAATATCACGAAAATATTTGTCAACGTTTGGTGGCCTGTGCAAGCATGAAACCTCCCATCGTGCATCCACCCTCTTAAATGGAGTACGACTGCCTTAAAGAATGGTGAATAAAAAGAAAAGAAAAACACGAACAAACAAAACCCGCAACATACGTGAACCAGACGTGAGGCACGTAGGCCCACCGGCGTGTGGACATGCCCTGGTGCCCTCGAACCAGACCCCCACAGCTATGGGTAAATAGCACCACTGCCTTATGGGTGTCTCTCTCTCTGTCTCTGTCTCTCTCTGTCTCTCTCCGTCTCTCTCTGTCTCTCGGTCTCTCTCTGTCTCTCGGTCTCTCTCCGTCTCTCTCTCTCTCTCTCTGTCTTTGTCTGTCTCTGTCTGTCTGTCTCTCTATCTATCTTTGTCTGCCTGTATGTCTTTGCCTCTGTCTCTCTCTGTCTCTGCCTCTCTTTCTCTTTTCTTTCTTTTTCTCTCTTTTTTTCTCTCTTTCTCTCCTCTCTATGCCACTTCCTTCTTTCTCTCCTGTGCCTCTCCTTCTTCGTCTTCTCTCTCTTCTTTCTCTCTGTGTTTGTTTCTCTGTCTCTTTCTGTGTCTTTTAGTCTCCTTACGTCTGTCTGTCTGTCTGTTTGTCTGTCTGTCTGTCTGTCTCTCTATCTCTCTGTCTCTCTTTCTCTCTCTCTCTCTATCCACACACACACACACACACACACACAACATACACACACCACACACGCACACACACATACGCAGACGCACACCCACACACAAACACACACACACTCACTCACCCACACACACACACACACACCACACACACACACACACACGTAACACACACACACACACACACGTACACACACACACACAACACACACACACACACACACACACACACTCACATATATGCACACACACACGTACAATATGTTTATATTTTACATCATTTCAAGGAGCAGTTATGGGTTAAATGACAAAAAATCATCTGAAGTCATAGCCTCAGTGCTTCAACCCCATAAAATTGGCGCACTCGTTGCACCCCTCTGACTAAACTGCCTTATACATGATAATAAAAAAGGCAGCCAAGGCGTGACCAACTCGTCGCTAGATGCCACGAGCGATGAACTTGATAAGGATTTTGTGCAACACTCCCCTGACATTCTCTCGTTAAGCTGTGACGTCAGCAGGGGTCGGTTTTATTGCGAATTAGCAGCCAAATGATTAAGCGTAGTCTTTGAGGGGTTAAAGCGTAGTCGTCGGCAAAGAAGATGCCATGATCCAATTACAAACTAGCCACAGACAAGGCTCGAATGTCAACGGTTTAATTATAGCCTATAAAGGGTTAAAATATAGTGTTTGGGGAAGAATCTCCATCAAAAGGTCAAAATGAAGTCTTTGGGTAACAACATCCAATGATCGGTTTGTAAGGTAGCCCTTGGTAAGGCTAGCAGTCAGAGGGTTAAAGTCTAGTCTTTCAGCGCTTACAATCCAGTCTTTAGGGAAGAGGATCCAATTATCCAATTATAAGATAACTTTGAGTGAGACTTAGCAGCCAAAAGCTAAAATGTAGTCATCGGAGAACAGCATTTAATCCTGACATTATGGGACAGATTTTGCAAAGGCTTCCCATCTAATCACCCTTCAGAAAGAAATCTTTTCCCAGGAGGATTTCATTGCCTTTTCCCCCCTCATGCAGCTTGCTCAAAGAAAAAAAAAGCGATGGATCAGCGTGTACTTGTCAGTTGGCTTGTCTACAATGAAAACATTTACTCACACTGTGTGAGTAAACATCAGTTTGACATCTAGTGACGGTATCCCCCAAAGAGACCAGTCACCCTTACAATCTGTTTGGAAGAAGAGACATAGTCACCCTTGCAATGTTTTTGAAAGAAGTCTGTTCATCACATCTAGTTGTCGATGTAATCTTTACACAGTGTCTCTAAATGGTTTATTCATAAGGTCTTTGTTCTTTCCTGAAAAGCGCTTGTACAATCGTTTTTCTCATCGATTATGTGCAGTTCTGAGAGAGAGAGAGAGAGAGAGAGAGAGAGAGAGAGAGAGAGAAGACAGACAGACAGACAGACAGACGCGGACGGACAGAGAGACAGGCAGAGAGAGAGATATATATATATACGTATGTGTGTTTGTGTGTGTATGTCTATTGCATATATGTGTGCATGTGTGTGAAAGAGAGAGGGGGCAAAGAGAGGGGAGAGAGAGAAACAGAGAGAGAGAGGAATGTGCATATGTGTTTGTGTGTTTCTGTATGCGTGTGTGTATGTGTGCATGTGTGTGTGTGTGTGAGAGAGAGAGAGATGTGTGTGTGTGATGTGTGCATGTGTGTGTGTGTGCAAGAGAGAGAGAGAGAGCAGAGAGAGACAGAGAAAGAGAAAGAGAGGGAGAGAGAGAGAGGAGAGAGAGAGAGAGAGAGAGAGAGAGAGAGAGAGTAAAATGCCTTGTAATGTGTTTGAAAGGAGTCTGTTCATCACAACCATTGTCGATGTAATCTTTACACAGTCTCTAACTGGTCTATTCACGAGTCTTTTATCTTTTCTGAAGAGAGTGTGTAGAATCGTTTGTCCTCATCGATTATATCCAGTTTTGAGACAGAGAGAGGGAGAGAGAGAGAGAGAGAGAGGGGAGAGAGAGAGAGAGAGAGAGAGAGAGAGAGAGAGAGAGAGAGAGACAGACAGAGAGAGAGAGACTGAGAGATGTGTATGTGATGACCCCAGCCGGCGCAGTTCTCCTGCATACCTGATGAAGAGGTTGTAAGAACATATACTTAAGGTAGGGATTATCCTATAACCCTGAGGTCGTTGGGGAGTGAGGTGGTAGAGAACTCAACTTTTCTCGGAGCTATCATTATCAGGGCGGGTGCCAATCTCCTCTCCTTTGTTGCTTTACTTGTCCCTGAATTTAAAGAGGGTCAGGTACCCATTCACAGCTGGGTAGACTGGAGACTGCGTGCACGTACGAGAGTTTCATGGTGTGATCCACTCCGGTGTCATCTCGTGTGGACAGATTAGAAGGCGAGTGCAATACCTGTGCGCCAACATGGCTTCTTGAAAAATAAGTCACATTATTCATAAATGATAACAAATTTACATTATTGCAAATCATGAGGGAAAGGTGGGAGAGAGAGAGAGAGAGAAAAGAGATAGAGAGAGAGAGCGACAGACAGACAGACAGAGAGAAAGAGAGAGAGACAGGCAGACAAAGACAGACAGACAGAGAAGAGAGAGAGAGAGAGAGAGAAGAGAGAGTTAAATGTACATCGTCCTTAAGTCACAAAACAAAACAATGGGATGGATGGGGATGGGACTGGGATTTTGTTAATTTCCAGGTCTGTTACATTTCGATGCAATCCACAATCTGTAGTAATCCCAAATGCAAATTATCAGTGATACATAATTATACATTTATATCACCTGTATGACACTACATCAACATCAATCTAATTTCCTTGATGTATGATTTTCATCAATAGTTAATTAATCGACGTGTACATAAATCCGTTACTCAACCCATAACCATTTTATTATTTGTCGTCAGTGGACATTCCGCCAACATATCAATCAGTTGATCAATCATTTCATAAATTGAATCATACAACCAATTGATGAATCACTATATCCATCCATTAGTCCATGGATGAATAGTTTATCCATATGATTGTTCATCAAGTCCGTGCAGTCTACTTATCAGTCAATAAGTCATCGATCAGGCTGTTTAACTTACTAACCTATCAATCAATCAAAATGCCATCAAGTTTAATAATCGTTCATTCAGTCTACCGCCCATCTATCTTTCCCAACCTCCAACATACAAGTACATCCCAACTCTTGAGTATGAGCCGTCCTTCTGACCTGTTGTGGTAGGTACATGAATAGACGTAGTCATGATATTCCTTCGTCACCTATCGAATACCATAGTGCTAAAATGTTCTGCATGATCGCTTGTCAAAATAACTTTGATTTGTTATCATATTTTCATATCTTTTTTTCATCTGGGACCACACAGAAGGAGAGAGAATCTTATAATTTATTTCGTCTCTCCCCTTTTGAAATGTTCTCAATAATTTTCGAGGTTGGCCGGGTGTGTGTGTGTGTGTGCACGTTGTTTTTGCCCTCACGATGCAGGCAGTATGTTGCTGCACAGTCTGCATACTCCGTCTTTGGTGTGCATACATAGCTGGATGTTTTTATGTTTTTATAACCCAGCCACTGATATAATGTACAGGATCTTTAACGTGCATGATTGGTGATCCACGTGGGTATACATGTACTCACGAAGGGGTTCAGACGTGGCACGTCTGCACACATTATTGCCAGTGAGATCAGAAAAGTCTCCATACTTTAACCATCAGGTGGAGATGTCTGGGCGGATCGAACTCAGGACCCTTCAACTGAATGTCCAACGTGTACGCTATGGACTGCTGAGTCACTCATACGTTTTCAACTATGGTTAGATGGGCGCCCGCATTGTCAACACAGAAGAAGATGAAAAAATAAAAGAAAAAAAAGAAAAAAGGGAGGAAGGGAGATAGGAAGGAGGGGGTAGTCAAATTTACACCTTTTTTGTTGTTGTTATTGTTGAACACCAGGTAGACCCAGGGAGAAAATACTGGATTAACTTACAGGGTTGCTGAGGACAGACAGGGTGGAAAATGTGTTTGCAGTGACAAAGAATAGATGCATATGGAGGGTAATAATCGCCAACGCCATGCAGGAGGGCACTTGATGATGATGATGATGATGATTGTTATTGTTGTTTAAAGGCCAGCCGACTGCGTGGAGCCATATCAGGGTTATGACCGCTTCAAAACATACAAAATTCAAAGGGAAAACAAACAAAAAAACAAAAAACAAAAAAAGGAAAATTAAGTACACATATCAATGCATTCGCACATATAATCTAAGGACATGCCCCAGGCGTTAACCAATCCGTCCAATTCATTGCACAGGGGATTAAAAGACACATCTGAAAACAAATTTCAGCATACCTAAGGACATCAAAACATATAAAAACGGGCCTAAATTACCTAAAATTGTTTCCGCATATCTAACCTCCCTAGAGAAAATGCACTTACATGCACGCACCCAATTACCAATCCTAAGAAAAAGTACGTAACACTTTATCGAATACATACAGGTAAATGGATCAGCAAGGCAAAAAATGACACGAAGAAGTGACAAAGCACAGGAGGAAGAAAGAAAGAGAGTGACAGAAAAGGGGTATTTCAAGCACACAATTTCTAGAAGGTGGAGATACTATTTATACTGAAAGAGCCCCCGGCATCCCCACAGCGGGAACTTTACACAACATACCAATCATTTTATCGTAGCGCTTTACGTAAATATGATAGCGTACAGTGAATTACACACAAAGCCAGCTGGTCGAAAATTTGCTTGTTTTGATTTGTTTGTTTTTGTTATATTAAATACGCGTTTCGGTTCATTTTTGTTTATTCCTGGTTCCTGTTTGCTTGAACGTAGGCAGTCACTGTGATTTAGATTTGTCTTATTTTAAACGACTGCTTTCTATTAGTGTCACATTGTTTAGTATAACTTCAATCTTGTATCACATCGTTCTCTTCCTTATCATAAAGTGAGTGATGTCACGTTTTCTGTCAAATCTTCATTTTTGTCTTGTCTTTGTATTTCTGCTCAGCTAAACATCATGGAACTTGAAGCACTGTTTTCCCCCTTAGTTTTCTTTATCCTTTGTTGTCTTTTGTGTTGCTTTAAAAAGACAAGTTGGCTGAAAATTTGCGCCTGTCCTGTCCTGTCCTGTTTCGTCTCATCTTGTTTTTATCTTGTTTTGTTTTCTCCATTGCGCGTCTTGGTGCAATTTCAAACAGATATATTTCTGGTTCCATAACTTCAGTATAAAAAGCTTTGTGTAGATGTGATGGTCTAGACGTTTACCAAGTGTTAAAAACACGCCATGTGCCAATTAGTCTATGAAAGGCTTCATGTGTACATGTAGGCTTCAGACTGATAAGTTTAAATACCTGGGAACGGTCATCTCACCAGACGGCAGATCCACATCAGAAATAGCCAGCAGAATGGGCTAAATTGAAACAGCATTCAAGAAGATGAAAATTGTTCTTACCAAAAAAGAAATGTCTAGATCTGTCAACTAACATCGGGAAGACTTTTTGAGTGCTTTATATAGAACCGATACTGGTGTACGGTTGTGAGGCGAGGACAGTCAACACACAACGTCAGAACAAAATTGAGGCAACTGAAATGTTGTTTCTAAGAAGAATGTTGAGAGTTACATGGACAGCAAAGAAAACAAATGAGACAGTCTTGAAGGAGGCAGACACAAGGAGATCATTAATAAAGAAGATTATGAAAAGACAAACAACATTTATAGGCAATTTTATGAGGAAAGAGAAATTAGAGCATATAGTCATTACAGAAAAACTGGAAGGAAAGAGAGCATCAGGTGGACTCAGGGAGAAAATATTGTGGCTGAGGACAGAGAGGGTGGGAGATGTGCTTGCAGCGACAAGGGATAGATTCGTGTAGAGGGCCATGATCGCCAACGCCATGCGCCAGGGCACATGATGATGATGATGATAATGATGATGATGTACTGATCAGTCTATTCTAAGGCTTTATGCGCATGTCATGGTACAAAAGTAATAACGCATCATTACCAATCGGTCTATTCTAAGACTGTTATAATGAATGGTACTGAGCAACACGTCATGTACCAATCGCCCTACATTCAATACATTATGCAAATAGGAGGGTATAGAGCGACGTTCCAAATGGTTGCAGTGGTTTCGTATTTCTCGCTGCTTTTTTTTATCACTTGACAAGCTAGTAGATTAGAGCGTCAGTGTGAGAATGCTGCATTTGATGGCTGATCTCCGTACTGAAGCAATTATCTTTGGTCTCTTTGTCTGGTGGTCTCTTTGTCCTTCTAACAAAGGCATTTTTAGGTCAGTTGATCACGTTTCAGATTTCAGTCTTCAAAACACTTTATCACTTCAGGATAGTAGCATTAGGTCCTACTGTACCCGTCTAACAGCTAGTCTTTATTAATCTACACATACACTGAAAGCATATCAAAAAGAAACCAACAAAGAAACAAAGAAGAAGAAGAAGAACGACAAAACCACCACATGAATTATAACACATACCATACGAAAGAAGTTAAGAATAGTAAAAAGACAAGAAGAAAGGAAATGAAGCATTAAGAACAAACAAGCAAGGGGAGGGAGATGCATGTCAACTGACGCTAAGGGAGGGAGAGGCATGTCAACTGACGCTAAGGGTAGGGAGAGGCATGTCAACTGACGCTAAGGGGAGGGAGAGGCATGTCAACTGACGCTAAGGGAGGGAGAGGCATGTCAACTGTCGCTAAGGGAGAGAGGCATGTCAACTGTCGCTAAGGGGGAGAGGCATGTCAACTGACGCTAAGGGGAGGAGAGGCATGTCAACTGACTCTAAGGGGAGGGAGAGGCAATGTCGCTAAAACTGACGCCTAAGGGGAGAGAGAGGCGTGTCAACTGACGCTAGGATGAAAATAGATACACCCTAACACATGTAAGGTCGAAAAGGTTTCAAAATGAAATATAATACAACATTGACTTCCAGAATTATGTTAATCAATCCAATACATTACAAGAGCTTCGATAAAAGCAACGACACAAAAAGCAAATACACGTCAACCCTTTACAACAACAACAACCATAACAACATCAACAAGTAGCAATAGTAGTAATAGTAGTAGTAGTAGCAGTAGTAGTAGTAGTGGTAGTGGTAGTAGTAGTAGTAGCAGTAGCAGTAATAGTAGCAGTAATAGTAGTCCCCTTGTGGTGATGCCGGGATCTTTTCAATAGAAATAATATCCCCACCTTCTGGAAATTCTGTGCCAGAAATGTCCTCTTTTCTGCCACTCTCCTTGTTTCTGCTTTGCTCCTTTGTCATCTCTTCCTATCATTTTCTGCCTTGCTGGTCCATTCACCTGCATGTGTTCGATAAATTGTTACATTCTTTCTCTTAGGATTGATAATTGGGTATATGTATTAAGTGAATTTTTGGCTGTATGGAAATGTGAAATGTTGGAGCAATTTTAGTTGTAATATCCTTGGTTATGTTTAAATTCATATTTACTTTGTTTTTACACACACACACACGCGCGCGCACGCGCGCCACACACCGCGCACACAACACCACACACGACACACACACACACACACACACACAAACACACACACACCCACAAACACACACACACCCTATTATAAATCGGACGGAATGGTCAATGCCAGGGGAACTCCTTTGATTATATGCACGAAGGTATTGATGCGTTGACTCAATATTCCTTCCATTTATATATATATATATATATATATATATATATATATATATTTATTATTTTTTTTTTTTTGCCAGTGAGGTATTTGAGATGGTTATGCCATGCTATGGCACTGCGCGGTCGCTGGGCTTATACAAAAATAACAAAAAAGAGTAGTAGTAGTAACAGCAAAAGATTTTTTGCTGATAAACCAACGGGTGTGGTCTCTCCCTCTGTCTCTGTCTCTCTCTCTGTCTCTGTCTCTGTCTTTCTCTCTCTGCCTCTCTGTCTCTGTCTCTCTCTCTTTCTCTCTCACTCTCCCCCCTCTCTCTCTTTGTCTCTGTCTGTCTGTCTGTCTGTCTTCTCTCTCTCTCCCCCCCTTCTCTTCTCTCTCTGCTCTCTGTCTCTGTCTGTTTTTGTCTCTGTCTCTCACTCTCTCTCTCCCCCCTCCCTCTCTCTGTCTCTGTCTCTGCTTCTCTGTCTCTGTCTCTCTCTCTCTCTCACTCACCTCTCTCTCTCTCTCTCTCATAATGCACGTATATCACTTATTTTAATATGCATAGAGCAGCAAGTGCTATTTGTAAAACAGGTTCTATGAGACCTAATTACTGAGTAATAAAGTTATTTGACGTTGGCTTTCTTTGTGTTTGTGTAGGTCCTGGTGCAACGGTTGGGTGCCGAAAATCATTTCTGATGTTCACATTGCTGCTATTTTCTGATTAAAAACTTGTTTCATCTCCTTTAAAAAAACAGTTGCGTATGTATCGATCGGAGGGGTGTGTGTGTGTGTGTGTGTGTGTGTTTGTGTGTGTGGGGTGTGCTTGTGTGTGTGTGTGTGTGTGTGTGTGTGTGTGTGTGTGTGTGTGTGTGTGTGGTGTGTGTGTGTGTGTGTGTGTGAATGTGTGTGTTCGTTTGTTTGTTCTTTGATTTTACGTTTTCCACTATGAGTGATATGAGTGTGCGTGTGTGTGTGTGTGTGTGTGTGTGTGTGTGTGTGTGTGTGTGTGTGTGTGTATGTGTGTATGTGTATTGTGTGTGTGTGTGTGTGTCTGTGTGTGTGTGTGTGTGTGTGTGTTTTCTGTTGTGTGTCTGTGTGTCTGTGTGTACACGCGCGCGTGTGTATGGGTGTGACAAAAATGTCATAGCAATATTTTCTCAGGTACTTCTGTGTTAATTTTTTTTTCATATTTGGAGCTAAACTATAGTCTGTTCAGGGTTTGCTAATGCATTCTCTTTGTCCTTATGTACAAATGTGACATTGATGGAGAACAATGGGAAATCATGGCCGCAAACAGGTCTGAATGGATGGAAGCTGTTCACAAGGGAACAGAAGCTTTCGAAAATGAAAGTGAAGCTGCCAAGTGGAAAAACGTGCAGCAATAAAGGCCAGAACCAACTCTGCAGAGTGTTCCATTGAGTGTCCAGTATGCCGCCACCTGTGTGCATCAGACTTTGGCCCAAGATCCCACATGAAGGTACACAAATGAATAAAGTGCTGAGTTGGACTTAATCGACCACGATAGTCTTGATACTGTGGAGTTTCATTCAAGATTGAGGTTCCGAGAAATTTTAGAAAACCCTCAAAGACGCATCCTTGAAGTAGATGAGACCTGATAGCAAGGTCTCAGTCTTCGCAGCAAACTTGACTCTGGGTAGGAGCCGGTTAAGGCCGAATAATCCCAAAGTGATTTTTGACAGGGTTTGGGGAGATTTGATCATACAACAACTGTGCTCCGCTAACCACCCTGCCACAGTGACTCATTGACCCTTTCACTCCTGCACCCTCTCCACCAGCTGCAAAAAAATCAATCTTTTAACTTCCTCACCCTATCCACCAGCTTGTTGCAGGAAACTGTTGGAAAAGGGTGAGGGAGTGAAAGGGTTACGTTTTTGCTTTGCTGTCATGGCTGACAATGGGGGATGCTGGCAGATAGGGTGAGGGAGTCAAAGGGTTAATATTAAAGCAATTCAGTGTACATGTCTGTGAATACCTGTGTGCCATACCCCTATACTGATCACATATTGATTGCACTATATCATCCCTACCACCACCCCTTACCGAGAAAAGACTTCATGCCATGCTGATAAACAATACCAAAAACAGAAAGAAAACAATAAAAGGAGACATGATGATAACGGGAATCTAGCCGTGAAAATGAGTAGAAAATGAATGAATGGTATTTAAGTTCGAATGATGTTCATACTAACCAAAAAAAATGAACGAATGTATGGAAAGTTTGAATGACCAGCGTGCAGTTACTGACCACACATCACCTGAAGCAACATTCACCGAAAACAACAGACAGTACTCGAAAAGGACGAACCAGAAATATCAAGAACACACAGAAGGGAGACAGAAAAAGGACCCAACACATCCCATCGCAGAAGCAAAGTTGGACCCAGACTCCAGATGCAGAATCAGATGCCCAGAGCAGCCCATGAAAGAAAAAGGAAAGGAGACAAAAGGAACCAAAGGGAAGAGTCCACTGTAAATACAATGCCAAAGACCACAGATTGAGAGAGAGAAGAGAGAGAGAGAGAGAGAGAGAGAGAGAGAGAGAGAGTGCAATGAATAGTATAATGCATGCACTATTTGTGTCCATCCAAGGTACATTAAAAAAAGAGCTAAGATTCCCCCATTCTAAGAGCAAACACGCACTGTAGATAATACTGGGAAAATCTGATCTCAAAAAAAAAAAAAAAAAAAAAAAAAAAAGACTTCATGCCTAACACAGTTTGGAATTTAGAGTTTGTTTAAGAGGGATTCATTGCGCTCAGACAATTTCATGCGCACTCTATCCAAATCTGCCACCAGCAGATACATGACAGTCTCCTGTTTCAGTTTCAGTTTCAATTTCTCAAGATGACGTCTCCGCGCTCAAAATGAATTCCATATGCACTATTGTCACAGGTGCCTTGTGTTGGAGAAAATCCAGAATGATCATGGCACAAGCCGTAAGCCTGCACATAAACCCAATAGCTAGCCAGGTCCTGAGGTCCTGCCTAGATAGCTCCATAACTGTGAGATTGTAAGGGAGCAAGGTGGCACAGACCTCAACTTTTCCCGGGGCCAGCATTATGAGAGCGGCACCCATCCGCTCTCCCTCGTTTCAAATTCATATTCATAGTCACATTTTTACCAGGACTTCAGAAAGGCAAGAAGGCTAATTGGTCTTCAAGGGGTGGAACCTGGGAAATCAACCAATCTCGCCAATGATTTTTACCAAGGCAGCTGGGTAATGCTCTGCTCTTCACGATTTCCAACTGCTGTGCGATCTTTAGCGTGCGCAGTCAGAGGGCACACAGGTCCGACTCGTTTTTCGTCCCCTTCTGAAGTACTAGACGTTCAGTTCGACTTTCTATTCAAACTGAAGAGAAAAGTTGAGGCTTCTATAGGGAGTGACCCTGGAACCTCGAGTTTAGTTATTGGCAGGTGAACGTCTGGACCATTCTGCCACTCTTCTCCTGAAGCCTGTGCAGAACCCTATACCCCGGCAATGTTTTGAAATGGAGAGACGTTAGGGGAGGTAGCTATAAAACACTAAGCTGACACCATCAGAGTAATTAAAACATTTAAGACAGGCAGTAAACAGGCCAGTAGTTTTATTGTGCAGGCTGGGATTGAACTAGAATTCTCACACATGACGAGTACACGACTCTATGAATAGGGCCAGCCAATTTGCTTTATACTGTAAGCCATTAATTTGTATGTCTGTGTGTGGTGTGTGTGTGTGTGTGTGTGTGTGTGTGTGTGTGTGTGTGTGTGTGTTGTGCTGTCTGTCTGTCTCTGTTTGCCTCTGTCTTGTCTGTCTGTCTTTGTCTGTCTGTCTGTCTGTCTGTCTCTGTGTCTGTGTCTTTCTCTTTCTCTGTCTGTCCTTCTCTTTATCTCTGTCTCTCGCTTTCTCTGCTTCTGTTTGTCATGTCTGCCTGTGTGCTTGTCTCTGTGTGTTTCTGTCTCTCTCTACTCTCCTATCTTTCCCTCACTCTCTTTCTTCCTTCCTTTGTCTCTCTGTTCTGGCTGTCTGTGTCTCTCTCTTCTGTAGTCTGTAGTTTTTCTGTCTTTACTTGTTGTGCTGTCTCTGTCTCTTTCTGTCTATTCTATGCTCTCTCTGTCTGTCTGTCTGCATGTCTGTCAGTCTGTCTCTCTCTCTCTCTGTCTCTCACTCTCTCTCTCTCCTTCTATGCTCTCTGTCTGTCTCTCTTCCTCTCTCTTTCTCTCCTTCTATGCTCACTCTCTCTCTCTCTCTACTCTCTTTCCTTCTCTCTCTGTCTCTCTCTGTCCTTCTATGCTCTCCCCCCTCCCACCAGCAACACCATCCGACTGTCTACCCAACTGTCACATCCTCCCCCCTTGCTTTCGTCACTTGCTCATCAGCTATTCCAACAACGTAGAAGTGTTATTATTGTGGGCACTGACCTGTGGACACAAACAACCGGCACAGTTGACAGTCAGCGGAGCATGACGACACATTGCCTGATGTGTTCACGTCACATGCACGCTGAGGCTTACCCCTGCCCCGTCCCCCGTCCTCCGTCCCCGCTAAACCACAAACGTTGCAAGAAAGGGACTAACCATTTGCGCCGTCACAGTTGGTGTCCTACCCCCATTACGTATGCGTTGACGCTTTGTGGGCATATGCTGCGCGTCCATTTTTTCTTCTTCATTTTTATCTATTTGTTTATGTATTTATTTGTTTATTTATCTATTCATTTACGTGTGTATTTTTTGAGAGGCTAAAGCTAATAACTACTACTGATGAAAATTAATTATCATTATCAGTATCAATCTCTCTCTCTCTCTCTTTCTTGCTGTCTTTCTCTGTTTATCTATCCGTCCTTCTGTCTCTGTCTTTGCATATATGTGTCATTCTATCTGTCTGTTTGTGTGTGTGTCTGTGTCTCTTTGTCTCTCTCTCCCCCCCTCTCTCTCTCTTCCACCTGTTCAACACTTTCTTATCAGGTTATTCAATGTTATTTTTAATCAAAGAATTCATCCTAAAGCCTGATCAAAGGCCATAATTATCCCAGTTTTCAAGAAAGGTGACCCTGAAAGTGTTGATAACTGTAGGAGTGTTTCATTGCTAAGCATTGTATCAAAATGCTATACATCTATATTGAACACAAAATTGTACACATGGCTAGAACAGAATCATATGTTATCAGAAAATCACGCAGCCTATAGAAAAAATATTCAACAATTGATCAGATTTTTTTAACTTTATATGCGATTGTTCAGAACAGTATGAGTAGAAAGAGTAAGAAATTATATGTTGCGTTTGCAGATTTTAAGAAAGCGTTTGATTCAGTTCGACATGATAAACTCTTAGAATGTATTAAAAATCGGGGAGTCAAAGGTAAGTTTTTTGCTTAGCTACAAGCAATGTATGAATCATTGGGTTTGTGTGTTAAAACGAAAAGTGAGCTATCCCAGTTGTTTGACTATCCAGTTGGTTTGAGATAGGGGTGTGTCTTAAGTCCTACCTTATTTTCAGTATTCATCAACCAACTAGCTAATCAGATGGATTTGAGAGGAAGACTCGGTGTCCAGTTGCTTCCAGGAATAATGGAATTGTTTATTTTACTCTTCGCAGATATATAATAATAATAATTACAATATTTATATAGCACAAAATCTCGATAAAAATCAAATCTAAGTGCAGATGATGTGGCTTTATTATCAACAACACCCGCAGTCTACAAAACTAATTAAATGTGTTACAGCCTTGTTGCGATAATATGAAATTAATTGTCAAAATTGAGAAAACCAAAGTTATGGTATTTAGAAAAGGGGGCTTCTTAGGAAAACATGAAACGTGGTTTTATCATGGAGCATGATTAGAAGTGGTCAATAAATATTGCTATTTAGGGTTTAGCTTCACAACAAAAATTAGTGCCAAGATAGGAACAGAACATTTAGTAACAAAAGGCAAGAAAACAACCGTATTGTTAAATAGGGCATTTCAGAGGTATAAGGACATGAACACAGATATTTTCTTCTTCAAAGTATTTGATGCTAAGATTCAGCCCATCTTGTTATATTCTTCAGAGATATGGGGGACGATCAGAATGGAACATATCAAGAAACACATGTTAGCGTGTAAAAGAGTTTTGGGTACTAACAAATGGTGTATGGTGATTTAGGACGATTATCTCTGTATGTTAATTCCTCTATGAATTGTCTGAGATACTGGTTTAAAGTATTGCACATGGGTCCAGACAGATTACATTTCAAAGCGTATCACATTTTAATTGAATTAGATAGATCTGGGAAAGAATGCTGGACATTTTGTGTGAGGCTGGATTTAATATTGTATGGATGCAACAAGGTGAGAAAGCATTCTTGCATGACTTTAAACAGAGACTATTAGATGTATTCATCCAAGAAAAATACGTGTATCGTATGGATGCTTACTGTTTCAGGGTTGCTATTTCACAGGCACGATTTAATTTTCTCCGATTTAACAATAACATACGTAGGTACAATGAGTTTGATCAAGAAAAAGCACTTGTTATTTCAGTGTTCCATCTAACACAAATGTTAGAAAAAGATTTTTAGGCAAGTTCGTTGACGTGCCCATGCACATTCTGTTTAAAACAACAAATGACCAGCATAGACACAGTCTGTCAAGATAATTTGTTCATGCCATCAATAGAAGGAAAAAGTGCATAGAGAGAAATGGACACTGAAGTGTCGTAGAGTTGTTACTCATAGCGCTTAGAGTCAACCTGGCATCCTACTCAATTTACAACTTTAAAAAAGATCACAACAGAATTATTTCTTGGGTTTCAGCCATTTGATTGTTAGTAAGCTGGTTATTTTGTTGATTGCACTTTTGTGAATTGATTAACTTGTTTTCTTGTTAACTGATATGTGCATGAACTGTTGGTGCAAGTGACGGTTTAATTGATTAATAATTGTTGAGTGGGTTATATGTCTGAGTGATTGATTGGTTAGTTGGTGTGATTGATTGGTTGGTTGATTGATTGGTTGATTGGTTGATTGATTGATTGACTGATTGATTGATCGATCCATCGAGCAAATGATTGTTGAGTAAGTGATTCATTAGTTAACTGATTCGATCAATTAAACTATTGGTAATAGGTGATTAATTGTTAATAATTTTCTTTTTGTGTGTGTAAATTTGGTGATTTATTCGATAATTGGTCAAATTATTGTTACCCTTTTGATAAACCATCGGTTGGAGATTTGTTGAATTAGAGGATTTGTGGACTTACTGCAGAGTTAATTGATTGGTTGATTGAATGAGGGATTGTCAACTTGATGATCAGTCAGTATGGTTGATTGATTAATTAATAGGTTGGCAAATTTGAAAGTATGTTCGATAAACTGTTGATTGATAAATAGACTACATGGACTTGAGGAACAGTCATATGGATAAATGATTCATACATAGATTGATTGATGGATAGATTGGTTCATTGATTGATTGTACGATTGGTTATGCTCAATGACTGGTATACTGACTGATAAGTTGACAGATTATCCAGTGATGATAAAAAATATATGAATAGTCATGGGTTGAGCAATTGATTACAGACAAGTTGATCAATTATCTATTGACGAAAATCATAATTATAAGAAATTATCATGATGTTGATATAGTCAGACAGGTGTTGTAAATGTATTATTATGTATTATGGATGAATTACCTTTGGGATTACTCCAGACTGTGGATTACATCGATCTATAAAATACGCTGGAAATTAACAAAATGCAGTCATATCCCCATCCATCCCATTGCTGTATTGTGGCCCAAGGCCGATGTACATTAAACTGTCTGAGTCTGAGTCTCTCTCTCTCTCTCTCTCTCTCTCTCTCTTTCCCCTTCTATGCTCTCCCCCCTCCCACCAGCAACACCACCCGACTGTCTACCCAACTGTCACATCCTCCCTCCTTACTTTCGTGACTTGCTCATCAGCTATTCCAACAACGCAGGAGTGTTATTATTGTGGGCATTAACCCGTGGACACAAAGAACCCAACCTGCAGTGTTGACAGTCACCAGAGCATGACGTCACATTGCGTGATGTGTTCACGTCACGTGCAGTCTTAGCCTTAACGAGGGCTGAACCACAGACCTTGCAAGGAAGGGACTAACCAGTGTGCGCCGTCACAATTGGAGTCCTACCCATTACGTATGTGGGCATATACTGCGCGTCCACTTTTGTTTTAGTTTATTCATTTATTTGTTTATTCATTTGTTTATCCATTTATTTATTTATTTATTGATTTTGTTTTTGTGTTTGTTTATTTATTTAATTATTATATTTTTTGAGAGGCTAAAGCGAATAACTTCTACCGATGACAAAGAAGTATCATTATCAGTATATTCTCTGTTTGTTTTTCTGAGTTCTCTCTCTCTCTTCTCTCTCTCTCTCTCTCTCTCTCTCTCTCTCTCTTTCTCTTTGTGTGCGTGTGTGTGTGTGTCTCTGTCATTCTGTCTCTCTGTCTCTGTCTGTCTGTCTGTCTGTCTGTCTCTGTCTCTCTCTGGACGATTATAATTTGGTTAAGTAATTCATTGATTTCTATTCAGCTAAGTAACTCATTGGTCATCGATTGATTGACAGACCAAGCTTTTATTATTTTTTGTTTGTTACATGATTTGTATTGGCAGATTGAATGACTGATTGATCGGACGATCGATACATAGGAAGCTTTGTTTGATTATTGACCAATTTAACCAAATGGTGTGGCTGAGAGTTAATGCTACTTATTCTCTTTGATGGTTAAACTATTGATCAGATGAGCCAATGATGTTTTAATGGCTGCCTAACAGATGATATATTGTTGTTTGAAATAATAGACGCAATGTAAATCATAATTCCGATAATACGATTAAGTATATGTGATGCAATAGAAAATATAACGATCTTTTGACTCCTTAGCATAGTTGCAGTGATTGTTGTGCAGTGTATATCCTTTTCGTATGTATTTGTGTATATGTACATGTAGATGTATTGTACTGTGATATATGTGTGTGCGTTTATGTGAAATATGTATGGAATTATCAAAATCCGGATCCCCTCCCCCATTCCATCCATGTGTTTGTGTTGTGGCCTAAGGCCGAAGCACATTAAACAATTCTGAGTTCTGAGTTCTCTCTCTCACTCTGCACGCTAGAATGATTTCATTAATCATAACAGGATACCCTTTTTGAAATGAAATCTTCCAGAAAACATTGAAACTGGTCAATTGGATTTTATTCGTCAAGTCATTTCGAAGAGATTTCTTATCATCTGTCACAAGCCAATAGATGTATTTCAGTACTGACTTTACTTTCACTTACTGTGTTTCTTCATTAGCTCAGTTGTCAGAGCGCCATGCTCAAAATGCAGGACTGTGGGTTCAGTCTTGGTCATCATCATCATCATCATCATCATCATCATCATTATCATGTGCTCTGCCACATGGCATTGGTGATCATAGCCCTCCATACGAATCTATCCCTTGTCGCTGCAAATATATATCCCACCCTCTCCATCCTCAGCCACCTGCAAGTCTGTCCAATATTTTCTCC
>JAPXFY010000029.1:17370794-17383294 GCA_030674185.1 Monoplex corrugatus
ATGAGCCCATAGCACGCCCAACTCTGGGTAGGAGCCGGTTAGAGCCGAAAAATCCCACAATGACTTTTGAAGGTATTGATGGGGATTCGAACCCACAACCATCCAGTCGGTAGTCCGTTGCGCTTACCACTACACCACGGCGACTGGTGGGTAGATTTTTTAAGGACCGCCACACTTAGGCTTCTTTGTTGTTGTCCCAATTTCTACGCCATCTTAATGACCACGGAAACTGGGGCAGTTCATGTCATGCTGTGATGATGATGGCGATGAGGATGATAATCGTTATGTTATGAAGTTCCAATTATGATTGCGACTGCTATACTCTATGCTTTCTGTCATAATATATCCTGACCCAAGAGATACAAATACCTGCGGTGTTGGTCAGTAGATGTAAGCAACACTCTCAGGAACACATCCATGACGTGGATTTGACTCGACAGTATAGTCCCAGTCTTTCACATGAGCCCATAGCACACTTAACCCTGGGTAGCAGCCGGTTGGGGCAGAAAAAATCCTACAGTGATTCTGAAAGGAATAGTGGGGGATTCGAATCCAGAACCTTCCAGGCTGGTAGTTCGTTGCGCTAACCACTACCCCACGCCGATCTATTTGTTTTAAATCGTTGTCTTTCCGTTGTTATCCTGCAGTCTCCCTCCCTGCCTTGCTTTCATCACACGCCCTCTCTCTCCTCCCTGCCTCTTTATGCTCTGTGTCAGTCATGTTATCAAATATTTTTTTCCAAGCCCCCCTCACACTGCCCCCCCCCCCCCCAATCTTTTCTGTTTTGCTATGTCACCGATGTTTTGAATCCCCAGCCCACCCATGCACACCCAGCCTGTAGCCTTAATGACGTTTCGGTGTCTTAGCCTACTTCTCGTTCGAAAGTAAAGTGCATTCATACTTAAACAGTTCCTCCATTGTGTGCCCTACTCAAAGTAAGAGCTCCATTCAAATCCTCTCGTAGTTTTTTTTTTTAATATTTATTTGGGTTCTTTTGTTGTCTTTTCTCTGTGATTTTGTTCTAAACCCAGTGATTTTGTTTCTTTGTTGTCTTTTATAATATAATATATTTTATTTATATAGCGCAAAATCTTGATAAAATCAAATCTAAGCGCTGAGCGTATACATGCATACATACCTACATACATATGAGCGTATACATGCATACATACATGCTTACATACTTACATACATAAATCTAAGCTGAGCGTATACATGCATACATACATACATACATAAATCTAAGCGTATACATACATACATACATACATACATACGTACGCACATGCATACATAATAATTACAATATTTATATAGCGCAAATCTCGACAAAATCAAATCCAAGCGCCGAAAAGACACACACGCACACACGCACGCACGCACACACACGCACACACACACACACACACACACACACACACACACACACACACACCACACACATGCATGGCCACAAATGGGGAGAAAAGAATAAAAGCAATAAAAGCAAGAATAAAACCAATGGAAAACCACAGAGAGCACATCATATACAATTATATATTAAAACAAAGTGATTCCCCTCCGAGCGGAGACAGGCTGCAGAGGGGGGTTGAGTGAGGTTAGGATTTTATGCAGAGGAGAAAAGGTGAGTTTTGAGAGCGGACTTGAAGGAGGCAAAAGTAGGTTGCTGACGGACTGAGAGAGGAAGTTTGTTCCAGGAGAGTGGACCAGAAACAGAGAAGGCTCGTGGACCATAGGTATTGAGCTTAGTGCGTGGAAAGCGAAAAGTCAGAGGATCGGAGGCAGAGCGGAGGGTACGTGAGGGAAGATAGATCTCAAGTAGGCTTGACAGGTAATCGGGGGCTGCGTTATTGAGGCTTTTGTAGCACATGGTGTCTAGTTTGTACTGTATGCGCTTTGATACAGGGAGCCAGTGAAGTTGTGCCAGGAGAGGAGATATGTGGTCAGCTTTTTTCTTTTTGAGTACAAGGCGTACAGCATTGTTTTGAATGCGCTGTAGGATGTGAATGGTGGAGGCAGGAAGACCAGACAGGAGTGTATTTGTATGTGTTGAAAATTTGCGCCTGTCTTGTCTCTTCAGTAAAACTACACGTTTTCATTACGTGTATATATATGTATATATATATATATATATATATATGAGCCAAGGTCAAAAGGTGCTTCTTGCTTTTGTCCAAAATGAAACAGTTTTAAGGCATTAGATTTATCATGTTTTAAGAAGTATGGACATCAATGTTCAATGTTTATACAGTGAAAATTGTCTTTTTTTGGTATCTCTGCTCATAAATGTTTAAAAAATGTCTGGTTTCACTCGTGACATGTGACGACAAACATATCCTTACTCATGTCATTACTGATTAAAATATGATTACTTCAGGGAAATTTGTGGTGTTTTCAAGCTTGAGACGTTCTAAAAATGGAATATCTAAAACAAACTACACTTTTGGGCCAGTTCATTAGGGAGAAAATAACTGCTGTTTGTCGTCACGGTCACAAATGACACCATCTTATTCACAGACAAGACAGCTACAGTGAAAAGCAAGAAAATAGGATAGTTTCTTATATTTTATTCCAAGGAACACAATGAAAAGATTTATGAAAAGGATGGAAAAGTTAATACAGCAAATATTACAAAGCATAGCAACAAAATAAGTTTCATCTGTGACGATTGCAGTGTGATTCGAACACAATTTCCTCTAAAAGACGAGTGAAAGATAAAACAATGTAGATCTAAGTGCTATCGTACACTGACTCGCTGCAAAAAAATATTCCTAAGCTAGAAATAATGCTGTGTTACAAAATGCAGCGGAAAAGATCAGAAATCTATGGCAGATATAGATCTGGGCTGAGTTCCACCGCACAGTGTCAGTAGATCAATGTACATCCTGCGCACACTTTGACAGCCAGTGGAAAGGGGGGAGGGGGGAGAGAGAGACCCCCCCCCCCAAAAAAAAAAACAACAACAAAAAAAAACGTATGCACCAAAACGTGAATGCATCTTTAGATCTACAAATCAGCATTGAGTCTTTGTGTGGAATATGTGAAAACTCAGTGCTGTTCTGTGCCCTGTACACTACATTACGGCACCGCCTCTTGCTATTTACAGGTAAGTGTCCCTGCGATGTTTCTTTCGCCATGGCATCATGCATCTTTCATCATATGTATAGATTAACGGCAAGAGAAGTAAACTGCTTACAACTCCACCAGTTGAAAATGCATGTATTTTGCATTGTGACAGTCAGTTTCTTAACTTAGTTGTTTTTTTTTCAGTAACTTTCAACGTGTTGCGACAGAGTACTTTCTGTTGGTTTTATCACAAATCTTACAGCTATGATGAGTCGGACATACATGATGTAGAACCACAGACACTACATCTAGAATTTACCACGGCCAGTGGCTTGCAGCTTAATGCTGGTACTGAAAAAGCAGACCGTCGCTTTGTATGATTCCTTGGCACTGAGCAGCTTTTTTGTCTTTCGCACAGCCTATGTTAATTAGCATACTACATTAATGTTTGTACATTTAGATTGATGTTGAAAACATGTTTATAGACATTTTCAACAACTAAAACCTTATTGCAAGCTAAAAAGTCATATTTATGATAGAAATCATGTGACTCAGTTTAATCTGATTTGAACAGTTAAATAGTTTCATCCGTGACAAGAAAAATGGTGTGACAACACAACTTGTCTTACTCATCTTGATCATGCTCAGCCATTTTGGCGGGAAAGAAATATTCCATCACGCTCTTTGATACATCTTGATTTTTAAAACAAAATGTTATGGAATTTGGCTTTCCAGAGCAGAAGCCCTATTTCATTTACAGTTTTTTATTTAATATTTTTTTCCCACTGTGATTGATCAAAGCACTGTAGACCTGTGACACAAAAGTGTCACGAACGAAACCTTATATTTACACTTAAATATAGCAGAATATATGAAAAAATTAGGAAAAAAACAAAACAAATGAAATTATAAACTAGTGAATAACCTTGATAAGAAACAAAAAAACACGTACAAAGGTACAACCATCGGTTTAACACCAAACTTTATTCTCAGCCTACTACAGTTATCTGTAAAAGGAAGGTTGAAATTTGAGCAAAAGTGTAAATATAAACTTGACTGGCTAATAAATGATTTGTTCAACTTCCATGAATTCATGTCTACTATTTGATCTGACATTTAAAGCTCAATATCTAGAATTGTTCAGGCTGTGCAAAGGCAAGAAAATTAGTTGCAGTGTTTGAACTAGGAAAGTCACCCCAAAGCACCTTTTGACCCTGGCTCATATATATATATATATATATATATATATATATATATATATATATGTGTGTGTGTGTGTGTGTGTGTCTGTATGTGTGTGTGTGTGTGTGTGTCATGTGTGTCCATGTGTGTGGTGTGTGCGCGCGCGCGTGTGTATGTCTGAGTGTGTGTGGAAGCCCGTGTTTGTGCTTGTTTTTTGTTTTTGTTTTTGTTTCTGTTTATTTGAAAACTGGCAGTCACTCTGATTCAGAGTTGTAAACGTTTATAGCCAGGGATAAATTATGATCTTGATAGAGGAGAGGTTCAATGAACTCTGGGGGTGGGTGCGTTCAGGGGCATGCTCCTCGGGGAAAAAATATCAGTAGGATTAAAAATACAAACCATTACGTACACTGTGTTGATACAATCATGCACTTTGCTTAACTTTGAAAATATTCATGTTACCTTACTTGTCTCCTTAACAGCAGCTTGACTCTTGAATTGCGTAATCTTCAAACATTGGTCACTGAATAGAGATTTCAGATTACAATTTTCGACAGATCATTGTTCGGAAGCTCTGGAAACCCCTCCATGATCCAACTTTGGTAATGATCTGACAAACACCTTGATCCAGCGTAAAATCGTGGTCATGTACAGTTTTAGTTTGTTTCTCAAGATGACGTCTCTGCGCTGGGAACGAATTCCATATGCATTAACGTCAAAGGTGCCATGTCATGTATGGTGATCATGACACAAGCTTTAACTCTATTGTGACTGCACTTGCCACAGCTGAGTTCTCCTGCTGGCCTAGGGCTGCCACAGTGAAATTACTGAAAACCGGGTGCAAGTGAACTTATCCATCGATTTTAGACAAAGAAACCGGCAAAACGTAGCTGAAGCGTTCAACGGAAGTTCCCTCCACAAGGGAAGCCACTGCCAACTACTAAATCATTAGCATAACCAAAGTAGAGGGAGTTATATACCGTAGACCGTCTGTTACTATGATCGAAGTAGCCCGTCCTCAGTGAGAGCTCAGATGTTACTTCGATTGAAGTAGCCCTTTGCCAAAGAGTGCCAGCCTGCACATAGATCCATGAGCTGGCCAGGTCCTTAGGCCCTACCTAGACTATGTTTTACTTAGTCTATATTTTATACTGATTTTTTTTTTCAGCCTATCACAGGAATAATCTTGATTACATGTAAATGACGTGTGCATCTTGCCTGCAAAAAAAGGAACATATCTGAAATAAATATATAAATAACTAAAGGTCTGAATCACATCACATCTAGCTATTCTGCATAAACTCGTCTCTTGGTCATGTACAAGAACGGGGAGGGAGGGGGGGGGGGATTCTTCACTGTGCACAAAACACCAAACGGACGTCACCAAAATCATTGACGCGTTGAATGTTTCTGGAATGCCTGACTGAATGGAGACTTGGAAGATGCCTTTTGAGGACCCAGAAACACAGGAAAAGAGGACCACAACGCGTATTGTAAACCAAAACAAGACAGGCGCTAATGTTTGGCTGACTGGCCTTTGTGAAGTGTACACGTAATATAACAAAATACAGAGAACTTAAAGGATGAAATATCCACCATTTTCTCTGCTCAACGAAACATCAAGAAAGTCTCACTGCTGTTTTCCCCCTAAGTTTTACTACACAATTTTCAAATATTGTGATTCTTACCTTCTTAAATGTAATTTGAAAATACCTATCCAACAGTTTACTTAGCGTTTTTAAGAGAAAAAATCGATTATGCCCGTTTTCAACAACCAATCATCGCATTCAATTTCTACATTAGACCCATCAAACTGCACTTAATGCCATTGCCTTACTTGAAGATTGGGGTTTACAGCCGAGATTTTGATTCGGTTTTCTTTTGTTCTAAGAATGGTAAATCTGAGAAGTGTCACCTTCCGATTCCAGTATCTCGTAAAGTAAACGTATGATTACATGTACATCATGTTTTTTCACCATTAGTAAGAGCATAAAAACTGCACTTAGGTTTTGCAATAAACCGTAAACGACCGTCCGTTGAAAATGTACTCTTCTCGTGATGATAGGTTATGGATGGCGATGATACGATTATTTTTCTATGTGGGACCATTCTACAAAAACTTGATTGCCATCTTTGAAGTGTTGTTGGTAGTCAAATGGGTAACATTCAGACTTCCATCTGTCAGGTAGGTATGTGTCAGACTTCCATCTGTCAGGTATAACTGTCAGACTTCCATCTGTGAAGTGGGTAACTGTCAGACTTCCATCTGTCAGCTGTGTAATTGTCAGACTTCCATCTGTCAGATAGGTAACTGTCAGACTTCAATCTGTCAGGTGGGTAACTGTCAGACTTCCATATGTCAGGTGGGTAACTGTCAGACTTCCATATGTCAGCTGTGTAATTGTCAGACTTCCATCTGTCAGATGGGTAACTGTCAGACTTCCATCTGTCAGGTGGGTAACTGTCAGACTTCCATATGTCAGGTGGGTAACTGTCAGACTTCCATATGTCAGATGGAGAACAGTCAGACTTCCATCTGTCTATAGGTAACAGACTTCCATCTGTCTATAGGTAATTGTCAGCCTTCCATCTGTCAGATGGGTAACTGTCAGACTTCCATCTGTCAGGTGGGTAACAGTCAGCCTTCCATCTGTCTATAGGTAACTGTCAGCCTTCCATCTGTCAGATGGATAACTGTCAGACTTCCATCTGTCAGGTGGGTAACAGTCAGCCTTCCATCTGTCTATAGGTAACTGTCAGCCTTCCATCTGTCAGATGGGTAACTGTCAGACTTCCATCTGGCAGGTGGGTAACTGTCAGACTTCCATCTGTCAGCTGTGTAATTGTCAGACTTCCATCTGTCAGTTGGGTAACTGTCAGACTTCCATCTGTCAGGTGGGTAACTGTCAGACTTCCATATGTCAGGTGGGTAACTGTCAGACTTCCATATGTCAGCTGTGTAATTATCAGACTTCCATCTGTCAGATGGGTAACTGTCAGACTTCCATCTGTCAGGTGGGTAACTGTCAGACTTCCATATGTCAGGTGGGTAACTGTCAGACTTCCATATGTCAGATGGAGAACAGTCAGACTTCCATCTGTCTATAGGTAACAGACTTCCATCTGTCTATAGGTAACTGTCAGCCTTCCATCTGTCAGATGGGTAACTGTCAGACTTACATCTGTCAGGTGGGTAACAGTCAGCCTTCCATCTGTCTATAGGTAACTGTCAGCCTTCCATCTGTCAGATGGGTAACAGTCAGACTTCCATCTGTCAGGTGGGTAACAGTCAGCCTTCCATCTGTCTATAGGTAACTGTCAGCCTTCCATCTGTCAGATGGGTAACTGTCAGACTTCCATCTGTCAGGTGGGTAACTGTCAGACTTCCATCTGTCAGCTGTGTAATTGTCAGACTTCCATCTGTCAGTTGGGTAACTGTCAGACTTCCATCTGTCAGGTGGGTAACTGTCAGACTTCCATCTGTCAGGTGGATAACTGTCAGACTTCCATCTGTCAGGTGGGTAACTGTCAGACTTCCATCTGTCAGGTGGGTAACTGTCAGGCTTCCATCTGTCAGGTGGGTAACTGTCAGACTTCCATCTGTCAGGTGGGTAACTGTCAGACTTCCATCTGTCAGATGGGTAACTGTCAGACTTCCATCTGTCAGGTGGGTAACTGTCAGACTTCCATCTGTCAGGTGGGTAACTGTCAGACTTCCATAGGGAAGGACTTGGGTTTGATCTGCAGGGATACCTCCGCCTGTTGAATAAAGGGTGCAGATTTTTCCGACCTCCCAGATCAATACATGTGCAGACCTGCCAATACCTAGCAACCAGCCCCCTTCCCTTTCATGTGTATACGCGTGCAGAATGTCAAATGTGTGCGTTAAAAATCCTTCAAGTCCTGTCAGTAGCTCACTTACAGAAATCTGAAAACACCCAGCAAGCACGCCCACCAAAGATACAGACTGTACTACAACACAGTGAAATGTGATTAGCTCGTCTGAAATATTGAGTTCTCTGTGCTTTCTTGAAAAATGTGATTGAGTGCAGTTGGCAGTGAAAGGAAATGAGTTTGGAGAAGAGAGCTCTGTAAAACCATTGGTCTGTTGAATATTTCATTTCTTCTGGGGAAAATCTGGAATAGGTGCAATGAAGCTAAGGAAGCTTGACTGGAAACAAAGTACAAAGAGACAGAGGACCGACAAAACAGACCCTCAAAGTATGTACAGAAACATCGAAGAAATTGTCCATAGGAAAAAGACGAGCACATCAACTGGTTGCCTAAAATCGAAAGATTGTACGCTTATCATAGAAAGAGATAACACATTAGATAGATGAGAAGAGTACATTAAAGACCTTTTTGACAATGACAAAAACGAACATATTCTTAGAAAGAACGTTGAAGGACCACCTGTAATGAGGATGAAGTTAGAGTAGAACTGAAAAAGATGAAAGCGGCAAAAGCCCCAGGAGTAGACAATATTACTACAGAAATGATTTAGGCCCTAGAAAAAATCACTATTGTAAGAAATAACACTCCTCGTAAATGAAATTTATGACACCGGAAAATCCCCCAAAATATGTCAAAATTGATTTTCATTGCACTTCCAAAGTAAGAAGGGGCTATAGAATGCAAACTTTATCGTACAATCATTTTGATGAGCCCTGTAACAAAAACCCTTTTAAGAATAATCATAATGAGGACAAGTAACAGAATCAACACAGAAATAGCAGAAGAACAGTGTGGATTTGTCGAAGGGAAAGGAACTATTATTGCCATATACATCTAAAAACTATCATAGAAAGGTCAGTCGAGTTGAATAAGGATTATATTCATGCTTTGTGGATTATACTAGGGCTTTTTGATCGGTTAGGATATGAAGAATTGATCAACCAACTAGAAAGGCTCATCATTGATGGAAAAGATCTAGGAATAATCAGAAATATGTATTAAGAACAAACAGCAACAATGGGAATAGAAAAGGATATAAGCTCTTTCCAAAATATCTAAAGAGGGATCAGGCAGGGTTGTGTTCTGTCAGCAGTTTTGTTTTCACTTTACAGCAAAACCAACATGAGAAACCTAGAAGAACGTCCTGGGATAAAGGTTGGAGGAAAAATTATAAACAACATTCGTTACGTAGATGACACCGTGCTAATTGCAGAAAGACCTACAAAACCTTGTGAATACGAGGGGCACACATTATGTTTTGCAACCTAGACGAACGAATGACGTCACTACTTTGTTTTTTACATTACATCATAGACCAATTTCGTAATACTTGTGACAAAATTTTTTACTTGATTCCGTACAACCATTGTCATTCCATGCGACAAAATGTCCGGTAAGGGTGACGGGGCTTCTGCCAGCAGTGTTGACCTTTCGCGAAGAGATTTTCGAGCTATGATTATGACTACTGCCAAGGAAAATCTTCTCAAGAGTGCTTTCAAAGTTTAAAACTCTGTTTTGGGGATCAATCTCCGTCCAAAGCCACTGTTTTCAGGTGGTTCAGACAGTTCATGTCTGGAGTGAGAACGTTGGAAGACGATGACCGTTGTGGTCGAATGGCAACGACCGTTACCCCAGAAAACGTCTCTAAGGTAGAGTCCCTGATTAAGAAGGACCCAAAAATGACATACGCTGAAATACAGGATATCATGAAGATTTCATCGAGAAGTCTCACTCGCATTCTTCACGACTGCCTTGGCATAAGGAAACGTTGTGCCCGTTGGGTGCCCCATAACCTGAGTGAAGAGCAGAAGCGGGGTAGGGTGGACTGGTGCACCCACATGCTAAGAAAATTTGACGGAGGAAGGTCTCCTCGGGTTTGGGACATCGTAACAGGAGACGAAACCTGGGTATACCAATACGACCCCGAGACGAAGCAACAGTCGGTGGTGTGGGTCTTCCCAGATGAGAACCCACCTGTGAAATTCAAAAGAAACAGAAGTGCTTCCAAACAAATGATAGCGTGTTTCTTTGCAAAATTCGGCCACGTTGCCACCATACCGCTTGAGGACAGAAAGACGGTTACAGCTGACTGGTATGTCAACCACTGTTTGCCTAAAGTTTTCCAGGCATGGTGTAAACGGGGTCCCAGAACGGGTGTCCGTGGTCTACTGCTCCATCATGACAATGCCAGCGCGCACGCAGCAGCTGTAACTCTGGACTTTCTAGCAGCCAATGATGTTCAGCTGGTCACCCACCCACCATATTCACCTGACTTAGCCCCCTGTGACTGGTTTTTGTTCCCTTCCGTCAAAAGGCAGCTGAAGGGAAAGCAGTTTCAGAACGCCGAAGATGCCTGAGCTTTCTTCAAGGGCGTCATTTTGGACATACCCGGTCAACGTGGTCTGGTGTCATAGACAGCTGGTTTGAGAGGATGGTCAAATGTGTACAGGCTGAGAGGGGTTTCTTCGAAAAACTGGAGTAGGTTGTAAGTGTTGTTGAAAAACCAGATTGCAAAACATAATGAGTGACCCTCGTATAATAAAAATAGAAAGCAAAAATTAAAGGGCTGGAGCGAAATAGCAAGAAGACTGAAGTCATAGTAATCAGTAAAAAACAAAACAAAACAAAACAAAAAACAACAACAAGAAATCCCTCATGCAAAATAACAGCAAATGGCACAACATTGAGACAGGTTGATAAGTTTAAATATCTGAGAACGGTCATTTCCCCAGGCGGCAGATGCACATCAGAAATAGCCAGCAGAATCGGCCAAGCTAAACCAGCATACAAGAAGATGAAAGCGTTCTTACCAACACGTGCCTTTCAATAAACATCAGGAAGAGAGTTCTTCAGTGTTAAATAGAACCGATACTGTTGTATGGTTATGAGGCGTGGACGGTCAACATGTAAAGTCAGAACAGGATTGAGGCAACCGAAATGTGGTTTCTAAGAAAAATGTTGAGAGTTCGATGGACAGGGAAAAAAAAGAAACAGAAAAAAAAGAAGTCTTGAAGGAGGCAGACATAGGAAGAACAAAAATAAAGAAATTAAGAAAAGACAAGCAACATTCATAGGATATTTTATGAGGAAAGACAAATTCGAGCATCTGATCACAACAAGAAAGCTAGAGGAAAAGAGAATGCCAGGAAGATCCAGTGAGAAAATATTGAACGGACTCACAAGGTGGCTGAGGACAGAGAGGGTGAGAGATGTATTTGCAGAGACACTGAACAGATTCGTATGGAGGGCCACGATCGCCAACGCCATGCGGCAGGGCACATGATGATGATGATGATGATGATGATAATGATAATAATAATAATAATAATGATGCTGCTGCTGCTGCTGATGATGATGATGATGATAATGATAATAAAAATAAAAATAATAATAATAATAATAATGATGATGATGCTGCTGCTGCTGCTGCTGCTGATGATAATGATAATGATAATGATAATGATAGGGAGAATGAGTCAACACAATGTCGTGCAGCAAACCTGCAGTCCATGGTTCTGTCACCTGTTGGCAAGGCCCCATGATTTGTACATGTAATACACATGACACTTGACAATCAAGTGGTCTTTCACTCAGATGCCATCTATGTTCTCGAGGACCTGGAGAATTACAAACTCCTCCACCTGATCAAGGCCTTTCTCAAAGTCTGAAGAACAAGTAGAATAGTCCTCCAGAGGATCCCCACTCACTATGGGATACCAGAAAACGAGATGGTAGATGAACTAGCAAAACGGAGGAGCCCATGAGCACCAACCACACGACAACGTCAGCTACAATGAGAAAAGCAGCATTACCAGATCACCCCTTAAGCCACGGACAAAAAGAGATGACTACCATCATCTGTCATCATCACAGAGATCAACAAGAGCTGATGATGAGTCTCAGCATTGGCTACAACTGGCTGAACCCCCATATGAACTGCATTTTGAAACTGCTGCCTTCAGCAAATCGCTCTTGCGGCCATTTTTTTCTTTTTCAGTTTCAATTTCTCAAGATGACGTCTCCGCGCTTGGAATGGATTCCATGTGCACTTACGTCACAGGTGCCATGTGATGGAGAAGATCCAGAATGATCACAGCACACGCCTTAAGCCTGCAGATGAGCCCATGAGCTGGCCAGGTCCTGAGGTCCTACCTAGATAGTTCCTTAACCTTGAAGTCGTAGGGAAGTGAAGTGGCAGAGACCTCAACTTTTCCTGGGGCCAGCACCACAAGGGTGGCACCCACCACTACTCCTTCGCTTCAAATTCAAATTTACTTTTTTTAAACCAAGAAGGCTTA
>JAPXFY010000029.1:17393294-17400794 GCA_030674185.1 Monoplex corrugatus
TTATTTGTTACGGCCTTTATATATTTTTCGGTTTGAAATATACTTTTAAAGGAAAGGAACCAATCATATTTCTCAGATTCTTCCATTTGAGCGTGCCAGTTTTGTTTTTACGAATCAACTAGTCTATCCCTAAATTCTGAAATAAATCCTTGTTCATAACCAACTCCCTGGCACATCCACACAATACCAAATCCATGTGTGGTTAACATTTTCTTAACGAAATATGCCCAGTTTTGTTTACCCGAGTCTAATTGATTCAGTAACATCTCATATGCCTGCTTGCACAATCTTGACATTGGGAGCTGGGTTAATTTCAACCAGTATTTAATACACTTCATTTGAGTTTTCAAAAACAAAGGATAACGGCCAGTTTCTCCATATAACATTTTATTAGATGAATGCAATGGTACCGAAAGGAAGCGTTTGATGGCAAATGTATGTACCTTTTCCATTTTATGATTGCTCGAAAAAACCCATATTTCTGAGCCATACGTTAAGATTGGTTCAATTTGTGAGTCGAAAAGTTTCCAAAAAATCGAGAAGTCAGTGCAGTTCAATTTTCTTAAAGATCTTAAAATTTCCATCGTTCCTCTTTTCCCTTTTTTGCTGCTTTCCACCCATGCGCTTTGGAGACTCAGTTTTGTTGTAAAAATAATACCTAGATATTTATATGAGTTTGTTACTTTAACTTCAGAGTCACCATAAAACCATTTTTCTCGAGCTGAAAGATGTCCTCCCTTACGGAAAATCATCACATTCGTCTTTTCTAGGTTCACAGACAGTAACAACCTATCAGATTCATGTTTTAAAGCATTTAGTTGATTTTGTAACCCTATGACAGTATCTGACAAAAGCACCACATCATCAGCAAATAGCAGTAAAAAGACTTTAACAGCACCAGGCAATAACTGTACACCATGTCTCCCTTTTTTTTTTTGCTATTTCTAACGCTAACTCATTAATGAAAAATGAAAACAGTAAGGGGCTGAGGAGACATCCTTGTTCACTCATCCTGGACATTCGAAAAAGTTGGAGTTTGAGAGAGAGAGAGAGAGAGAGAGAGAGAGAGAGAGAGAGAGAGAGAGAGAGACAGACAGACAGACAGACAGACAGATCAAGAAACTTATGGAGAGACAGACAGACAGACAGACAAAGGGACGGATGTACAGACAGACAATGGAGAAACAGACCAACAGATTAAGGGAGAGGCACACAACAGATCAACGGACCATGAGAGAAACAGACTGACAGACAAACAGACCAAGAGAGAGACAGACAGACCAACAGACTAAAGGAAAAACAGACAGACAGACAGACAGACCAACAGACCATGGGAGAAATAGACTGACAGACAAACATACTAAGGGAGAGACGGACAGACCAACAGACTAAAGGAAAAACAGACAGAGCACAGACCAACAGACAGACAAACACACAGACCAACAGACTAAAGGAAAAACAGACAGCACAGACCAACAGACTAAAGGAAAAACAGACAGAGCACAGACCAACAGACTAAGGGAGAGACAAACACACAGACCAACACACTAAAGGAAAAACAGACAGACAGACAGACCAACAGACTAAGGGACATGGATTATGACAGTGGGTCACAAGCTAGCCAGATACTCACTTTTCTGAGCGTAAACATGACAGTGAAAACACAGCAACGGCAGCAGCATCCACAGCCTGGACATGACGTCTGTGTTGGCTGTCTCCTCCTCTCTCCTGTGATGCTGATGTCCCTCCTACCTTCCCTCCCTCCCTCTCTGTCCCTCTCTGTCCCTCTCTCTTTCACACACACTGTCAAGTAATGAACACTGTCAAGTTGATGAAGACTGGTGTGATATGGTTACCACCGTGAATAAGTCAGCGAAAGTCACTTGCTTCTCTCAGTATTACTGTACAAGTAATATATGATTAATTGTTGCTTTGATGAAAGTCTTTAAGACAGTGTTCGACATCTCATTTTTAAGTTTTTAACGAAACTTCAGTCTCCCCTTCCTCAGTTTGTTTGCTTCGGTTCAAAAACGATGTCTCCGATTGAAAATGTTTTGGAAGCAGTCTATTGTAATGAAATGACTACGTGGTTTTGAGCTATCACCACCAAGCGCAGCCTTTTATGTACTTTGGCGAGTAAAACTAAACGGTACCAGAAGAGCGAACAGGATATTTGCGAGCTGAGCGATTAGAGCTTTTCTGTTTTTTGCTCTGGTGAGTTCAAAATATCAGTGGTTATAAACGGGGAAGAGGGTGAGGGATTGGTGATGGATGACTGCTCCCGGAAATTCGAGTGGCCCACACTTTTGGATTCTGTGACGCCAGAGTTGTGGACCATAACCATTACCTATCGGTCCAATCAGGCTTGACCGTGCTCTGCCAGTCACTGACGACTGCCTACGTAGATGGAATAAATCAAGTAGAGCTAGGTCGGGTTTATGCAAGTCCTTTAGGGCGAGTGGACGCGTGTAAAATTTGAACTTTCTCAGTTCATTACACAAAGAATTGGGTTGACGCTTGTGTAAGCAGCAGGGAAGTTTCAGTGTTTTTTCTCCTGATTTTTGTATCTGGTGTTTGTTTTGTTGTGATCTTACGCTTGACAAAGGCCAGATGGCCGAAAATTTGCGCCTGTCTTGTTTTGTTGTATTAAATACGCGTTCTTATTCTTCTTTTGTGTTTTCAAAGTTTCAGTTAACTGATTCGATCAATTAAACTATTGGTGATAGGTGTTCGATTGTTAATAATTTTCAATTTTTTTTGTAAATTTGGTGATTTATTCGATAATTGGTCAAATTATTGTTACCCTTTTGATAAACCATTGATTGGAGATTTGTTGAATTAGAGGATTTGTGGACTTACTGCAGAGTTAATTGATTGGTTGATTGAATGAGGGATTGTCAACTTGATGATCAGTCAGTATGGTTGATTGATTAATTAATAGATTGGCAAATTTGAAAGTATGTTCGATAAACTGTTGATTGATAAATACAGTAGACTACATGGACTTGAGGAACAGTCATATGGATAAATGATTCATACATAGATTGATTGATGGATAGATTGGTTCATTGATTGATTGTACGATTGGTTATGCTCAATGACTGGTATACTGACTGATAAGTTGACAGATTATCCACTGATGATCAAAAATATATGAATAGTCATGGGTTGAGCAATTGATTTACAGACAAGTTGATCAATTATCTATTGACGAAAATCATAATTATAAGAAATTATCATGATGTTGATATAGTCAGACAGGTGTTGTAAATGTATTATTATGTATTATGGATGAATTATCTTTGGGATTACTCCAGACTGTGGATTACATCGAACTGTAAAATACGCTGGAAATTAACAAAATGCAGTCATATCCCCATCCATCCCATTGCTGTATTGTGGCCCAGGGCTGATGTACATTAAACTGTCTGAGTCTGAGTCTCTCTCTCTCTCTCTCTTTCCCCTTCTATGCTCTCCCCTCTCCCACCAGCAACACCACCCGACTGTCTACCCAACTGTCACATCTTCCCTCCTTACTTTCGTGACTTGCTCATCAGCTATTCCAACAACGCAGGAGTGTTATTATTGTGGGCATTAACCCGTGGACACAAAGAACCCAACCTGCAGTGTTGACAGTCACCAGAGCATGACGTCACATTGCGTGATGTGTTCACGTCACGTGCACTCGTAGCCTTAACAGGGCTAAACCACAGACCTTGCAAGTAAGGGACTAACCAGTGTGCGCTGTCACAATTGGAGTCCTACCCATTACGTATGTGGGCATATACTGCGGGTCCACTTTTGTTTTAGTTTATTCATTTATTTGTTTATTCATTTGTTTATCCATTTATTTATTTATTGATTGATTTTGTTTTTGTGTTTGTTTGTTTGTTTATTTATTTATTTATTTATTTATTTTTTTGAGAGGCTAAAGCGAATAACTTCTACCGATGACAAAGAAGTATCATTATCGTGTGAGGTCGTTTGACAGGTAAATAATACCTTGGTCCTTCAACTTATTTTCTCTCTCTATTGCGTAAACCACGCTATTACTGGTCTGGGTTGGTCCTGTTTAGCTTGTCCCACCCTGTGTGCTCTCACAAAATCGTCTTGTGTCCATGTCTTTGTGTCACTGATACTGTTCAACAGACTGACTAGTGTAGCCACACACACATCTGGGTTCTCACTGACACTGTTTTGAGGTACCCCAAAGAATCAGATTATCTCTTCGGGAAAATCCTTCTAATCTGTCGATTTCTGAAGTCATATTTGAGATTTCATCTCGTAAATCTTGAACTGCTGATTTCAGTCTGTTAGTTTCTTCTTTGCCATCAGATGCCTCTTGACCCACACTGTTAATGTCCGAGATCATCGCAGACACACTGTCAGTCAAATCTTGCTGTTCTTTTTCCAGTCTGTCACATCTGCTGTTAATTTGTGCACACTGTCCTTTAATTTCATTCAACTCATCCTTTATGCCGCCTAGATCACCCCTTATTAGGTCAGTTTGCTCGAGTATTTGCTGACGTATCGTGTCGGTGATTCTAGCGAGAAATTCATCCATGCCACTTGCCACGGTTGGTTGACTTTCGTTTTCTTCTGTATCACTTCCATTCTGTGGTTCGTTGAGTGCAGGGTCAGGGCGGGGTTTTCCTTGACATCCCCACTGAGGCGCAGTTTCCACGTGGAAAACGTTTTATTGACCACGCAAACCAGTTAGCACGTGCGCCACGAGCGGAAATTTTGAATCGACATTGTCATCTTTGCAGCACACAAATTCACAATACACTGTTCCTGACCTTTGAACTTTCTCGTCCAGTGACACAGTTTTCGGAACAATTAATTGCTCAAAGTTAGAACAAAATGACATGCATATCAGAACAAGGAGCCAGCAAAAAACAAATGATAACAAATGTCTGTTGTTGATATAGGTATGTCACTTTCTGTAGCATCTCTCACCTGCTGCATGACCTCTGAACCCACATTCAGCTTCACCAGCACACCGCCACAGAAAAGACCAATTCTAGCCCTCTAAGTGTCCAGGTTACACATTGTGCACAATTTCGTCACTCTTCACTGTATGATGCACCCACCTCACAAAGTATTTGTTTCTTCAACGATGAATAGCGAAGCAACGGTGGAAAATCAGCAGAACTAAACATCAGCATGGCTACCCCGTAGCCATCTTATCTCGACAGAGAGACAGAGAGAGACAGAGACAGAGAGAGACAGAGAGAGACAGAGCAGAGACAGAGATAGAACAGAGAGAGAAAGAGAGCAGAGAGAGAGGCAGAGACAGAGAGAGACAGAGAGAGAGACAAAGAGACAGAGACACACAGAGAGAGACAGAGGGAGACAGAGACAGAGGGAGATAGAGAGACAGAGAGAGACACACACACACAAAGAGAGAGAGAGAGACAGAGAGAGACAGAGACAGAGAGACAGAGAAAGAGAGACAGAGAGAGAGAAACAGAGAGACAGACAGAGAGAGAGAGAGAGACAGAGAAAGAGACAGAGACACACAGACATAGAGAAAGAGACAGAGACACAGAGAGATAGAGAGAGACAGAGCTGATGGGGAAATGGAACCCACAACCTTTCAGTTTGTAGTCAGTTGCATTAATCATTAAACAATGGCGACCGGTTTGCCCGGAGTACTGAGTGTGCAATGTGTTCACACAGTATGATAACGATGCCCTCTGTAACTGTGTTTACTCATAGGATTCTTCTTTAACCCTTTGACTCCCGCACACTGTCCTGCAACATCCTGCATTGTCAACCATGTTGGCAAAGAAAAACCTTAACCCTTTGACTCCTCACCCTATCCACCAGCTTCCTGCAGGAAGCTGGTGGATAGACTGATGGAGTCAAAGGGTTAATTATTTGTACAGTTGGTGGATATCGTGCAGGAGTCAAAGGGTTAAATTTATCATAAGGTCTGGTTGGCGCAGAGATAGAGCATTCGCCTTCCAATCTGCCTGCATTGAGTGTGCACGGGTACGAATCACGCCCACCGAACTGTATTATGCGCGTGCGGTATGCAGTCTACCCAGCTGTTTAATAAATTGGGGTACCCCACTTTCTTCAAAGTTAGGGAAAAGTACAGCAAAGAAGAGTGGCAGAGTGGTTCAGACGTTCATCTGCCAATATGTACATGTAAACTCGAGATTCGAGGGTCTGCTCCCTCATACAGACCTCTTTTCCTCAGTTTGACCGGAAAATCAAACTTTACGTCTAGTCCTTCGGAAGGGGACGAAAAACGAGTTGGACCCGTGCGTCTTCAGCCGCGCACGCTCAAGATCTCACGGCAGTTAAAAATTGTAAAGAGCAGGGCATTGCCCAGCTGCCTTGGTATATATCATTGGAGAGATAGTTGATTTCCCAGGTCCCACCCCATGAAGACCAATAAGCCTTCTTGCCTTTCTGAAATCTTAGTTGAAAATGTGAATATGAATACAATTTGAAGCGAAGGAGAGGGGATAGGCGCCACCGTCGTGGTACTGGCCCTAGGAAAAGTTGAGGTCTCTGTCACCTCACTCCCCTATGATTTCAGGGTTATGGAACTATCTAGTTAGGACCTCAGGACCTGGTTAGCTCGTGGGTTTATGTGCAGGCTTAACTCTTTGACGACGGGCTACTTCGATTGAAGTAACAGCTGAGCTGTCACTGAGGACGGGTAACTTCGATCATAGTAACAGACGGTCTACTGTATATAACTCCCTCTACTTTTGTTATGCTAATGATTTAGTAGTTGGCAGTTGCTTCCCTTGTGGAGGGAACTTCCGTTGAACGCTTCAGCTACGTTTTGCTGGTTTCTTTGTCTAAAATCGATGGAAAATGGCTCAAAAGCGACAGTTCTCAGTGATATCACTGTGGCAGCCCTAGGCCAGCAGGGGAGCTCAGCTGTGGCAAGTGCAGTCACAATAGAGTTAAGGCTTGTGCCATGATCATTCTGGGTTTTCTCCATCACATGGCACCTTTGACGTTAGTGCATATGGAATTCATTCCGAGCGCAGGGACGTCATTTTGAGAAATTGAAACAGAAACTGAAAAACAGAGAGGGAGAGGAGATGGGCACTGCCCTCATAATGCTAGCCGCGAGGAAAAAAATTGAGTTCTCTACCACCTCACTCCCCTACGACTCGGAATTATGGGATAACCTTTACCTTCCATTTTGCCATGCTGGGGAGCAGAGATCCTTGTCTGTGACAATGCCCTACTTGGGAGTTACAACCGACATGTGTTTACCGGAAACCTCCCTAGTGACACAGAGGGCGTAGGGGGGGTGGGGGTGGTGGAGAACAGAGGGGTGTCTTTATCTGCTTGTCTCAATCTGCTGGCGCTGTCTGAGACTGATACCTGTGATTGTGATGATAGCAGACCATAGTATTAGAACGGATCGTTTGGAGAGAGAGAGACAGACAGACAGACAGACAGACAGACAGACAGACAGATACAGACAAAGATAGAGAGAGTAGACACAGAAAAAGAGACAGAGAG
>JAPXFY010000029.1:17405794-17413294 GCA_030674185.1 Monoplex corrugatus
CCCAGGTTCGATACGTCCCAGGTTCGAAATGCCCCACACACCCCACACACCCTACACTCCCACACCCACACATTCCCACACCCACACACCCACAAACATACACCCACACCCACAAACCCCCACCCCCACCCCCAACACCCACACCAAACAAACCCACACCCACCCCTCCACACCCACACCACCACCACCCAGACGCACACTTCCACACCACCCACACCCACCGCCTACACCCACAACACCCTCTAAATCACACCACCCCCACCCCCACCACACACCCACATCTCCACACCACTCACACCCACAACCATCCACATCCACACCTCAACCACCGACACGGACACTCACACCACCCACAAACTACCACACCACCCCCACCTCACCCACACCTCCACATCAACCACACCCACATCCCACCACTCACACCCCACCACCCTCATCCACACCACTCACACCCACACCATCAACATGGACACTCACCCCACCCACATCCCAACCACCCACCCCACCCACCACCTACACCACTCACACCTCTACACCTCACACCACACACACCATTCACACCACAAACCACACTAACACCCACACCACCCACACATACAGCACCCACACACCACCCACCCACACCTCTCACACCTCCACCACTCCACCACCCAGACGCACCCTCCACACCACCCACACACACACCCCACCACCTACACCTACAAACACCCACTCGATCACACCATCCACACCACACCTCCACACCACCCACACTCACACCCACTCACACCACAACCACCCACACGGACCGCCCACACCACCTATACCTATACTTACCACACCACCCACACGCACACCACAACACCCACACCATATCAACCACACCCACACTCCACCATGCACACCCAACCCACATCCACACCACCCACACTCCACCACCTACATCCACACCACCCACACCCACACCATCCACATGGACACACACCATCCACATCCCAACCACCCACCCCACCCACACATACACCATCCAAACACCAAACACCCACACCTTTCACACCTCCATTACCATCCACCACCCAGATGCACACTCCCACACCACCCACACTGACACCCCACCACGTACACCCACAACACCACCTCAATCACACTACCCACACCACCCACCAACATCTCCATACCACCCACACTCACACCCACCCACACCACAACAACCCACAGCACCCACACGGACACCCACACCACCCACACCCACACTCACCACACCACCCACATGCACACCACCATACCCACACTTACCACACCACCCACACCACATCAACCACACCACACCATCCGCACCCACACCTCACCACCCACATCCACACCACCCACACCCACACCATGCACATGGACACTAACACCACCCACATCCCAACCACCCACCACCCACACCACACACACCTCACACACCCACACCACAAACACACACCAGCACCCACACCACCCACATCACACCACCCACACATACACCACCCACACACCAACCAACCACACATCTCACACCTCCACCACCACCCACCACCACACAACCACCCAGACGCACACTTCCCCACCACCCACACCCCACAATCTACACCCACAACACCTCCTCAATCACAACACCCACACTACCCACACCACCCATACTTACCACACCACCCACACACCCCGACACCACCCACACCTCCACATCAACCACACCCACACCACACCACACACCCACATCCACGACACCCACACCACCCCCATACCACCCACACCTCCACTTCAACCACACCCACCCCACCACCCAAACCCACACCTCTCACACCTCCACCACTCTTCCATCACCACCACACCACCACCACCACCCAGACGCACACCTCCACACCACCCACACCCACCACCTGCACCCACAATACCATCTCAATCACACCACGCACACCCACAGCACCCATACCATACCACCCACACTACCCCACATCAACCACACCACACCCACCATCCAGATCAACACCACACACAACCACACCACCCACAACTACTCCATCCATATGGACACTCACACCACCCACATCCCAACAACCCACACCACCCACCACCCACACCCACACCACCCATACTTACCACACCACCGACATCTCCATGTCAACCACACCCACACCATCCACATGGACACTCACACCAACAACATCCCAACCATCCAACCACCACCCACACACTCCACACCCACACCACACACATCCACACCAAACACCCACACCACCACACACACCATCTACCACCATCACCAACACTTACACCACCCACACACCAACCACCACACCCACACCTCTACACCTACACCACACACTGCCACCACCACCCACACCTCCACACCACCCACACCCACACCCCAACACCTACACCCACAACACCCTCTCAATCACACCACCAACACTTACCACACCACCCATACTTACCACACCACACCTCCACATCAACCACACCCCACCACCCACCACACCACCACAACCTCCATCCACATGGACACTCACACCACCCACATCCCAACAACCCACACAACCCCCACCACCCACCCCCACCCACACCACCCACACGGACACACACCACCCACACGGACACACACCACCCACACCCAATACCTTCAGGTTGTTGTGTGGGTGTTTGGGTGTGTGGGGTTAGGGGATGTGGGTGTGGTGGTGGTGGGGTTGTTGGACGTTTGGGAGGTGTGGGTGTTGTCGGGGGTTGGGTGTGTGGGTGTGATGAGATGGATGGTGTGGGTGATGGGGTGTGGGTGTGAGTGGCGTGAAGATGTGCGTGTGGGTGGTGTGGGGGTGGTGGTGTGGGTGTGCTTGTGGTTACTGTGCGGGTATGGGTGGTGTGGAGTTGTGGGTGTGGGTGGTATGGGTGTGGGGGTTGGGTGGTGCGAGTGTGGTCGTGGTTGGAGGTTGTGTGGATGTGGTTAGTGGTGGTGGGGTGGGGTGAGTGTGGGTGTGGGGTGGGTGTGGGTGGTGTGAGTTGTGTGTGTGCTTGTGGATGGGGTGATGGTGGTGTGGGTGTGGGCGGTGTGGAGAGGGGGTGTGGGTGGTGTGAGGGTGGGGTTGGGAAGGGGGGTGGTGTGTGGATGGGGTGGATTTGTGGGTAGTGTGGGTGGTGTGGGTGTGCTTGTGGGTGTGGTGGGGGTGTTGGTGTGGGTAGTGTGGATGGTGTGGGTGTGGGTGTGGTGTGGTTGGTGGTGTGGGTGGTGTGGTTGGTGTTGGTGGTGTAAGTGTGGGGGTGTGGGTGGTGCGGAGGTGTGGGTTGTGTGGGGTGTGGTTGGTGTGGGCGTGAGGGTGTGGTTGGTTGGGTGGGGTGGAGTGGTTTTGGGTGGTGTGAGTATGGGGTAGGGATGGGTGTGGGTGGGGTGGGTTGCGTGTGTGCTTGTGGGTGGGAGGGGTGGTATGGTGTGGGCGGTGTGGGGTGTGGGTGGTGTGTGGGTGGGGTGGGGAGGGGGTTGGGGTGTGGTTGGGTTGGTGTTGGTGTGGGTGCATGGGTAGTGTGGGTGTTTGTTGTGTGGGTGTGCTTGTGGGTTAGATGTTCGTGGGAGTGTTGGTGGTGTGGATATGGTTTGTGGGGTGGGGTAGTGGGTTTAAGGTGTGGGTGTGGGTGTGTGCAGTGTGAATGTGTGTGGGTGTGAGTGGTGTGGGTGGTGTGTATGTGTGTGTGGTGTGGAGGTGTGAGTGGTGTATGTGGTTGGTGTGCGTGTTGGGGTGTGGGTGGTGGGTTGTGTGATGTGGGTGGTGTCTATGGGGGTGGTGTGGGTGTGCTTTTGGGTTTGTGAGGGTGGGGTGATGTGGGTGGGGGTGGGTGGTGGGGTGTGGTTGTGCGGGTGGTGGTGGGTGTGCTTGTGGGTGGGGTGGGTGATGTGGAGGTGTGGGTGGGGTGAGTGTGGAAGTGTGAGTGGTATGGATGTTGGTGGGGGTGATGTGGTGGTGGGTGTGGGTGTGTAGGTGGTGGGGTGTTGGTTGTTTGGGTGTGGGTGGTGTAGGTGGGGTGGTGTGGGTGTACTTTTGTGTGGTGTGGGGAAGTGGGTGCTGTGCATGTGGGTGGTGAGTGTGGGTGTGTGGTTGAGCAGGGTGGTGGTGGTGTGGTGGTGTGGGTGTAGGTGTGGGTGTATGTGTGTGGGTGTGGAGGTGTGGGTGTGGGTGTGTGGGTGGTGTGAGTGTGGATGGTGTGGGTTTGGGTATGGGGTTGGTGTGGGAGTGTAGGTGGTGTGGGTTCGAGGGTGTTGGTGTAGGGGTGGTGGGGGGTATGGGTGGTGTGGGGTTTGGGTGAGGGTGGAGTGTGGGTGGGGTGGGGGTGAGGGTGTGGGTGGTATGGATGTTGGTGTGGGACCTATCGAACCCGGGACCTATCGAACCTGGGACGTATCGAGATGTCCCCAGGTGGAACTGAAACACTGAGGTGACACCACCAGATTGACGGAAACAACTAAGGTGGACAACAAACAGGCCAGGTCTTTAACAATCAGAGTCAAGAAAACTGAGGAAATTGGACAAGGGACAAACTCATTACCAGAGATAAAACTCGGTGCTAAATCTCTGAAAACAGTAGATAAGTTTGTTTACTTGGGATCCACCATAACATCGACCCTATCTTTGGATGAGGAATTGACAAGCAGAATAGGAAAGGCTACAGCCGCATTCAAGAAACTTATGAAAAGAGCATGGGAAAATGATAAGCATAGGATAAAAACCAAGACTCTAATTTACCAAACATGCGTCCTCTCAAGACTCCTTTACGGGAGTGAGAGGTGGACCTTGTATGCTGGTCAGGAGAGGAGGTTAATAGTTTTCATATGAGGTGTTTAGGAAAAATTTAAAAAAATTAAGTAGCAAGATAGAGTCCCGGTTACAGAAAAGCGCAAAAGAGCTGGTATTCAGTCATTATATCCCATTCTGTGGTGTCGGCGTCTCAGGTGGCTTGGTCACGTTGCGCGCATGGATAACTCCAGAATCCCCAAGCACAGATACTGTATGGGGACCTGTCTGAGGGTACGCGTAACGTTGGACGACCCAAGCTTCGATTTAAGGACCAGTGTAAAACGTCCATGATGGAATTTTCTATCAATGTTGCGAACTGGGATACAGTTGCCCAGGATCGAGTGGGGTGGAGAGCTGCTGTTTTCACGGGAGCAAAGAGTTATGAAGAGGATAGAGTCGAGCGCGCTATACAGGCTAACCAAAGACGCAAATGCCCCACGGTGGATGACTCCACAGTATACTACTACTGTAGTCGTTGTCAGAAACCGTGCCGATTGCGCATTGGTTGTTTTAGCCAAGAGCGTCACTGTGATTTGAGATAACTAATTTCCCGCTGCCGACCGTTGCCATCGACGAAAAAGGCCACATGTATGAACTGCTGCAGAAAATAGACTAGGTACTGCCTCATGACCTGGACAACTCATGGACCTATGTGCAGGCTTAATTTTAAGGCTTATGCCATGATCACCATGCAAATGACACCTATGATGTTAGTGCTTATGGAATTCGTTCTGAGCGCGGAGACGTCGTCTTGAGAAACTGAAACTGAAACTATTTCAAAAGGTACGCAAAAGATTGCCGAATAAGAAAAATTGGAAAAGAAGATCAAGTACACAAGTCAATGCGGTCTGCACATAGATTAAAACTCAATGGAGTCGCAGTCAAATAGAGCTTGTCGACCCCTGAAATCGCGTGTTTTCGGCCAATTTAAAAAAAATATTACAAAATAACCAGACAAGATAGAAACAAACAGTATAGTGCAAAAGAAAGGCAGAAGCTTGCTACATTAGATTCTACTCACAATTTGTGTGCTGATTGCCCACTTGAATGTAGAAATTACTCCAATTAGGGTATCCAAACAGCATTCCGAACAAAAGTTTTGAACCACATGATCGACCACATAGCGATGTCACTTAAGCCAATGCTAGGGACAAACTCGTATCTGAATCCAACAAATCATCCCTATCTTCGACAGATAATTCACCAACAAGCTCTAATTCATCATCAGATCCTTCAACTTGGATGATATCGATCGCCTCTTGCACAGAAAACATACGCCGGTTTCGAAGTCGCCGTGCCGCCATTTTGAAAATAGGTGAATACAGATTCGCTTACTGACTCTAGAAACTTCGTGAAAACAGACTGTATGATGATTAGATACGTTCTAAGGGAAGCAATCGATGCATAGATGATTATACTTTGACTTTCAGGAGTTTTCTCCCTCGAATACTGCTCATGTTAAAAATAAAAAAAATGGCATTTTCCGACGGCACCAGCCTGCCGTCACGACTAAGATCGCGGTACAGATGGGCGGCAGCAGACTGCCGTCAAGACGCCAAAGAAAAAAAAAGGACATGGCCCTGGCGTTGACCATTCCGTCCAATTTATCATTAGAGGTTAAAAAACTGAATACAAATGGAAACATAACTAAGGACACTAAACCATTTATAAAAACTGGCCTAAATGACCTAGATTTGCAACAAGAGAATGAAGTCTCCACCACAGAAATGAACACCATCATGAAGTCTCTGTTTGACAGTGCCTCAGAAGCACGACTGTTACCATTAGCTGTTAAGATCAAAACAGATGGTTAATTTCCCTCTAAAACCAGGACACAACCGGCTGGATAAACATCTTTTATGTGTGTGTGTGTGTACCCTCCCCTGTGTGTCCTTGTGGACAGGTAGATAGGACACGAACCACAAACTACAGGTCTGCAGGAATGTCCAGCTTCTGAGGGAGGATATGTGGCCGAAGTTGACCACCCTTGATGACAAACTATACGGGCCTGTCGATGCTTTGCAGACGACGGCCACTATTTTTTCCCCAAGATTTGGTCTACTGGTGTAATGATAACAAGAAGAAGAAGAAGAAGAATGCGAAGAAGAAGAAGAATGCAAGAAGAAGAAGAAGAATGCGAAGAAGAAAGAAGAATGCGAAGAAAAGAAGAATGCGAAGAAGAAGAGAAGAATGCGAAGAAGAAGAAGAAGAATGCGAAGAAGAAGAAGCGAAGAAGAAGAAGAAGAATGCGAAGAAGAAGAAGAAGAAGAAGAAGAAGAAGAAGGAAGAAGAAGAAGAAGAAGAAGAAGAAGAAGAAGAAGAAGAAGAAGAAGAAGAAGAAGAAGAATGCGAAGAAGAAGATAAGAAGAAGAATGCGAAGAAGAAGAAGAATGCGAAGAAGAAGAAGAATTTGAAGAAGAAGAAGAAGAATTTGAAGAAGAAGAAGAAGAAGAATTTGAAGAAGAAGAAGAAGAAGAATTTGAAGAAGAAGAAGAATTGAAGAATTTGAAGAAGAAGAAGAAGAAGAAGAAGAATTGAAGAAGAAGAAGAAGAAGAAGAAGAAAGAAGAATTTGAAGAAGAAGAAGAATTTGAAGAAGAATTTGAAGAAGAAGAAGAATTTGAAGAAGAATTTGAAGAAGAAGAAGAATTTGAAGAAGAATTTGAAGAAGAAGAAGAAGAAGAAGAATTTGAAGAAGAAGAAGAATTTGAAGAAGAATT
>JAPXFY010000029.1:17423294-17445794 GCA_030674185.1 Monoplex corrugatus
TCACAACCGTACAACAGTATCGGTTCTTAGTAAAACTCAAGAACTCTCTTCCTGATGTTAACTGATGGGCATTAGTTGGTAAGAATGCTTTTCGTCTTCTTGAATGCTGTTTTGGCTTGGCCGATTCTTTTGCCTAATTTTGATCTGCATCTACCGTCTGGTGATATGACCGTTCCTATATATTTAAACTTGTCTCAAAGTTGTGCCATTTGCTGTTGTTTTGCATGAGGGGATTTTTTGTTTTTTACTGATTACCTTGACTTCAGTCTTCTCGCTATTTAGCTCAAGCCCTGTGTTTTTGTTTTCTATTTCTATTCTATGCACAAGGTTTTGTAAGTGATATATAGATATACATGTGTATATAGACATATACGTTTATACAAATATGTATGTACATGTATACATATATATATTTGTATATATATATGTATATGTATATATACATACATGTATATACATATGTATATACACACAGATAGATGTATGTGTATCTATGTATAGATGTACGCGTGTCTGTAAGTGTGTATGTAAGTATATACATAAGTATGCGCGTGTACATGTACATACATAGAGAGAGTCCACACACACACACACACACACACACACACACACACACACACACACACACACACACACACACACATACACACACACACATACACGTGGGGAGAGAGGAGTAGAGAGAGAGAGAGAGAGTGAGAGAGAGAGAGTGAGAGACAGACAGACAGACAGACAGAGACAGACAGAGACAGAGAGACAGAGAGACAGAGACAGAAACAGAGACAGACAGACAGACAGACACAGACAGACAGACACAGACAGACAGACACAGACAGACAGACAGACACAGACAGAGAGACAGACAGACACAGAGAGACAGACAGAGACAGAAACAGAGACAGAGACAGAGACAGACAGAGAGAAAAGGTGATGAAAGGGACTGGATCAACCATTTTGTTGGCTCTTTTGTTTTTACAGTAATATCTAAGGTTATGGCGACACTGCGGATCAAAGCAGATCACCCAGTGCGCTACATAGAGCGACAAAGAGCTGACATCAATTATTCATTGACTTTTGCAATTAAGCCAGGAAGCAGATTTGTTCCACTTACCTTTGAAGATAAGGAATTCTGATAAGATGAAAAATTCTAATTAAGAAACAGTAGATCCAAAACATTTGGTCCCTTTTTATCCACTGGACGAGGCGGCAGGGAAGTTTTTAGTCCTCTTTTTATTATCCGTTGTTTGGTGTTTGTGGTCTGTTTGTGACCGTGCGTTCGTGCTTGACAAAGGCCGGTTGGCCGAAAATTTGCGCTTGTCTTGTCTTTTTTGTTGTTGAATACGCGCTTGCATTGGTTTTCTTGTTCTTCTGGTTCCTTTAAGAAACAGTATTTTTGTCTTCTTTATGAAACTCTTTCATCGATGTATTAAAAAAAATTGATCATGATGGACATTTCCGTCTGTCTGGCTGTCTGGCTGGCTGGCTGTCTGTCTGTCTGTTTGTCTTGTCTTGTCTGGTCTGATCTTGTCTGGTCTTGTCTGTCTTGTCTTGTCTTGTCTGGTCTGTCTTGTCTTGTCTGGTCTGTTCTTGTCTGTTCTGTTCTTGTCTGGTCTTGTCTGGTCTGGTCTGGTCTGGTCTTGTCTGGTCCTGTCTGGTCTGGTGTGGTCTTGTCTTGTCTGGTTTGTCTTGTCTTGTCTGGTCTTGTTTTATTTTGTTTTGTTTTGTCTGGTCCTGTCTGGTCTGGTCTGGTGTGGTCTTGTCTTTTTTGTGTTGTCTGGTCTTGTTTTGTCTTGTCGTGTCTGGTCTTGTCTGGTCTGGTCTTGTTTTGTCTTGTCGTGTCTGGTCTGGTCGTGTCTAGTCTTGTCTGGTCTGGTCTTGTCTCATCTCGTCTTGTCTTTTCTTGTCTTGTCTTGTCTGGTCTTGTCTGGTCTGGTCTCATCTCGTCTCGTCTTGTCTTGTCTTGTCTTGTCTCGTCTCGTCTAATTTTGTCTTGTCTTGTCTCGTCTCGTCTTGTCTTGTATTTTCTCTAACTCTCTCTCTATCTGTCTGTCTGTCTGTCTGTCTGTCTGTCTGACTTTCCCGTCTGTCTGTCTGTCTCGTCTGCCTGTCTGTCTCTCTCTGTCTGTCTCTCTGTCTCTGTCTGTCTGTCTGTCTGTCTGTCTCTCTCCTTTCTCTCTCTCACTGTCTGTGTGAGTGTGTGTCTGTCTGCGTGTCTGTATCTCTGTCTAGTTCCGAGTATGTGTGTGTGTGCGTGCGTTCGCGCGCGCGCGCGTGTATGTGTGTGTGTGTGTGTGTGCCCGCACGCGCACGCGCGCGTGTGTGTTTCTGTGTGCGTGCACATGCATGAGTATGTTTATATAAAACATACCTACTAATCCTAGCGCCATTAGGAGTACGTGGCCTGTTGGAAGCATAACTCATCTGGGATACGAGATACTTGTCCTTGCCTGTATCCCCGCCCCCTACCCCTATCACCCCCATCATCAGTTCACTAGATCTCATGGGGTGGTCTGGATGCTAGCCTTTCTGATGTGACAGTAATAAACCAAAGTCACCTGTGCAGCATCTATGTATGTATGTATGTATGTATGTATGTATGTATGTATGTATGTATGTATGTATGTATGTACGTATGTATGTATGTGTGTATGTACGTATGTATGTATGTATGTATGTATGTATGTATGTATGTACGTATCTTCCTATCTATCTATCTAGTATCTAGTTATCTATCTATCTATCTGCCTATCTATCTATCTATCTATCTATCTATCTATCTATCTATGTATCTATCTATGTATCTATCTATCTATGTATCTATCTATCTATCGATCGATCTATCTATCTATCTGTCTATCTATCTCTTTCTCTCTATATACATATACATGTATATATATATATATATGTATATGTATGTATGTATGTATGTATATACATATATGGTCAGCAAAAACAACAACAACAACAAACAAAAAACGAACAAAAAAACCGAGACCGTCTTGATTGAGGCAGTCACAAAAAGAACATTAACGAAGAAGATTATGAAAAGGCGAGCAACATTTATATGACAATTTGTGAGGCAAGAGAAATTTGAGCACCTAGTCACAAAAGGAAAGCTGGAGTGAAAAAGAGCACCAGGTAGACCCAGGGAGAAAATGTTGGACCGACTTGCAGAGTGAATGAAAACAGAGTGTGGAAGGCGTACTTGCAGATACAAAAGATAAATTCATATGGAGTGTCATGTTAGCCAATGCCATACGGCAAAACTCGTGATGATAATGATGATGATGATGATGATGATGATCTATCTATCTATCTGTCTATCTGTCTATCTGTCTATCTGTCTATCTATCTATCTGTCTATCTATCTATCTATCTGTCTATCTATCTATCTATCTATCTATCTATCTATCTGTCTGTCTGTCTGTCTGTCTGTCTGTCTGTATATATATATATATATCATCAGCATCATCATATGCCCTGCCGCATTGGCGTTGGCCCTCCACACGAATCTATCCCCTGTCGCTGAAAGTACATCTCCCACCCTCTCTGTCGTCAGCCACCCCAAAATGTCCTATAAATGTTTCGTATCTTTCCTAATCTTCTTTATTAATGATCTCCTTGTGTCTGCCTCCTTCAAGACAGTCTCGTTTGTTTTCTATGCTGTCCATGGAACTTTTAACATTCTTCTTAGAAACAACATTTCAGTGCCTCAATGTTGTTCTGACTTTGCGTGTTGACGCGTCAAAGATATTACGGCAATAGGACTGCTGTAATTGGCGAAATTCTGTTGAAAACCTCACCTTCGTAGGTAAACAATAATAAAAAAATAAACGCGTATAGGAAAAAATTAAAAGAAACAAAATGGGTAATGTTGTGCTGTGGAAAGATGCTTTCTCACTGAAAGAGCGGACGGCATATCATATCATATGGAAAAAGATTGCCGTGGCAAAAAACAAGAAGAAGAAAAGAAAACAGAAAAATAAAAAGAGAAAAAAAAAAAGAGAAAAGAAAAACAAATAGAAAGAAAGGAAAGAAATATAAACAAACACAAAAACCTATCAGTACATGTACCAAATTTTGAAAAGCTCTGCTCTGCCATCATCCAGTGTTGGTGCCGAAATGGAGATGCTGATTGGTCATTTATACCCCCCAAGGGACATAACTTAATTTGAACGCAGTGCATCTGGATTGTCTGCCCATCGCATTTACGTTAACAGTGCACCTAGGAACACAAGAGTTCGACACAGCCATAATCATTACTAAGATGCAAATATGTTTACCAGACAAAACTGGTCTTTCGTTTCTGAGGGCAAAAATTATTACCATGTTAAGATAAGTTGGCTTTAATATGAGAGAGAGGAGAGAGAGAGAGAGAGAGAGAGAGAGAGAGAGAGAGAGAGAGAGAGAGAGAGAGAGGCTGGGAAAAAGGAGAGAGAGAGAGGAGAAGAAGGAACACAAACATGGGCAGGTAGATAGAGAAAGACAGGCAGCGACGAAGAGAAATCGAAACAGGAGAACAAAGAGTCAGGAAGACAAAACAGACAAAGAACGAGGGACAAACACACAGAGAGAGAAAGAGGGAGAGACAGAGAGAGTAGAAGAAGGAGTACAAACATGGGGGTAGACAGAGATGGACAGACAGAGACGAAGAGAAGCAGAAACAGGGGAACAAACAGACAGCAAGACAAAATAGACAAAGAACGAGGGACAAATACAGAGAGAGAGACAGACAGACAGACAGACAGACAGACAGAGAAAGAGAGAGACAGAGACAGAGACAGACAGTGAGAGAGACAGAGAGAGAGAGAGAGAGAGAGAGAGAGAGAGACAAACAGACAGAGACAGAGACAGAGAGAGACAGAGAGACAGATAGAGAGCGAGATAAAAAGAGAGAGAGAGAGAAAGAGCGAGAGAGAGACACAGACAGATAGAGAGCCAGAGAGAGACAGAGCAAGAGACAGAGACAGACAGACAGACAGACAGACAGATAGAAGAGAGAGAGAGAGAGAGAGAGAGAGAGAGAGAGAGAGAGAGAGAGAGAGAGAGAGAGAGAGAGAGAGAAACAAGAGACACGCAGAGCCATACAGACGGAGAGAAAGACAAGGTCCTGTTGTCAGATCAATGTTGCGTGTAGCGACAACCCAGAAAAACATCAAGCCCTTGTTTAGAAAGCTTATAAATGCTTCCGGATGCTCAAGGTTGGGGTAGATTATCTGTTACAGTTGGACAGCGGACGTCTATCAACTTTAATCACTGCACCCAGTCCCTCCTACCCGGCCCACCCCGCTCGCATGTCTTTCGGGTCTGGAAACAAAAAGGCGCAGCGAACAGATTGGTCTAAGCTGAACCAATCACACTTTCTTTTTTTTCTTTTTTTTAAATTAAGCTGACTATCACGTGATTGCAGCAGTCACGCATTCTTGAAATCTTGGTCAGATGATTGGCTGAATAGTTCGCGCGAGACGTGACTGCACGCGTGGCTGTCTGTTTTTTTAATTTCTTTCGTTTTGTTTGTATTAGTTTATTTCCACCTCCTCTTTCCTCCTCTGAGGATACGGTTGAAAGATTTTGATGGAGCGGCTTCACAGACACCGTGACAGAAAGCTGTTTGACGTTTGTCTGTGTTGATGCTGGAGAGATTACTTGGTCGTCCATTTGTCGAAAGTCGACTGATTTCCATAGCGTTACGTAAAATCGGGAGTGGAAGAGACAGTCAAGTGGAAAGAAATTTCTGAGTTTATTTCCATTGTATTTTTGTCTTCAGCGTGTTCCTATGGCAAGACTTGTGGTTGAATGGCTATAGGAACGTTTCGAGGATCACCTGTCAGAGTGGTGTACCTGATTTATGTACTCCTTTTGTGATGCTCTGTTCTGGCAGGTAATCATTTGTTGATCACTAAGTGTTTATTATTCAGCTAGAGGTAGTTAAAATCGTGTACTACCATCTATACAACAGTTCTATATAAATCGTGTACTACATTTATAAAACAGTTGTATTTAAATCGTGTACTACCAGCTATACAACAGTTCTATTTAAATCATGGACTACATTTATACAACAGTTCTATTTAAATCGTGTACTACATTTATAAAACAGTTCTATTTAAATCGTGTACTACCATCTATACAACAGTTCTATTTAAATCATGTACTACATTTAAGTGTGATAGGTCGCGTGGTTAAGGGGGGGGTAAGGTGGTGATGATGATATTGATGAATCGCAGCGCCAGGTGAGATGGATGAGTGGGTTAAGGGGTTTGGTGATGATTGCTGTGGTGGTCCTATAATCCAGAGCAGAAAGGGAAGTCTCTCAATCAAAAGACAAGTCCTCGTTTCGCTTCTTGACTCTTTATTATTGAGAAAAGAAGACGAGGAAGGAGACAGGTAAGAAGGAGTCAAAGAAGACAGTGCCTGTAAGACACAAAATAGGTTTCATAAATACAATGACAAAGTACACATTTTGTGAAATACCAATGTCAATGTACAAGAGTGAACCACTACATTCTAACAGAAGATGTCTACATTTACAAACAAAAGCACTAGCATTTGTAAACATGCAACAAATAATTGATAACAAAATGTTGTGTAAAGAACTACTACATTATACCAAAATATGTGGTGTCGATATTTACACTCTAAAGCACTAGCACTTGTAAACATGGAACAAATAATTGGTGACAAAACATTGAGTAACCCTTTGATAAGCTGAGGGTAAACTACCATACTGCTTGTTCGATAGCCTTAGCATAGAGTAGACTTTCAATAATGTACTGGCAAAATAATGCACAGTCATATTAAGCTGTTCGGCTGCCATGGGCTGAGTAAGTTGTAACATAACATCTGAGTGGGCAGTTATTGGACAGTTAATATTCAGTGGTGACGACAAACATAGTATTTGACTATGGGAGCTGTCGTCACAAACAGTAGGTCTACCTTATTGGATAGCAGTCAACACACTTGAGTCATCCATTAAATATTTGCTCCATGTAGTTATGTGTAATTCTATGTCTAGTGCTAGAGATAGTGATGACAAAATAGCATAGCATATTACTAGTTTAAGCTATGTCATCAAAGCAATATTCTATAATGATTAGTGGTGGTGCTGAGCAGACAAGGGATACAACAATTGGATCAGTTCGCTGAGCACATGTTTCATCAACTACCATTATGTACACACATACATTATCAAGTATAAAATAGTGTACAATAATGCATTGCATCCTGGTAGCTTTCAGACAGTTAATATTCAGTGGTGATGACATAGTAGGCCTATTTGACAATGAGAACTATGTCATCACAAACAGCACCTAATCAAATAGCAGTCAGCAGTGTTGAGAGAACACACTTGAGTAATCTTTTACCCATTATCTCTATGTGATTAAGTATAATTCTAAATCAAGTGCTAGAGACAATGATAACAAAATAGTATAGCATATTACTATTAAACCATGTCATCAAATCAGTGGTGCTGATCAGCTAAGGGATACACTAAACAGATCAATTAGCTGAGCACGTGTTTCATCAGTCATCATGTCAGTATGTAAAAATACAACCTTGTCAAGTATAAAATACTCTTCCTCTGCACAACAATGCCTTGTATCTTGGCTTTTGGCAGAATATGGTTGTCCATAGTCCTACAATAGCCACATGAAAATAGGGGCTAAATCTATAGTGGTTATTACATTTAAACCTCAGTTCCATCTTTACAATGGTGGCCGCCATGCTAAGTGCTGCAGATCTTGTGAGATAGCACATCGTTTAGATCAAAACGTACTTTCTCGCTGTGTGAATTCTGCAAATCTAACGCGGTACTCAATAGACTCGAGCTAGAATCTAAAGAAATAAGAGACATTAAAGTCCCTAAGCTTACTGCAAATGACAATGAATAATAAAGTGATAAAAATCCAGAACTTACTACAGTAACGCCGTGAAGATGATCACCTGCTGTGAGATCAAGAGTGGTGGCAGGAAAGGGCACCTCTGGTAATACTGAGAGTGGCGGTGGAAAAGCACACGCTATGATGCGCCTTGTTAATTTGTACTCTGGGAACAGAGCATGATGGTCATATTTTCAAATCTCAAACCATTCAGATGGCAAGGTCTGATTGGTTGTTCTCACCAAATTAATCAATCAACCAGATGCCAAGGTCTGATTGGTTGTTCTCACCTAATTAATAAGTCAACACTTAGTGTGTAGTTTTAACGCAGCGCGTCAGTACACACAAGTGAAACGCTGGTCATTGTCCGGCAGTTTCGCGAGTGGGTATGTGCTCGCTATCGAGCCACAAATACCTAAGCGGTTGAGACAGACGCGCCCTGCGGTCATTGTCTGAGTGTTCCCGCCGGCAATTACACGGCGATTGTTCTATGATGCTACAGTAAAGGCAGCATAAATTAGTGACGGCCCCCTCTACGTTCTGTAAAACTACAACATAATACTGACTGGAGATGACGACAAAATCTTGTCATAGGCCTGCTTTAGAGTACATGTACACATTGTAGATCTGCTAATTGTTTAGCAGTGTGTTATCTACAATGTATATGTGTCATGTACTGGTTAGATCTTTGGAATGATTAATGCATAGCTATGGATAGGCAGAGGCTGTGAAATACCAGTATAATTAGGCCAAGAGAATGCAAGGCGTTTTTTTATCTAGGCAAGCACGCTACACGGCGTTGCCTTTGAGCGTTGTAGGTAAATGGGGAAAGATCGTAACAGAGCAAGGCACTCTGTTACATATACAACAGTTCTATTTAAATCGTGTACTACATTTATACAACAGTTCTATTTAAATCGTGTACTACATTTATACAACAGTTCTATTTAAATCGTGTACTACATTTATACAACAGTTCTATTTAAATCGTGTACTACCATCTATAAAAGTTCTATTTAAATCATGTACTACATTTATACAACAGTTCTATTTAAATCGTGTACTACCATCTATAAAAGTTCTATTTAAATCATGTACTACATTTATACAACAGTTCTATTTATATCGTGTACTACCATCTATAAAAGTTCTATTTAAATCATGTACTACATTATACAACAGTTCTATTTATATCGTGTACTACCATCTATAAAAGTTCTATTTAAATCTGTACTACATTTATACAACAGTTCTATTTAAATCGTGTACTACATTTATACAACAGTTCTATTTATATCGTGTACTACATTTATACAACAGTTCTATTTAAATCGTGTACTACCATTTATACAACAGTTCTATTTAAATCGTGTACTACATTATACAACAGTTCTATTTAAATCATGTACTACCATCTATACAACAGTTCTATTTAATCGTGTACTACATTATACAACAGTTCTATTTATATCGTGTACTACCATTATACAACAGTTCTATTTATATCGTGTACTACCATCTATACAACAGTTCTATTTAAATCGATGTACTACATTTATACAACAGTTCTATTTATATCGTGTACTACATTTATACAACAGTTCTATTTAATATCGTGTACTACCATTTATACAACAGTTCTATTTAATCGTGTACTACCATTTATACAACAGTTCTATTTAAATCGTGTACTACATTTATACAACAGTTCTATTTATATCGTGTACTACCATCTATACAACAGTTCTATTTATATCGTGTACTACATCTATACAACAGTTCTATTTATATCGTGTACTACCATCTATACAACAGTTCTATTTAAATCGTGTACTACCATCTATACAACAGTTCTATTTAAATCATGTACTACCATCTATACAACAGTTCTATTTAAATCGTGTACTACCACTATACAACAGTTCTATTTAAATCATGTACTACATTTATACAACAGTTCTATTTAAATCATGTACTACCATCTATACAACAGTTCTATTTAAATCGTGTACTACATTTATACAACAGTTCTATTTAAATCTGTACTACATTTATACAACAGTTCTATTTAAATCGTGTACTACATTTATACAACAGTTCTATTTAAATCATGTACTACATTATACAACAGTTCTATTTAAATCGTGTACTACATTTATACAACAGTTCTATTTAAATCGTGTACTACCATCTATACAACAGTTCTATTTAAATCGTGTACTACCATCTATACAACAGTTCTATTTAAATCGTGTACTACCATCTATACAACAGTTCTATTTAAATCGTGTACTACCATCTATACAACAGTTCTATTTAAATCGTGTACTACCATCTATACAACAGTTCTATTTAAATCGTGTACTACCATCTATACAACAGTTCTATTTAAATCATGTACTACCATCTATACAACAGTTCTATTTAAATCGTGTACTACATTTATACAACAGTTCTATTTAAATCATGTACTACCATCTTACAACAGTTCTATTTAAATCGTGTACTACATTATACAACAGTTCTATTTAAATCATGTACTACCATCTATACAACAGTTCTATTTAAATCATGTACTACCATCTATACAACAGTTCTATTTATATCGTGTACTACCAGTCTATACAACAGTTCTATTTAAATCGTGTACTACCATCTATACAACAGTTCTATTTAAATCATGTACTACCATCTATACAACAGTTCTATTTATATTTTACTACCTCTATACAACAGTTCTATTTATATCGTGTACTACCGTCTATACAACAGTTCTATTTATATCGTGTACTACCATCTATACAACAGTTCTATTTAAATCATGTACTACCATCTATACAACAGTTCTATTTAATCTGTTACATCTATACAACAGTTCTATTTAATCTGTACTACCATCTATACAACAGTTCTATTTAATCGTGTACTACCTCTATACAACAGTTCTATTTAAATCTGTACTACCATCTATACAACAGTTCTATTTAAATCATGTACTACCATCTATACAACAGTTCTATTTAAATCATGTACTACCATCTATACAACAGTTCTATTTAAATCTGTACTACCATCTATACAACAGTTCTATTTATATCATGTACTACCATCTATACAACAGTTCTATTTAAATCATGTACTACCATCTATACAACAGTTCTATTTAAATCATGTACTACCATCTATACAACAGTTCTATTTAAATCATGTACTACCATCTATACAACAGTTCTATTTAAATCATGTACTACCATCTATACAACAGTTCTATTTAAATCATGTACTACATCTATAAAAAAATTTATATAAATGTGTACAACCATCTATACAACAGTTCTATTTATATCGTGTACTACCATCTATACAACAGTTCTATTTATATCGTGTACAACCATCTATACAACAGTTCTATTTATATCAGTGTCAACCATCTATACAACAGTTCTATTTATATCGTGTACAACCATCTATACAACAGTTCTATTTATATCGTGTATACCATCTATACAACAGTTCTATTTATTATAATAATAATAATAATAATAAGAGACCATTTATAAGCGCACATCTCTGCCTACGGCGGAGCTTATGACGCTTTACAATCATTCACTCACAATATTTCAATCTCTCGGACCTCACGTACATACACTAAATACACAATACAAAGTAATAGAATAAATCCATAAAAATACTACATACGCTACAATCATACACGGATTCTCACGCAAGTCCAAATGCACCCCACAACCCCCACGGCTATACCCCAAAGTACTGTGAGGCACATTGGGCTCTATAATCACCCACCCCCACCCCCCACCTACCTACTATAACATACACACACACTAACACACCTTTTCTACTATTAGGCTGGGGGGAAATGAGGTTGAACTTACTGATAATATTTTTGAAAGAGGTGAGTTTTTAGAGCTGTTTTGAAAGAAGAAGTCGATTTTAGGTGTCGGATTTCAAAGGAAGAGAGTTCCAGATAGTGGGGGCTGCGAAGGAGAAAGAGCGATGTCCAAATGTTTTTGTGCGCACGCGTGGAACACGGAGCAATCTGGTATCAGCAATGGAGCGGAGATTTCTAGAAGGAGTGTACACAGAGAGAAGATCAGCCAGGTAGCGAGGAGAGAGATCAGAGAAAAAAGAGTGGCATAGTGAGGCAAGCTTATAGTCAATGCGAGCTTGAACAGGCAACCAGTGAAGGGATTTGAGAATAGGTGTGACATGATCATGCTTGCGGGAACGAGAAACAAGTTTAGCGGCAGAGTTTTGTACTTTTTGAAAGTTTGTCTAATTGATTTTGAGGACAGCCAGAAAAGAGGGAGTTACAGTAGTCTAATTTGGAGAGAACAAAGGCAGAAAGAAATGTTTTGGTAGCGTCTTCTGAAAGTAAGTGGCGAATATAACTAATATCGTGTACTACCATCTATACAACAGTTCTATTTAAATCAATTACTACCATCTATACAACAGTTCTATTTATATCGTGTACTACCATCTATATTATGTCAGGTCGGATAGATGTATCCGCTACTGGTAACCTGGAACCCAGTACTACCTGTCACAGGGTCGAATTGCTGGCGACTAAACCAGCAACCCCACCAGTCCTCTCAGGAGGATGGTGAGGAGGGTGGCTAGAAACCCTGGTGGAAATAAATTAGATCCATCAAAGCGCGCCAGCTCTGGAGAGCTACCCGCAGCCATCTAGCTAAGGGAGTAAACCCTGACAGTAAATCCGGTGTGGGGCCCCTAAGGCGGTTGGATGGCAAACTTTGTCACTTTCCGGCAGCTCCTGCGGCCGCGTTGGCACCAAAACGTAACAGCCCTGCTGTTCCTTTGGATCTGTCAGCGAGGTGGAGAGGGGGGACAAGTTGCATGGGCAACAGCCTGTCTTCCGTATTACACTGCCCAAGCTTACATCTGTCCATTCATCCACAAACACTCTGCACCTACGACCTGGAGAGGACACTCCAGCCTCGCTACTAACACTAGTGTCGGCACAACACGGGAAGCAACAGATACCGGTGATAAATCATTGCTCAACTGGCGTAGAGCTGACGCCAGGGGTTGCTTTTGACGGTGGGAGAGACCTTCGTGTCTTACTGGACAGCTACCGCCCACCTAAGTGGGCAGCCCCCAGCCAGTTAGGTGCTGTCCCGCCACGACCTGCCTTCTTCATTGGGTGCATGAAGATTAGGAGAAAATCTGACAAGCAGGTCGTTAATTACCGCACCAAACAAAAAGAAAAATTCAAATTCAAGAAACGGATCAGGAAAAGGATCAGCAGTGAAACTGAGCTGTTGGAATGTCCGAACAATGATGCCTGGGCTCTCCCAAGATCTGCAAGACATCAGCGACGCCAGAAAAACCGCCGTCATAAACAGCGAACTAAAGAGGCTCAATGTGGACATTGCCACTCTGCAGGAAACACGGCTGGCTGACTCAGGAACACTAAAGGAAAGGGACTACACCTTCTTCTGGCAAGGAAAGAGTTCTGATGCCCCAAGAGAGCACGGAGTAGGCTTTGCAGTAAGGAACAGCCTGCTGAACATGATTGAACCAGGCAGCGGCGGTTCAGAACGACTCTTGACTCTCCGCCTCAACACCACCGAAGGCTATGTCACTCTCATCAGCATTTATGCCCCAACTCTGTCCGCCTCTCCAGATACCAAGGATGAGTTCTACGAAAATCTTGCATCAACCATAAGGAACATCCCCAGGACAGAACAACTTGTTCTCCTGGCCGACTTCAATGCCAGAGTGGGTGCAGACAATGACTCATGGCCCTTCTGCCTCGGTTCCTTTGGAGTGGGGAAAATGAATGAGAATGGACAGCGACTGCTTGAGTTTTGCGCCTGCCATGAACTGTGCATCGCCAACTCCTTCTTCAAGACAAAGCCTCAGCACAAAGTCTCCTGGAGGCATCCCCGCTCAAAACATTGGCACCAACTGGATTTGATCCTAGTAAGACGTGCCGCTATCAAAAACGTTCTCCACACTCGCTCTTATCACAGCGCAGACTCCGACACAGACCACTCTCTGGTATGTTGCAAGATCAGGCTACAACCAAAGAAGTTCCACTGCTCAAAGAAACAAGGGAATCCTCGCATTGACGTCAGCAAGATGTCTCAGCCAGATCTTGTAGAACAGTTCGCAGAGGCCTTTCAGAGAGAATACGATGCATTGCAGCCCAGAGACTCTGCCACTGAGAGATGGGAAACGCTACGAGACACCATGCACCGCGTTGCTATGGCCACCTTTGGGAAGAAAACTGTGAAGTCCCACGACTGGTTTGAGGCCAAATCATCAGAGATGACTCCCACTGTTGAGGCCAAGCGTGCCGCACTCACCAAGTATAAGCGGTCACCCAGTGAGAAGAACCTGCAAATCCTCAGGGCTGCCAGAAGTAAGGTTCAGTTTAACGCCAGGCGCTGCGCAAACGAGTACTGGACAGAGCTCAGCGAAGAGATACAGAGTGCTGCTGAAAGAGGCAACATCCGAGGAATGTATGATGGCATCAAGAAGGCACTGGGACCAACACAGAGCAAGATCGCCCCCATCAAATCCTCCACTGGGGAAGTAATCAGCAATCCTAGCCAAAAGATGGAAAGATGGGCGGAACACTACTCCGACCTCTACTCCACACAGAACATGGTGTCCCCCTTAGCCCTCGATGCCATCAAGTGCATGCCAGTAATGGAAGAACTTGACGCAGAGCCAACTGCGGACGAACTCAGCAAGGCCATTGATAGCCTGGCATCAGGGAAGGCACCTGGCGACGATGGAATTCCCCCAGACCTCATCAAGCACTGCAAGACTTCTCTTCTGCACCCTTTGCACGCAGTTCTCTGTCAGTGTTGGAATGAGGGAGCTGTACCACAGGACATGAGGGACGTCAAGATCGTCACCCTGTACAAAAACAAGGGCGAAAGGAGCGACTGCAACAACTACAGAGGTATCTCGCTCCTCAGCATTGTTGGCAAAGTCTATGCTCGGTCCTCCTAATCCGCCTGCAGAAACTGGCTGAACGCGTCTACCCGGAATCACAGTGTGGTTTTCGAGCAGAGAGATCCACGGTAGACATGGTCTTCTCCCTTCGCCAAATCCAGGAGAAGTGCAGAGAGCAGCGGATGCCCCTGTATGTGGCATTCATTGACCTCACCAAGGCCTTTGACCTAGTCAGCAGAGATGGCCTTTTCAGGGCTCTCCGAAAAATCGGCTGCCCCCCCAAACTGCACAGCTTAATTGAGTCCTTCCACTCAAACATGAAAGGGATGGTGCAGTTCAACGGAAACCTCTCCAAGCCCTTCGACGTACACAGCGGTGTGAAACAAGGCTGCGTCCTGGCCCCAACCCTCTTTGGAATCTTCTTCGCTCTCCTCCTGAGGCATGCGTTCAGCACAGCGCAAGAAGGGATCCACCTGCGGACCAGATCAGATGGCAGGCTCTTCAACCTCGCCCGCCTCAGAGCAAGGACAAAGGTCCGTGAAGCCCTCATCAGAGACATGCTATTTGCCGACGATGCCACAGTTGTGACCCATACTCAGCGGGACTTGCAGTCACTATTGGACCGCTTCTCCCAGGCCTGCAAAGATTTTGGTCTGACCATCAGTCTTAAGACAAACGTCCTGGGCCAAGACACGCCATCTCCACCAGCCATCACCATTGATGACTACGAGCTTGAAGCCATCCATCAATTCACATATCTTGGGTCCACCATCACCGATAACCTCTCCCTTGACACAGAGGTCGACAAGAGGATCGGGAAGGCAGCCACAACACTAGCCCGCCTCACACAAAGGGTGTGGACAAATCTCAAGCTGACCATAAAGACAAAGATGGCTGTATACAACGCCTGTGTCCTCAGCACCTTGCTGTATGGCAGCGAGGCGTGGACCACGCATGCTCATCAGGAGAAAAGGCTCAATACCTTCCACCTGAGAAGCCTACGGCGCATACTTGGCATTTCCTGGCAAGACAAGGTGACCAACACCGAAGTCCTAACCTGCGCTGGCCTCCCAACCATGCATACCATGCTGAGACAGCGTCGGCTGCGCTGGTTGGGCCACGTTCGCCGCATGGAAGATGGTCGCATCCCAAAAGACATCCTTTATGGTGAGCTTGCCACAGGACAGAGAAACATTGGCCGCCCACAGCTGAGATACAAAGACGTTTGCAAGCGTAACATGAAGGCGCTTGAGATCAACACTGAGTCCTGGGAGGACCTCGCAGACGACCGCAACAGCTGGAGAACTACTCTCAAGAAACAGCTGCGGATTGGTGAGGACAAACTGTCAGCTGCTGCAGCAGAAAAGCGAGTTCGCAGAAAAGGAATGACAGCCAACAGACCAGCATCAGCATACACAGGCGACCGCTGCGACAGAGACTGCCTCTCTCGCATTGGTCTGTACAGTCACAGGCGACGCTGCTTGGACCAAGCAGACAGCCCATCTAGACATTAGAACGGATGTATTTTGTCCATGGTCAGTCATGACCAAAGGTGGCCTACTACTACCATCTATACAACAGTTCTATTTATATCGTGTATACCATCTATACAACAGTTCTATTTATATCGTGTACTACCTTATATCGTGTATACCATCTATACAACAGGTATATTTATATCGTGTATACCATCTATACAACAGTTCTATTTGTATCGTGTGTATACCATCTATACAACAGTTCTATTTATATCGTGTATACCATCTATACAACAGTTCTATTTATATCGTGTACTACCTTATATCGTGTACTACCATCTATACAACAGTTCTATTTATATCGTGTACAACATCTATACAACAGTTCTATTTATATCGTGTATACCATCTATACAACAGTTCTATTTATATCGTGTATACCATCTATACAACAGTTCTATTTATATCGTGTACTACTTATATCGTGTACTACCATCTATACAACAGTTCTATAAATATCGTGTACTACCATTTATGACACTGAAAAAATCCCCGAAGATATGTCAAAATCAATTTTCATTGCACTTCCAAAGAAGACAGGGGCTATAGAATGCGAACTCCATCGCACAATCAGGTTGATGAGTCATGTAACAAAAATCCTGTTAAGAATAATCATGATGAGGACAAGGAATGGAATCAGAGGAGAAATAGCAGAAGAACAGAGTGGATTTGTCGAAGGAAAAGGAACTATCAATGCCATATACATCCTAAGAACTATCATAGAGAAGTCAATAGAGATGAATGGGGATTTATATTAATTTAAGCTTTGTTGATTATACCAAGGCTTTCGATCGGGTGAGACATGGGGAGTTGATCGGCCAGCTGGAAGGACTCATTGTTGATGGAAAAGATCTACGAGTAATAAGAAATAATTATGTATTGGGAACAGACAGCTGCAGTGAGAGTAGAGGACAATATAGGCTCTTTCCTGGATATCGAGGGAGGAGTCAGACACACAGACAGACACTCACACACACACACACACACACACACACACACACACACACACACACACACACACACACACACACACACACACACACACACACTCACACTAACACATACACAGACACAAACAGACAGACAGACACACACACACACGCACACGCACACACACACACACACACACACACACACACACACACACACACACACACAACACACACACACAAAACAAACAAACTATAGACATATTCCCAAGACACGAAGAATTTTTAATTTGCACGTCGTGAAACAAGCAGAAAAAAGAGGGATAAGTAGGACCCCTACTATAATGTGCTTGGTAAAGAGGAGGTAACAAATGTGGAGGTAGCTGACTCTGTATGTATGTATGTGTGTTTGTGTGTGTTGTGTGTGTGTGTGTTGTGTGTGTGTGTGTGTGTGTGTGTGTGTGTGTGTGTGTGTGTGTGTGTGTGTGTGTGTGCGCGCGCGATCTCACGCGCAAGTTTTGTAAGGTTTTAGACCATACGTATAAAAGAAGTGATAAAATGAAGAGTGGGTGGGGTAAAGAGAACTAAAAAGGAAAAAAAAAAAAAAAACGAAAACAAAATACAAAAAAAAACAAAAAAAACAAAAAAACCAAAAAACAAACAAAAAACCAAAAAAAAAAAAAACAAAAACAAAAAACCAAAAAAAAAAAGAGGGATGGGGGATTCGAAAACAAATTCTAAGGTGCTAAGGTGAGTAGAATACGTTTTTTTGTTTGTTTGTTTTTTCATAACCATTTCTCGTCGCATTCAAATTTTTCTCACTATCATCCGTGAAACATTTCTATTAAATCTATATATGGGTTTTTGAAATTTGGGGGCTGAATCCACCATCATATTGTTCGTAGGTTTTTCAGTGGTGATTCTGGCACTTAAGTCATTTAACAGTACTGATGTGGAACAGCAGGTTGTAACAGGTAACCAAGGATGGAGACAAATAGTCCTCGTCTTCTGTCCTCTGATCTTTCTATTTTGCATTAAACATGTTAACTGAACGTCTAGTCCTTCGGAAGAGGACGAAAAATGAATGTAGGACCCGTGTGCCTTCTAGCTGCGCACGCTTAATATCCCACGGCAGTTGAAAATCGTTAAGAGCAGGGCATTACCCGGCTGCCTTGGTTATAAACAATGGACAGATATGTTGATTTCCCAGGTTCCGCCCCTTGAAGACCAATTAGCATTCTTGCCTTTCTGAAGTCTTGGTTAAATAAAAGTGAATATGAATATGAATTTGAAACGAGGGAGAGGGAATGGGCGCCGCCATCGTGGTGCTGGCCTCGGGAAAAGTTGAGATCTCTGCCACCTCACTCCCCTACGACCCCAGGGTTATGGAACTATCTAGGTAGAACCTCAGGACCTGGCCAGCTCTTGGGTTTTTGTACAGGCTTAAGGTTTGTGCCGTGATCATTGTGGATCTCCTCCATCACATGGCACCTGTGACCTTTCGTGCATATGGAATTCATTCCTTGCGCGGAGACGTCATCTTGAGAAACTGGAACTGTCTGGCACTTGCTTTGCAGGGATGACCAGCTAGCACCATGGAACAGTGGAAGGAAAAAGTCATTATTGATTAAGTGTTCAGTGTACATTGGTAACTATTCTACTTATCCGAGTAAAACACATTTGACACTGTGATTGTGGTTTCTAGGATAGTATGCACATTATCAAAAATATTTGACTGCTATGAGTTCGTTGTCTGTGAACATTTTCAACGTTGTGTTGCCTTTGTGAATCTAAATTTGTTGTCATCAAAGAGATGTCTCCATACGTCACGTGGACAAAGAATGAAGCGTACAGACCAAAAAAGAAAGCATACGAAAAATGACAGATTACTACTGACTTGTCTATCTAGAAGCGAAGAAAACAACGAAACTGAACAAACAAACAAAAAATTTAAAAAAATCATTCAAATCAAAGGGACTTCCAGCATTTCAGAAAAACAAACAAGAAAAACTTGAATAGGAAATAAGACGAGAGTATTCAACTGACGAAAGTTATCAGAAAAAGCACACCAAAAGCGTAGAAGAACCCTTAAAACAAAAAGCATCGTGGAAAGTGGAAACTGACAACGTCTGGTGTAACGGAACTCCTGTGAAGAAGGTACGCTGCTGATAGCTTAGCAAGCCGTTTGTGGATAATGTATAATCGTCGATGAACATAAAAGAAAGGAAATAGAGACGGACGGATCAAGTCAAGAAAAACAAAAGAAAAGAAGAAGAAGACAAAATTAAAAAAAAAAAAACCTAAATAAAAAAAAAAGTAAAAAAACAAATGCGACTGCCCGCGTTCAAGCAAACAGGAACCTGAAAAACACGAAAATAGAATCAGAGAGGCAAGGCAAGGCAAGGCAACACAAGACAAGACAAGGCAAGGGAAGACAAGACAAAACAAGGCAAGGCAAGGCAAGAGAAGACAAGGCAAGGCAAGGCAAGGCAAGGAAGGCAAGACAAGGCAAGACAAGACAAGACAAGCAAGGCAAGACAAGACAAGACAAGACAAGACAAGACAAGGCAAGGCAGGGCAAGACAAGGCAAGGCAAGGCAAGACAAGCCAAGACAAGGCAAGGCAAGGCAAGGCAAGACAAGACAAGACAAGGCACGACCTTCCAGTCATGGCAACAACTCACCAACACTATCCCAACCACTTCCCTCCTCCTTTACTACTACTCCCCCTCCTCACCCTCCTCTTGCTTATGACGTCAGCGGTGGTAACGGTGACAGGAGAAGAAGGAGGAGGAGAGAGCCGCGCGTACAGGTTCCGCAAAACTGATCTGGACGACCTGGTTTTCGAGGAGTACGTCCTCTTCGTCGTGGACGAAAAGATGCGATCAGCGAGGAACTGCGCCCGTCTGTGTGCCGACAGCAGTGACTGCAAAGCCTTCACCTATGTTGAGAAATCCTCCTCTGCCTCCTCTTCTTCCCCTCTGCTCCGAACTTGCCGAGGCCATAGCACGGATATGACGTCATCTGTGGCCAACGTGACGTCATCCGACAAGGCCCGCACTTACGTCAACCTTGACTGGACCGACACCACAGGTGAGCGAAAGGTTTTTTAATTATCTTTTCTTTTCTTTTTTTAGAGGATTTGGTTGTTATCGTTGTTATGTTGCATTGGTTTAAGAAAAAAGTAACAAGACCTTGTAAGTAAAATCGTTTGAACAACACGCCTACTCGAACGGATACAGACACGGACTCTGTGTCTCACTCTGTTTCTCTGCCTCTGTCAGTCTGTCTATCTGTCTGTCTGTCTGTCTGTCTGTCTGTCTGTCTTTCTGTCTTTCTGTCTATTTGTCTGTGTATTTGTCTGTTTGTATCTCTCTCTCTCTCTCTCTCTCTCTCTCTCTCGCACACACAAACACACACACATACACAAACACACACACACACAAAATACGCACGCACACACACACACACACAATATGCACACACACACAATATGCACACACACACACACACACACACACACACGCTCGCACACACATAATTAAACATTGTACAGATAATTTGGACAAATAGGCAGGAAATGTAACTCTCTCAATTAACACTCATGGCCTGGAAATTTTCCAAAGATTTAAATGTTTCATTTATACCTGTGGATTTTTAATTTCAGCTTACAAGAGCAAAATATTCAAGTATAGAAATGTTCTACCAGTAAGCAGCTACGTCTGACGTTGGCCACTTAAACATCAGTATCCGATCGATTATTACATAATTCTGGTATTTTATGTACGAAAAGGATTAAAATAACTAACACCTTTATAAAGAGAGATTTAAAAGGGTTTTTGTGTGTGCGTGTGTGACATTGAAATCAATTTGGCATTTTCACTCCAAGCTTGGGAATGGGCACATAATTCACCGATTGAAAGAAACGCATGTGCATTGCTTTCTGAGGCATGGTAACGGAAATGAACGGTTTCCGGTCCAACACGCGGGGAGTCAGGAATGTTTTTTTTTTTTTCTGATTTTTTTCTCCGTTTGAGCCTGGTAACGCCTTAAACGGTTAGTCCCGGCTGAAAGAATTAAGATGTGCTTTTCATCAAGTCGTTTTTTTTTTTGCCCCATATCTGTTCTTCCAGAGCTGCCCCATTTGGCCTCTGCTTCATTTCTTTTATTTATGAGCAGTGTGCAAAACTGCAGAACAATGCTCCGTTGACTGTGGTCCATCTATGATTCCATCTCATGGTTGTTTTCGGTATAATGATATGTGACCTCCCACCACGAAATCAGTCTTAACTCGCAGTCAGTCGAACAGCACCAGGAGCTGAAAAGGTGACTGAGGGTCTATCTGGGGTGTTTAGACTTTTTCTCAAATTTGATTTCTGTAGGCTATAATCTATCCCCCACAGAATTTGTTTCTTGAACAAATATTATTAATCAATTTAAAATAGTATTTTAATGCACTGATCGCAGCAGAAAGAACACAATTTCCTACCAAAAGTACCTATTTTTGTCTCTTATTATGAACCGTAACCTGTACAGTACCCATACATGTAATATACTGATGGAAAGCTCTTTGGTGCACCTTTCAGATAATGACAGCGAAAATTAGAAACAAACTGGTTCAAAGCCACCAAATAAAGAAAGTTAAGGAAAATGTGTAGGAGAGCACACAAAAACTTTAGAGGCCGTTTTCTCAAAATGGCCGTCATACAACTCAATGACTTTAAACATACATAACTTCTACATTTCTTTTTTGAGTACAAGCTTTATTCAAGTACCAAAATAATCAGCAGACTGTACACTTCCCAGTGATATGTATATCTCAAAATGCCCAAAATGCTAGTTATGACTGTTTTCGTGGTAGACAGGGCTTGCCAAACGGGGGGCAAAGAGCTCACCAGATTCAAACAATATACAGCTTTCTCTCTCGTTGCACGCGTATTACATCTTAGTGGACACATACGTCTGGAAGCAGTTCCAAGAAAAACAGAAAAGTATGATAAAATGTCACATGAACTTTGAATTCAGTAAAATACCTTAGCAGTTTCCAGCCGGCAAAATTATACAATCCTTTATGTATAGGTGGAAACTTGATGCATTCAAAACAAATACACCACGAACATAGTGTGTATGTGTAGAAAGAAGATAACACTTAGTAATATTCTTTCTTGCATTCGGGTAAAACGACATATTCACACACTATCTA
>JAPXFY010000029.1:17450794-17458294 GCA_030674185.1 Monoplex corrugatus
ATTATGAGAAACCTAGAAGAATGCCCTAGGATAAAAGTTGGGTTCCCGAATATTGTGCCATTAAAACAACACTACTTAAAGCCATAGAGTGTAATAGACTGCACAACACCTATTGCAATGTCATCATTGCAATAGGTGTTGTGCAGTCTATTACACTCTATGGCTTTAAGTAGTGTTGTTTTAATGGCACAATATTCGGGAACCCAATCAGCAGATTGTCCAACTGTGTTTGCTATGTTTTGAAATGTCAGGATTTCGCTGTTATCGGCCTTACTAGAAGCATTCAAAAAGATGAAAAGCGTTCTTACCAACAAATGCCTTTCAATTAACATCAGGAAGAGGGTTCTTTAATGTTAGATAGAACCGATAATGTTGTCTAGTTGTGAGGCATGGACAGCCAACACGCAAAGCCAGAACAAAATTGAAAACTGAAATGTGGTTTCTAAGAAGAATGTTTAGAGTGCCGTGGACAGCAATGAAAACAAACGAGACAGTTTTGATAGAGGCAGACACAAGAAAATCATTGATAAAGAAGAATAGGAAAAGTCAAGCAACATTCATAGGCCATTTTATGAGGAAAGGGGAATTAGAGCACCTGGTCTAAGCAGGAAATCTGGAGGGAAAGAGAACACCAGGGAGAAAATATTGGATGGACTTGCGGGGTGGCTGAGGACAGAGAGGGTGGAAGATGTACTTGCAGCGACAAGGGATAGATTCGTATGGAGGGCCATGATCGCCAACGCCATGCGGCAGGGCACATGATGATAACCCATTTGTTTGAATGTAAGATGTTGGTTTATTTATTTATTTATTTTTTTTGTGTGTGTGAAGTTTTTCATTAATCCACAAAGGTAAGTCAAGGTAGATTATAGTAGTACGGGACTATAGGCCAGAAGTTCTGTATTTCTTGGTCTATCTTTGACTTCGTTTGGCTTACATGTGTGTATGAGTTTCACTTTCAGTTTTTCAAGATGACGTCTCCGCGCTCGGAATGAATTCCACGTGATGAAGAAAATCCACACCGATCACGACACAAGCCCTAAGCCTTCATATAAACCCAAGAGCTGGCCAGGTCCTGAGGTCCTACCTAGATAGTTCCATAACCCCGGGGTCGTAGGGGAGCGAGTTGACGGAGACCTTAACTTTTCCCGGAGCCAGCATTATGAGGGTGGCGCCCATCCCCTTTCCCTCGCTTCAAATTCATATTCAAATTCACTTTTTCTTTTACCAAGACTTCATAAAGGCAAGAAGGCTATTTGGTCTTCAAGGGGTGGGACTTGGGAAATCAACCCATCTCTCCAATGTTTTATACTAAGCCAGCCGGGCATTGCCCTGCTCTTCACGATTTTCAACTGCCGTGGAATCTTTAGCGTGTGCAGCCAGAAAACACACGGGTCCGACTCATTTTTCGTCCCCTTCCGAAGGACTAGACGTTCAGTTTGATTTTAAGGTCAAACTGAGGAGAAACGTCAAGGCCTCTACGGGGAGCGAACCCTGGAACTTCGAGTTTAGTTAAGTATACCTACTACTGCTACTGCTCTGCTGCACCTGCTGCTTTCACTGATGATTTTCAAAATCATCAAACTTCAAATGTATGTTGTTGTTCAGTCTGATATGCATTTTCTTGAGAATATTTGACTGCACACATCTCACTCTCTTATGCTGTCTCTGTCTCTCTCTTCTATCTCTCGCTGTCTCTGTCTCTGTCTCGTTCTCATTCTCTTTCTCTCTCTCTGTCTCTGTCTCTCTCTCTCTCTCTTTCTCTCTTCTCAAGCCCTTTTTTTCTCTCTCTTCTCTCTCTCTCTTTCTCTGTTTTTTCTCTCTCTCTCTCTCTCTTCTTTCTCTTTCTCTCTTTCTCTCACTCTTTCTCCTACTCTCTATCTCGTTGTCTTCTCTTTCTCTCTCGCTCTCTCTTTCTCTCTCACACACACTCTCGCTCTTTCGGTGTCACACACACACACACACACACACACACACACACACACACACACACTTACACACACACACGTACACACACACATACATACACACACACACACACACACACACACACACACACACACAGAGATTCCTACGCCAAGATGGCGGCTTTCTAACGGAACGTTTTCAGAGAGGAATCGTCTAGGCTGAAAATGACACGGTCCAAACGTTGTGTCATCAAAGAAAAAGTAAAGAAAACCACCCGTGGGACAGACAACACCAGGGCAGAGACATCACCACCTTCAGAGACCCCAGAACTCGAAGAACATCAAAAAGAACAGACCTCCGGTCGCACCCTTTCACCATCCAGGAGTCAGCCACACATCGCACAGCTACAATCAAGATCATCATGTGGCTGCCGCTGTCAAGAGGCGGTAAGGGAGATAGACATTTTAAACAACACCATTCAAGAAATGTCTAAACAAATCCACATTCTCACAACCATGCTACATTCAGACAGAAAACTTTTATTGGAAAACAATACAACGTTAAAAGAGCTGCGCGACGTCAATAAGTGCACCAAACTTACGACCACCGTTGCGTGCCAGACGGATTCCGCAGTCCACGGTGACTTCACCACCATGTCACCGATGGACAAATTCTCCACCTACGCGGAATGCGCAGCTCAACCCCCAAACTAGAAGATCGGGCGAAAACACAAAATGGCAGGAGAAATGTCGTCAAACATAGACCAGACGTCTCCACAAAACCTAACCGTGACGTCAAAACTGCGCTATCCTCTACACGTTCCAGACCACAATCAAATGTTCTTCCCCGTGTCCTTATCATTCACGACTCAGTCCTCAATAAAGTGGATGGAAAAAGACTGGGCTCTTCATACGGTTTTCAGGTGGCCACGAGAAAGATCCATACCATCGAGGACTGTAAGATTGCAATTGAAAAATCAAAAGAAGAGCTGACACCTGAACCTGACTGTATAGTTTTACATGTGGGGATCACAGATTTAAAAACAAAGGAGCCCACTGAATGTAGCACAACTCTTGACACCTGTGTGAAAACTATCAACACCCAATTTCCAAAAGCCAGGGTAGTTTTAAGTCAGGTAGCTCATGTGAGGGACAAACACCTAAACGCTAAAAGAGAGCTCCTAAATGCCCTAACAAAAGTGCGACTTCTTAAAGCAGCGAGTGTCGAATACGTCAACAATGACAACTCTTCAAACTATCAGTCACACTCAAGTCAGCCAGGACGACGTCCATCCAACCATCAGAGGGGCGAGCGTTCTGGCCAGAAACTTAGGGAGGCAAATCCATCAGCTTTTCTGGGAAAAACCGAGGAGGAGATCAAACGGACAACGACATCAACAAAGACAGGGCTTTTGGCTTTCAATCTCCGTTTTTCTTCTCTCCTTGGTCATTTTAGATTCAGCCCAGATTCAGTTTCTCTTCGTTCAGTTCTCAGCTATATTGTTTTACTTAATTATTTTCTTGTTCACATACTTCATTTTTATCCTATTTGTACCTTTTAATTCAAAGTTAAATGAAATCTATATAAGCTTACCATATTGTTCTAAAGTTATTCAACCGTTCCTCATGAAGACGTGTGTAGTAAGTGATATCAACATTTTTCAGTGGAACGCACGTTCCATTGTTAAAAACATCTCATATTTGAGTAACTATCTCTCTTCTAAAAACGTCCATGTCATGCTCCTACAATCGCTGAATACCATCAAAACCAAATTACCTAAAATATCCGGTTTTTATTATCCACCAATATGTGACTCTGTAAATGACGGTGGCCGTATACAAACGGCTATATACATTCGTGAAGGACTGAACTATTGTGAACGATCATCGCCAGTACCTAAATCTACCGCATTTATTTCATCATGTGCAATCATTATAAAATTTTCCTCATCGTTAGTTGTGAATATGGCCTCTGTATACTTACCAAGAGGCCCAGACTCTGTGAACACTGAATGGTTAAAACACTTTCAAGATCAGGACGACAAGTGGATAATTGGAGGTGATTTTAATGCACATGCCCCATTTTGGGAAAAGTATTGTACAAACATAACAAGCAACAGGTTGATTGAAAATATTGTAGATTCCAATTTATATTTACTTAACAACGGACACGTTACCCGGATCCCCGATATACCAACCCACAGACCCACAGCTATCGACCTCACTTTAATCTCACCATCCCTAGCCCCAAACGCCACATGGCAAACAGAGGATGACTTGTTGGGATCAGATCACATCCCCATACGTCTTACCCTAAACCATACTACAGAAATAGACGCCATACCACAAGATAGTTTACCCAAGTTTAATTATAAAAACGCTGACTGGATCAGTTTTAAGGCAATCCTTGAAAAGACAAGAACAGATCTATCTGAAGCAATGAACATAAACGAAACGTACGAAGTTTTCTGTAACTCACTCTTAAGGTCTGCTAACATTTCAATTCCAAAACTTACAGTGTCAAAAATAGGAAAACATCATGGAAATGTCTGGTGGAATGAGGACTGTCAAAAGGCAGTGAACGAAAAGAAAGAAAAATACAAAATTTATTTAGCAAACAGGTCACCTGAAAATCATACAGCGATGAAAAGTGCCAACATTAAGTGTAACCGAATCATAGACCAAGCCAAAGAACAACACTGGACATCTTTTTGTAAATGTGAAGTAAATAACCACAAAGACACGATAAAGATTTGGGAAAAACTAAAATTAATGAAAAACGGGATTAAGTTGCCATCAATTCCAGTAAAGCTAGAAAATAACCCTATTCCTAGCTCATTGGAAAAAGCAGAAGCTTTTGCAGACGTGTTTGCTGAGGCCTGTCGTGTAGAAGGACTCCCTGTCTCTGATAGAAATTATAGGAACGAGATGAAAAGAAAGATGTATATAAGGATCCTGCCTCTGACAATACTCACTACATAAATGCATCACTCACACTTCAAGAATTAAAAGATGCCATTCAGTCCCTTCCAAGTAAAAAAAACGTCAGTTGGACTAGATGCAATTTCCAATGAGATGCTGAAAAATTTACCAGAAAATTTTATAATCTTGCTACATGACATATTTCAAAAATGCTGGAATAGTGGGATAATGCCTAACAACTGGAAAGAAACAATAGTGGTTCCTGTATTAAAACCAGGTAAATGTAATACCGATTTGAAAAACTACAAGCCAATTGCATTAACATCACATGTATGTAAACTAATGGAGAAAATAATCTTAAAGAGACTGATGCACTATTGTGAAAAGAATAAAATAATACCAGTAAATCAGGCAGGATTTCGAAAAGGCAGGTCACCAGTAGAGATCCTAACAAAGCTAACTACTAATATAAAACAACAATTTGCAAGACGTCAATGTGTTTTAGCTACATTTTTTGATATAACGAAAGCATACGATCAAGTGTGGCACTCCCGATTGTTATTCAAATTTAAAAGTATTGGGCTGACAGGTCACATTTTTGGCTATGTTAAGTGTTTCTTAGAAAACAGAGTATTTCAAACGAGGATTGAAAATGTATATTCCACGAAACGAATTCTTCAAATGGGTATCCCTCAGGGATCCGTTATAGCTCCCCTTCTTTTCATGATATTGATGCATGACTTACCCAGTAAAGTATCTAAGCATGTAGTTTTAGCTCAATATGCTGACGATTTATGCATGTGGATGCAGGTAAATATGAAAAAGAAAACTCCTTTGCGCTGTATAATTATACACGCAAATGCTACCAATTAGAACTTGATAAAATAGCGCGATACATGGTAGAAAATGGGTTACATCTATCCCTGGAAAAAACAAAAATAGTTTTATTTAATAATGGAGCTAACCCAGTAAATATTCCCACTTTCAAACTGGGAGATACTCTTCTTCAGTTTAACGAGTCGATTAAATTCTTAGGAGTTTTCCTTACAGCAAAATTATCTTGGAATCAGCATATTGAATACTTATTAACCAAAGCTCAAAAAAGATTAAATTTCATAAAAATAGTTCGCAAACAGACATGGGGTCAAGATTCATCAACACTTGTTCATCTTTGTAAATCGCTTGTTAGTTCTAAATTAACCTATGCTCAAGAAATCTTCTTCAGTGCACCGAAACACTTAAAAAAAACTGCAGAGCATAGATTGTAAAGGTTTCAAACTTGCACTGGGTCTTCCAATGCATGCTTCCTGTCTTCGGACATATAATGAAATCAAACTGTTGCCACTTGATGAGCAAAGGAAAGTCGCTTCTACTAAATTTTTGTTAAGAAACACTACCGTAGAAAACATCTCAGAAACAGAAATTAAACTGAGATCAGATACCGACTTTCCAAAACGAGCTAAATCAATATCTTCACAGGTCACACTTGCAACATACACATCTGACGTCATGAAAGGCTCAGGAATTGATCTAGACGTAGATCCTGTATCTATACGACCTTCCTTTTCGCCAGTACCCAGTTGGGAACTCCAAAGAGCACGATTTGACGTACACCACACTAATTTAAAAAAAAGGAGACAATATAAACTTACTGGCAAGTCAGGTTAAATGTCATATAAACGACGTATATTCTGATCATTTGAAAATTTACACTGATGGGTCAGTAATTGAAAGAAAAGCAGGCTCAGCGTTTTTAATACCTGCTCTCAAAATTGAAAAATCTTTCTACATAGGACTTGATAAATCTATCTTTACAGCTGAACTCTTTGCAATATTAATGGCTTTAAACTTTCTGATAAGTCTTCCTAGGACAATTTTTCAGATACTTCTTTGCGTTGATTCAAAATCAGTACTTCAGGCTCTTGAATTATCAAAATTACAAACAAGATCAGAAATGATTCTGGAAATAAGTCACTTGATTCATAATTTATCTTTAAGAGGCACTGATATTACTTTCTGCTGGATACCTTCTCATAGTTCTTTTAGTTATAATAATAAAGTTGACAGGGCTGCCAAACGGGGAGCTAACAACTCACCAGATTCAAACAATATCCAGCTTTCTCTCTCGTTGCACGAGAATTACACTTTAGTGGACAACTACGTCTGGAAGCAGTTCCAATTAAAACAGAAAAAGTATGATAAATGTCACATGAACTTTGAAGTTAGCAAAATACTTAAGCAGCTTCATGCCAGCAGAACTATACAGTCCCTTATGTACAGATGGAAACTTGATGCATTCAAAACAAAATATACCAATAGCATAGTGTGTCTGTGTGGAAAGAAGATAACACATAGTCATATTCTTTCTTGCGTTAGGGTAAAACGACATATTCCAACACTATCTGTGAGTACAGTTTCTGACATATTTGCCTCATCATCATTACTGTATGAATTTTTTGTTAGCCTGTCAAAAAGTCCTATAGCGAATTACCTTTAAAATGTTATTTGACTTGTTCATTGTTGTGGTTAGTCAATTATTAGTTTTACTTTTTATTCATTTCTTCCGGATATTTACTAATTTTGTTTGTCAGTTTGTTTGTTTAAATCGATAATTATGGTAACATTATTTGTTAGTTTTACCTTCCCCTCTTCAAAACAGTTGTTTTCTGGA
>JAPXFY010000029.1:17463294-17475794 GCA_030674185.1 Monoplex corrugatus
AAGGTAAGATACACAGCTACACATGTCATTTACATTCAACCAAGATTATACCAGTGATAGGCTGATAAAATACCAGTATAGCACATCATCATCATCATCATCATCATCATCATCAGGTGCCTTGCCACATGGCGTTGGCGATTATGGACTTCCATCTGTCTCTATCTCTTGTTGCCTCAGGCATCGCTTCCACCCTTCTTGTCCCCAGCCACTCTGCAAGTCCGTCTAGTATCTTCTCCCTGGGTCTACCTGGTGCTCTCTTTCCCTCCAGCTTTCCCATTGTGACCAGGTGGTCCAGTTTCCCTTTCCTCATAAAATGGCCTATAAATGTTGCCTGTCTTTTCCTTATCTTCCTTATGAATGGGTCTACTTGTGTCTGCCTCCATCAAGACTGTCTCGTTTGTTTTCTTTGCTGTCCATGGAACTCTCAACATCCTTCTTAGAAACCACATCTCGGCTGCCTCAATCTTGTTCTGACTTTGTTTGTTGACTGTCCACGCCTCGCAACCGTACAACAGTATTGGTTCTATATAACATTCAAGAACTCTGACTAGGTAAAACATAGTCTAGGTCGGGCCTCAGGACCTGGCTAACTCACGGTTTATGTGCAGGCTTAGGGCTTGTACCATGATCACCATACACATGGCACCTGTGACGTTAGTGCATATGAAATTCGTTCTGAGCGCGGATACATCATCTTGAGAAACTGAAACTGAAACCGATTTCCAGGTAGATCCGTGATAGCGAACTCCGAGTCCAGTACTCATCCGCGTCCAATATTTTTCAGTTCAGACGATGTTTATCGAGTTTCATTCCTTTATCTGCCTTCACTACGCAGACGACACCGTGCTAATTGCAGAAAATCAAAGGGACCTATTAAAAACTTTATGAATATAATAGAAATAGAAAACAAAAATAAACGGTTGGAGCTAAATAGCAAGAAGACTGAAATATAGTAATCAGTAAAAAAAAATGAAATCCCTTCATGCAAAATAACAGCAAACGGCACAACCTTGATACGGGTTGATAATTTTTAAAATCTGGGAACGGTCGTCTCACCAGACGGCAGATGCATATCAAAAATAGCCAGCAGAATAGAACAAGCCAAAACAGCATTTCAAAGATGAAAAACATTCTTACCAACAAATGCCTATCACTTAACATCAAGAAGAGAATTCTTGAATGTTTTATAGAACCGATGTTATATGGTTGTGAGGCGTTGACAGTCAACAAGCAAAGCCAGAACAAGTTTGAGGCAGCTGAAGTGTGGATCCTAAGAAGAATGTTGAGAGTTCCATGGACAGCAAAGAAAACAAACGAGACAGTCTTGATGGAGGCAGACACAAGAAGATCATTGACAAAGAAGATTAGGAAAAGACAAGCAACATTTATAGGCCAATTCATGAGGAAAGGGTAATCAGAGGACCTGGTCACAACAGGAAATCTGGAGGGAAAGAGAATACCGGGTAGACCCAGTGAGAAAATGTAGGACGGACTTGCAGGGTGGCTGAGGACAGAGAGGGTGGAAGATGTGCTTGTGGCAACAAGGGATAGATGCACAAGGAGGGCCATGATCCCCAACGCCATGCGGCAGGGCACATGATAATGATGATGATGATCAGCCTTCTAGCTTTTGTGTGAACTGTGTTTGGCTTTGTTGTTGTTGTTTTGTTGGTAGTGTTTTTTTTCCCCAATCTTTCTCTTACTTCTTTTGCTGAATACCTGGAAACATCAGAGGTACTAGTTTCAGTTTCAGTTTCAGTTTCTCAAGATGAATTCCATATGTACTAACGTCACAAGTGCCATGTGATGGAGAAAATCCAGACTGATCACAGCACAAGCCTTAAGCCTGGACATAAACCCACGAGCTGGCCAGGTCCTGAGGTGCTATCTAGATAGTTCTATAACCCTGAGGTGGTAGGGAGTGAGGTGGCAGAGACTTCAACTTTTCCCGGGGACAGCACCACGAGGGCGGCGCCCACCCCTCTCCCTCGATTCAAATTCATATTCACATTTTTTTCACCAAGACTTCAGAAAGGCAAGAAGGCTTATTGATCTCCAAGGGGTGGGACCTGGGAAATCTCTCCATGTTTTATACCAAGTCAGCCGGGCAAGGCCCTGCTCTTCACGATTTTCAACTGCCGTGGGATCTTCAGCGTGCGTAGCCAGAAGGCACACGGGTCCGACTCGTTTTTCGTCCCCTTCCGAAGGACTAGGCGGTCAGTTCGATTTTCCGGTCAAGCTGAGGAGAAAAGTCGAGGCTTCTACCGGGAGCGAACCATGGAACCTGGAGTTAAGTTATTGGCAGGCGAATGTCTGAACCATTCTGCCACTCTTCTCCCTAAAGTACCAGGCTGAGGATGTAGTCAGCCTAAGGCAGGGGCGCCGTCAATTTTCAGGTAATAGCGTTCTGAATGGGTTAACTGTGACCATCGCGATTAGTTCCTGTCTTTGCATAGTCAGACGACAAGCAGTCATCTTCTCCTTTAACTCCGTGAAGAGTCATTGGGGCAACGCACTAAAGAACTGCTCACCAGATTCTACCAGCTCTCTTGGTTGTGGCCCAAAACCTGGGTCCCTGCAAATAGTTTCTGTGTCCTTTCCGCAAGTGTGTCAGTCCATCGTTCTATTTTTGTTCCCCCCCCCCCCCCATCCCTCGTCGTTTACCTTCCTGAACAGTAATTCGGAGGCTAATTTAGCAGGATCATTGGATCTAATTACATGGCCATACCAACGCAGTGTTCTTTTTTTTTAACAGAAATCGTCGGATCCTTATTTGGTCGAGTGTGCTGCTTGATGGTTTGGCGTACGTTTTTTGGTTGGTGATGTGATCAGTATATCTGGTATCTTAAACATCAAATGGTACAACACAGTCTCACACGTAAATGTACTTTTGCAAGCCCAGATGCCAAGCATAGATGCTCTCTACTAACACAGTTTTAGCTAAGATGGTCTGGACATCCTTTTTGTCTGAAATGTGGTTTCTAAGAAGAACGTTGAGAATTCCATGGACAGCAAAGAAAACAAAGGAGATAGTCTTGAAGTAGGCAGACACGAGAAGATCATAGAAAAAAAGATAGCAAAAAAAGACAGGCAACATTTACAGGATATTTTATGAGGAAAGGGGAATTAGAGCACGTAGTCACAACAGGAAAGCTGGAGGGAAAGAGAACACCAAGTGGACCCAGGGAGAAAATATTGGACGGACTTACAGGGTGGCTGAGGACAGAGAGAGTGGAAGATGTACTTGCAGCGACAATGGATAGATTCGTGTGAAGGGTCATGATCACCAAGGCCATGCGGCAGGGCACATGATGATGATAACGATGAGTCACAACAGGAAAGCTGGAGGGAAACAGAACACCAGGTAGGCCCAGGGAGAAAATATTGGATGGACTTGCAGGGTTTGAGGACAGAGAGGGTGGAAGATGTACTTTCAGCGACTGGGGATAGATTCGTGTGGACGATTAGGTGGCAGGGCACATGATGATGATCACGAATCCTTTTCGGCTTACGGCGTGCCTTGGGTTTGATAAGCCATGCAGATCCCATTCACCCAGGTCGGATTTTTGTGTTGTTTGCTGAATTCACTCCTCACATGCAGCAGAAAGTATAAGGTTACACGGTTACCAGAAGCATATGACAACCTTTGACCTGACCATCAGGATCAACGCTTGTTTGTACAATTGATGTTCTGTTGGTAATCAAAAAGAATTGCCTGCGAAGGGAGGAACAGTTCTAATACAGCCAGTAATAAACACATTCGCTTCTTAGCATTGTATGTTGTCTCTACAGTTCCACGTGGGTGATTCAAAAGCAAAACATAGTTCTTTTCATGGCTGGTCGATAGTTTCATGAGGCAACGCGGTTAAGCAACGCTGTGCAATAAACTGGCAGTTTCACTGGCATCTCTGTTGGTGGCATCGAGTGTCCATTGTTGGGTTATTGAATTCTTTAGGCCAATTAGAACTCTCTCTCTCTCTCTCTCTCTCTCTCTCTCTCTCTCTCTCTTTCTCTCTCTCTCTCTCCTCTGAGTCGCGTGCTCGCTCGTTTTCTCTGTCTGTCTCTCTCTGTCTGTCTGTCTCTCTCTCTCTCTCTGTCTGTCTCTCTCTCTCTCTCTCTCTCTCTCAAGTAGGCACAAGTATTTATTCTATGTACATCTGATTGCTATACAAAGTACATAATTTCAAAAGACAGCAGGCAGCTTGTTTAGTCTGATTTTTGTGTATCGCATCATAAATAACTGAATGAATAAATGACATAGTTTTCTGACCTGTCTTTTCTGTAATGAAACTAAAGCATTGCACGGTTGGTTGCTTGGATAGAGTTTGGAGTTTGTGTTCAAGTGTTTGGAGTTTGTGTTTAAGTGTTTGGAATTTGTGTTCAAGTTTTGGAGTTTGTGTTTAAGTATTTGGAGTTTGTGTTTAAGTATTTGGAGTTTGTGTTCAAGAGTTTGGAGTTTGGAGTATGTTTAAGAGTTTGGAGTATGTTTAAGAGTTTGGAGTATGTTTAAGAGTTTGGAGTATGTTTAAGAGTTTGGAGTATGTTTAAGAGTTTGAAGTGTGTCTAAGAGTTTGGAGTATGTTTAAGAGTTTGGAGTATCTTCAAGAGTTTGGAGGTTGTTTAAAATATTGGTTGCAATAGAGTGGGCAGCAAACAGGCCAGGCTTTACGTTATGGGCTAGGATTGAACTCGAAACATCAGGCCTTGAGTCCACAGTTGTATTGAAAGATTCCAGCAGCTGACATACATACTGTGGCCTGAGTGAGTATCAAGCCCTCATCTCCTTTGTTTTCAGCATGACGATCGAACCACCCCAAAACTAATGAAGCCACTTAGTCATTGTTGTTATTGTTCTCTTCTTGTCTTGTTTTTGTTTGTTTGTTTGTGTTTTGTTTTGTTTGTTTTCGGTTTTTATATTTTTGTTTCCGGTCTTAAAGCTACGCCACTTTAGTGGTCACGAAATCTGGGACATATATTTCACAATGCAATGATAATGATGACGGTGATGAGGAGTTCCCAGATTGGTTGGAAACTGCACAGTTTGAAACTCCACAACAGGGCTGTACTCTACGCTTATTTTCATATATTATCCTAGCGTCAACAGTGCCCGAGAGATGCAGACACCTGCGGTGTTGGGCAGGAAATCTCAGCAACACTGTCAATGCCGCATCCATAAAGTGGATGAAAGTCGATCGTGTGGTTCCAGTCATCCCGATGAGCCCATAGCACGCTCAACTTTGAGTAGAAGACACTCGGGGCCTAGAAATCCCACAATGATTTTATAGGACTGGTGGGATTGATTGGTTGGTTGGTTAATTAGTTGATTGGTGTTCATCATAATAGCTAGTTGCTTTGTGATTCAGACCTTTAATTATTAATTTATTTACTTTATATTTATGTTTCTTTTTTGAAGGTAAGATACACACATACACATGTCATTTACATGTAACCAAGCTTATTCCAGCGGTAGGCTGATAAAACACCAATATAAAATATAGACTAGGTAAAACATAGTCTAAGCAGGGCCTCAAGACCTGGCCAGCTCATGGGTTTATGTACAGGCTTAAGGCTTGTGCCATGGTGACCATACACATGGCACCTGTGACGTTAGTATATATGGAATTCGTTCCCAGCGCGGATACGTCATCTTGAGAAACTGAAACTGAAACTGTTCATCGTTTTTACTGAACTTATGGCATCACACATTTATCATCATCTGTTGCAGTCCTAGTATTTTATCAAATATTTTGCCACAATAATTATCAATTGTCATTTGCCATTGCTATCATTGAATTCATGTTAGATACTTGTGGTCCTTGCAAATCTGTTTTGGTTATTGTTCGTTGCTGTCACTGTATATGTATATGTAATGTTTGCTGCAATGACAGTGTCCATTTATTGTTTATTTTAATTGGTGTATGTATCTTTTGTGGCTGATGCTGCCATGTTAACTATGAATATCAATGTTTGCTGCAGTAATCATCATCAGCATAGCCATCGCCATCATCATCATCGTCATCATCTCATCATCATCATCATCATCACCATCATCATCATCACACCATTACCATTATGATCACCATCATCATCACCATCATCATCATCATCACATCATCACCATCATCATCATCATCATCACATCATCATCATCACCATCATCATCATCATCATCATCATCATCATCATCATCATCATCATCATCATCATCATCATTCATCACCATTTAATGTTAGGTCAATTTTATTGCAGTTATTGGAAAACTGTTGCAATTTCTGAAAAAAATCGTTGGTGTTTGTTGCGATTAGAGTATTCAAAACCAATACTTGTTTCGTGACTGTATTTATCATAAATTTGTGTTGCTAACCGAATATTTATGATTACTATTATGTCCATCATAAATCTTTGTTTCAGTCCGTGTATTTATTATTAGTGTATGTTTATATGTTGGTATATTTATCATTAATCTTGTTTTTATCAATGTATTCATTATTACATGTTGTGTGTTGTAGTTCGCGTGTTTATCATAAACCTTTGTTTTAGTGTGTCTTTTTTAACGGTGAGCATGAGTTTTAACTGTTGTCTTTTATCTTAACGGGTTGTCGTTTTTGAGGTGGTGTTAGCCCTAATATGGCTCTAGTAGTCGGCTGGGTTATAAGCAGTATGAGCTTGAGTGTGTCTATCAGTAGTATTTCTTCAGTCAGTATAATCGCCGTTGTTTCTTTTAGCTAGTGTGTTCATTACTAACGTTTTTTTGTTTGTTTGTTTGTTTGTTTGCTTGTTCATTTGGTTTAGTATTTTTATCACTGATGTTTATTTTGATGTTTTCGTCATTGTTGTCTGTTTTAGTTAATTTGTTCATCATTATTGTTTGTTTGAAGATTTTATCATTTATGGTCTTTCTGTGTTTTCATAATCCGTGTTTTGTGTTTTAATAATTAATATTTGTTCTCGTCTATGTATTCATCATTAATGTTTGTTTAGGAATATATGTGACCTCCCACCACGAAATCAGTCTTAACTCGCAGTCAGTCGAACAGCACTAGGAGCTGAAAAGGTGACTGAGGGTCTATCTGGGATGTTTTGATTTTTTCTCAAAATTGACTTATGTAGACTATTATCTACCCCCCACAGAATTATTTTCTTGAAAAAATACTATCATTCAATTTAAAATGGTATTTTAATGAACTGATTGCAGCAGAAAGAACGCAATTTCCTACCAAAGGTACCTATTTTTGTCTCTTATTATAAACCGTAACCTGTACATACCTGCACATGTAATATACTGATGGAAAGCTCTTTGGTGCACCTTTCAGATAATGACAGCGAAAATTAGAAACAAACTGGGTCAAAGCCACCAAATAAAGAAATTTAAGGAAAATGTGTAGGAGAGCACACAAAAACTTTAGAGGCCGTTTTCTCAAAATGGCCGTCATACAATTTAATGACTTTAAACATACATAACTTCTACATTTTTTTTTAGTACAGCTTTATTCAAGTACCAAAATAATCAGCAGAATGTATACTTTCAGTGATATGTATATCTCAAAATGCCCCAAATGCTAGTTAAGACTGATTTCGTGGTGGCAGGTCACATTTGTCCTGATTACTTGTTTTAGTGTATTCATCAGTGTTGTTTGTTTAAGTGCGTTAGTTACTAATGCTCGCTTTAGTCAATGTGGTCATTATTGTTGATTTTGTTAGTGTATTTATCATTAGTATTTCAGTTTTTGCGTCGACACCCATCTCAAGTGATATGGCTGAAAAAGTATTTGTATTTAGTCATTGTATTCAACATTTTGGTTTGTTTTAATCGGTGTTTTCATCAGTAATGTCTGTTTCAGTCAATGTATACATCATCATTGTTTGTTCTAGTAAGTGTATTCAACAATAATGTTTGTTTCAGCGTATTTATCAGTAAGGTTTGGGTAAGTGTAGTTCAATTCAGTTCAGTGTCGAGCTTGCTGGGCTATCCATGACACATTTCTTCCATCCTTCTCTGTCAGACATTGCAGTAGGTAGTTCATCATACTGACAGCCCGTATCATCCATCAGTTGGTCGATGAAGGTCTTCTTTGGACGACCTGGTCTTTGTTTGCCGTGACTGGGTCTCCATAGTCGAACATCTCCTAGTTCTTCTTTGCTACGCCAGCAGTGTCCCGCGAAACGCAGTCTTTGTTGACGTATTGATTTAAGTGTAGTATTTATCGGTAACTTTTTGTATAAATGTATTGATGTATTCATATGAATGTTTGTTTCAGTCAACGGGTTCATTATATGTGTATGTTTTTTTTTTAATGTAAATCGTGTTTGTTTCAGTCAATGTCTTGATATTTATTGTGTGTTTTGATATGTTTATCATTGACACTTGTTTCAGTCAGTGTTGTCATTTAGTGTTTGTTCTGGTTTCCCATTTTTGATCATTTTACTGAACACAAAGTATGGGACACTCTTTTTTAAAAATTGCTATGATAATGCACGATGATGGTGATGGTCATCATGATGCTGTAGAGGTCCATTTTGGACTGAGACTGCCTGACAAGGCTGTACTGTACACTTATTCTCATACTGTATCTAGCTTCAACCAGGCTCGAGGGTTACAGACACCTGTAGTGTGGGTCAACAAATTTGAACAACACGTCGATGACGTATCAATGACGTGGATGAAACGCAAATGTGTGTGGTCCCAGTCTTCCCACCGAGCCCACAGCATATTGAACATTGGGGAAGAGCCTGTTAGAACAAAAAACACAAACAAACAACAACAACAAAATGAAGAAAACGAGAAAGAAAAAATCAAACACAAACTTTCAATTATTTTGTGATTTTGACAGGTTTAGATTCAATTATTTCGTGATTTTGACAGGTTTAGATTAATTATTTCGTGATTTTGACAGGTTTAGATTCAATTATTTCGTGATTTTGACAGGTTTAGATTCAATTATTTCGTGATTTTGACAGGTTTAGATTCAATTATTTTGTGATTTTGACAGGTTTAGATTCAATTATTTCGTGATTTTGACAGGTTTAGATTCAATTATTTCGTGATTTTGACAGGTTTAGATTCAATTATTTCGTGATTTTGACAGGTTTAGATTCAATTATTTCGTGATTTTGACAGGTTTAGATTCAAATTATTTCGTGATTTTGACCCGGTTTAGATTCAATTATTTCGTGATTTTGACAGGTTTAGATTCAATTATTTCGTGATTTTGACAGGTTTAGATTCAATTATTTCGTGATTTTGACAGGTTTAGATTCAATTATTTCGTGATTTTGACAGGTTTAGATTCAATTATTTCGTGATTTTGACAGGTTTAGATTCAATTATTTCGTGATTTTGACAGGTTTAGATTCAATTATTTCGTGATTTTGACAGGTTTAGATTCAATTATTTCGTGATTTTGACAGGTTTAGATTCAATTATTTCGTGATTTTGACAGGTTTAGATTCAATTATTTCGTGATTTTGACAGGTTTAGATTCGATCCCACAAACTACCCAGCGATTAGTCCGTCGCGATGACCATTTCACCACGGCGACTGGTTAATTAGAATAGATTGTGCGCCATGCATTACAACTCCTGTTTGTGCACCATTACTTTGTTGTTGCAAAAAAACAAAAACAAAACAAGTCATTGTGATATTGCATCTTTTACGCTTGCTACAATATATATGTCAGAGAATATTTTCTATGAAGATTCATACTGCACATTAGTTTTCGCTCTTAATGAAGATTAGGAAAAGACAAGCAACATTTATAGGCCTTTTTATGAGGAAGGGGAATTAGAGCACCTGGTCACAACAGGGAAGCTGGAGGGAAAGAGAACACCAGGTAGACCCAGGGAGAAAATATTTGACGGACTTACAGGGTGGCTTAGGACAGAGAGGATGGAAGATGTGCTTGCGGCGCCAAGGGATAGATGCATATGGAGGGCCATGACGGCCAACGCTATGCGGCAGGGCACATGATGACAATGATGATGATGATGATGATTTTTTTTTCCGGATATTGCATTTGTCCTTTTTTTTTTTTTTATTGACCCTTTGTTGTTGTTGTTGATGATATTGTTGTTCTGTCTTTTGTAGTCTCCTTTTTCGCATTTTCGTCTTTTTCAATACATTTTCCACATACGACATTTCTTATATAGATTTTTAAACGTGAGGCGTTGTATAATATAGTTTACAATTGTGGAATGAGCACGTTTGGCCCATCCTCTCTTTCTCTCTTTATCGATGTCTCTGTCTCTGTCTCTGTGTGCCTGTGTTTCTGTTTGTCTTTCTCTCTCTCTCTGTCTTTGTCTGTCTGTCTGTCTGTCTGTCTCTTCAACTTTGTCTCTCTCGTCTCCCACCCTTCTCCTCTTCTCTCTCCTCCCTCTCACTCGTAATTTTATGCTGTCTCTGTCTGTCTGTCTATCTGTCTGTCTGCTGCTGTCTGTCTGTCTGTCTGTCTGTCTGTCATCTTCCACCGTTTCACTTCTTCCCACTTCTGTTCTCCCCTCCCTCTCACTCGTAATTTTATGCTGTCTCTCTGTCTGTCTGTCTATCTGTCTGTCTGTCTGTCTGTCTGTCATCTTCCACCTTTTCACTTCTTCCCACTTCTTTTCTCCCCTCCTCTCACTCATGATATCTAATCGATGTCTTTTCCAAACTTCTGCTCCCCTCTTCCTGCCCTCCCCCCCCCCCTCCCATTTTCTCACATTATCTACTGTCAAGAAGTTTTGAACTCCCAAACACCCACACCCAAATCCTAACCTCACTGATGTTTCCGAATATTACTTCTTGTTACAAAACGAAATTATTATTGGTGTAGACGTAATGCTGGAAGATATGCAGTTGTTTTTTGCACTTTTTATCATTGATGTTGAATATGAAAATCGTTATTATTATTGTTGTTGTTATTGTTGTCGTTAGTGTAAGAACGCGTATTTAATACAACCAGACAAGACAATCAACCAGACGAACGAACAAACAACAAGGTTGGATTAAATATGCGTCCGAATGGGTCATGCAACGCATGGACAGCCCTCCTTTTGCTTGAAGAAATGACTGTCAATTGGCGTCGGGAGCTTGGGAGGTGAGTGTCCCGAGAGTGGCGGGGCATTGGTGCTGCGGGTCCCATCCACACCCTCGTGGTGTTACTTGTTAACGTATTACTATCATCATCATCATCGTCGTCCTCATCATCATCAGTGCTAGTAATAATATTGTAGCTGTTTGTTTGTTGTTCTTGTCGCTACATTTTGCGATAATGTTTGTTTAATTGTATGTAGTATGTTTACAGTCCGGGTAGACCCAGGGAGAAAATGCTGGACGGACTTGCAGAGTGGCTAGGGACGAGGAGGGTGGGGGAGATGCTAGGGGCAACGACATATAGAGACAGATGGAAGTCCTTGATCGCCAACGCCATGCGGCAGGGCACCTGATGATGATGATGATGATGTCCTCATTGGCACTCGTCAGAAACTTTCTCAGCTGCCTCCTCTTTCTCTCCCATTATGTAACACATCAGTCCCAATTTCTGATTCAGCTAAAAACCTTGGTGTCTGCATTGACTCTACCCTCTCCATGAACAACTTTGTTTCTCAAACTGCCAGATCCTGCTACTATCATCTCCATCGTATAAGGCTGATCAGGAAGTATCTCTTTGTCGAAACAACTGCAAAACTCGTTCTCTCCTTCATAATGTCTCGCATTGACTATTGCAATTCACTCCTGTTTGGTCTTCCTGCCTCCACCATTCACATCCTACAGCGCATTCAAAACAATGCTGTACGCCTTGTACTCAAAAAGAAAAAAGCTGACCACATATCTCCTCTCCTGGCACAACTTCACTGGCTCCCTGTATCAAAGCGCATACAGTACAAACTAGACACCATGTGCTACAAAAGCCTCAATAACGCAGCCCCCGATTACCTGTCAAGCCTACTTGAGATCTATGTTCCCTCACGTACCCTCCGCTCTGCCTCCGATCCTCTGACTTTTCGCTTTCCACGCACTAAGCTCAATACCTATGGTCCACGAGCCTTCTCTGTTTCTGGTCCACTCTCCTGGAACAAACTTCCTCTCTCAGTCCGTCAGCAACCTACTTTTGTCTCCTTCAAGTCCGCTCTCAAAACTCACCTTTTCTCCTCCGCATAAAATCCTAACTTCACTCAACCCCCCCCCCCCTCCCCCTCTGCAGCCTGTCTCCACTCGGAGGGAATCACATGGTTGTAATATATAATTGTATATGCTATGCTCTCTATAATTTTCCATTGCTTTTATTCTTGCTTTTATTGCTTTTATTCTTTCTCCCCATTTATAGCCATGCGTGTGTGTGTGTGTGTGTGTGTGTGTGTGTGTGTGTGTGTGTGTCGTGCGTGGTGTGTGCGTGCGTGGTGTGCGTGCTTCGTTGCTTGCGTGTGTGTCTGCTTCAGCGCTTAGATTTGATTTTATCAAGATTTTGCGCTATATAAATATTGTAATTATTAATTATTAATTATTATTATGATGTTTACAG
>JAPXFY010000029.1:17480794-17485794 GCA_030674185.1 Monoplex corrugatus
GGCTGCCATCATGTCCTATTAGTCTTAATCTTGTTTTTAACCCTTTGATTTCCGCACTCTGTCCAACAGCATCTTCGTTTGTCAACCATGCTAGCAAAGCAAAAACCTCACCCTTTGACTCTCTCACTCTATCCACCAGCTTCCTTCAGGAAACTAATGGATGGGGTGAGGGAATCAAAGGGTTAAGTTTTTGAAGTTGGTAGATAGGGTGCATGAGTCAAAGGATTAATCATAATATGGAGAGAGATTCAGTCTATACATGTACAGTGTTAAAACTTTCTAAAACCTTTCGGTGTGATTTCGTTGTTTTTGTCCTTACGTTCAATACAGTCCATGTTGCTTAAAGCCACGCAGATCGCTTGAAGGCCTTAAACAACCTGTCATCATGTCCTATTAGTCTTAATCTTGTTTTTAACCCTTTGATTTCCGCACCCTGTCCAACAGCATCTTCGTTTGTCAACCATGCTAGCAAAGCAAAAACTTCACCCTTTGACTCTCTCACTCTATCCACCAGCTTCCCGCAGGAAACTAATGGATGGGATGAGGGAATCAAAGGGTTAAGTTTTTGCAGTTGGTAGATAGGTACATGAGTCAAAGGGTTAATCATAATATGGAGAGAGATTCAGTCTATACAGTGTTAAAACTTTCTAAAACCTTTTTACGTGAATTCGTCGTTTTTGTTCTTAGGTTCAGTACAGTTTATGTTGCTTAAAGCCACGCCGATCGCTTCAACGCCATAAACAACCTGTCATCATGTCCTATTATTCTTAATCTTGTTGTTTTTAACCCTTTGACTCCAGTACCCTGTCCACCAGCATCCTCCACTGTCAACCATGCTTGCAAAAGCAAAAATTTAACTCTTTGACTCTCCCACTCTATCCACCAGCTTCCTGCAGGAAGCTGGTGCAAAGTGTGAGGGAATCAAAGGGTTAAGTTTTTGCAATTGGTAAATAGGGTGTGGTAGTCAAAGGGTTAAAGTTCAGTTGATTGCGCAGAGCTGTATCAAGGCTGTAATTATTTCCAAACGTACACAACACCTCGCTGAAAACAACAACAACAACAACATCAACAGCAACAACAAACAACAAACAACAACAACAACAACAAACGGGGAAAAAATAAGTATGTACACACATCAGTGCATTCGCGCACCTGGTCACAACGGGAAAGCTGGAGGGAAAGAGAGCACCAGAGAGAAAATGTTGGACGGACTTGCAGAGTGACTGAGGACGAAGAGGGTGGGGGAGATGCTAGGAGCAACGAGAGATAGAGGCAGATGGAAGTCCATGATCGCCAACGCCATGCGGCAGGGCACCTGATGATGATGAAAGATGTGCCCCTAGCGTTGAGCATGTCGCCCAAATTATCACCAGAAAGTTAAACAAACAAACAAGGAAACTTGATTACAAATGTAGATGTCACTAAGGACATTTAGACATACATAAAATCGGGTCTAAACTAACATAAATTGCTCCTGCACGTCATATTTCTTTGGAGCCAAAAATCCAGTCAGTAGGCCTACGTGGTCTGATTTCAATGTAAAGAATTGCCAGTCACTGAACGCCGGAAGTACAACGCAGGAGAAGACCCAGGGACATCTGGCTGCTAACATTAGAAAGAAAAGTCAGAGTCATGAAACACTTTCTGGGTACCACACAAAGGCTTGGCACAGAACAGACAAGTGTGGAGGACTTTCGTTGCTACCCTCCATGCCAGTGGTGTAACAGGCAATGATGAAATAGTACATGACTTTTTGTGAAACGTCTCGTCTCTTCTGACTTTTAAATTTTTCATTTACTTGTTTTTATTCCTCTCTGTCTGTCTATCTGTCTCTCAATCTCTCTCTCTCTCTCTCTGTGTCTCTGTCTGTCTGTCTGTCAATCTCTCTCTGTGTCTAGATTATAAAACTTATTTATTTGTTTTGTTCGCTTATTTGTTTTTTTTATTGCTTGTTGTTGTTCTTCTTCTACTTATTATTATTCTTGCTCTTGTTGTTGTGTTGTTGATGTTGCTATTTTTCTTTCCTTTTGTTTTTCTTTTTGTGTGCGTGCATGTGGGTATTATTGTTCTTTCAAGTTTTGTTTTTGTTCCTTTTTATTGTTTGCTGTTGTTGTTGTTGTTGTTGTTTGTTTGTTTCTTTGCTTGTCTGTTTCTTCCTGTTTTGTTTGTTTGTTTTTTGGTTTTCTTTCTTTTTTTTTTTTTTAACTTTCCTTCAAATTTCTTTTCAGTCTTTGCTTCCAACTTACAGGTTTCGTTTTGTTTATAATTTATGAATGTGTCAACGTGTGTGTGTGTGTGTGTGTGTGTGTGTGTGTGTGTGTGTGTGTGTGTGTGTGTGTGTGTGTGTGTGTGTGTGTGTGTGTGTGTTGTGTGTGTGTGTGTGTGTGGGTGTGTGTGTGTGTTGTGTTTGTGTGTGTGTGTGTGTGTGTGTGTGTGTGTGTATGTATGTGAGTTGTGTGTGTGTGTGTGTGTGTGTGTGTGTGTTGTTGTGTGCGTGTGTGTGTGTGTTTGTGTGGTGTTTTGTGTGTGTTGGTGTTGTGTGTGTATGGTGTGTGTGTGATGTGTGCGTGCTTGCGTGCGTGCGTGTGCGTGTATGTGTGTACGCATGTGTGTGCGTGTGCGTGTTTGTGCGTATGTGTGCGTGCTTGCGTGTATTCATATATACCTGCGTCTGTGTCTTCCTGGACATGTGATCATGTACTTTTACCCGTGATGATTATTGTACTAGTTTGATATATCGTTGCTGACTTTTTACAATACGTTTATCAGCCTTAACATTTCCTTTCACAAATTTTGTTATTTCAATATTTTATATTTCTTTTTGGAACATCGCCATTTCATTACATAATTACTTTGTTCATAATGCAGTTGTTGTTTTTTTCAGTAATACTACTTGAAGTACGTTTATCAGTCTTAACATTTCCCTTCATACATTTTATTATTTCATTATTTCCTAATCCAAAACAAGTGTGACAGCCCGCGTTCAAGCAAACATGAACAAGAAAAAACAAAACAAAAAAAAACACACACACAAAATGTAAGAACGCGTATTTAATACAACCAGACAAGACAAACAACCAGACGAACGAACAAACAACAAGGTTGGATTAAATACGCGTTCTTATTCTTTTTTTTATTTTGTTAATTAGTTTATCTGTTTGTCTGTCTGGTTGGTTGGTTGGTTGGTTGGTTGGTTGGTTGGTTGGTTGGTTGGTTGGTTGGTTGGATTAAATATGCGTCCTTATTCTTTTTTCGTGGTTTTTTTTTCTGTTTCCATTATTTCCTGACTTTTTTTTAACATTGAGGTTTCCATTTACATAATTCTCGTTTTGTTCATAATGCAGTTAAGTTTTCAGTCATGCTATTTTTGTTGTTGTTGTTGTTGTTGTTTTTGATGCTTTGGCTTCTGTTTGTTCATTTATTCGTTGTTTCGGAGAAGGAGGGAGGACGACTTAAGGTAGCAGGTACAGTGGGGGAGATGAGAAATTTGACTTTTTGGAATTACTACTTCCTATATTTTTTTTAACACAGAAAAATCATTTCTACACTATATCCTCAAAGCATTTTGCTGAAAAACAAACAGATTTGCTTCAGGAATTTTTTTAGTAAGGCTGGGGTGACCCAAAAATCTCCTGAAAATCAACGTTTGTCAAAATTGACCTTTTTTTTGTCGTTTTGCGTTCCTAGTGCGTACAAATATTAACCAATCTGCATGAATTTTGGCACAAAGCTTTATCATACTAACAGCTAGCTTGTGTCATACCAGATTTTGGATAACCTGTATAGTTTAGTAATAAAGCTTGTAAAAGTGTAAAAAATTTTAATGACATTTAACGCGAATTTTATACGCCCATAGAATGAAGACAAAACTGGATATCAAAAAGTTGGTATGACAAAAGCTTCATTTTGTAATATAGGTTATATTAAAAAAAAACAAATCTTCAAAAAGAATTATACCCTGGGAATTAGTCTGTCAAAAACTATCACTATTTTTGGTATCGAAAATTTCACATTAATTTACATAATTAATTACAACACAAATTATATGAAACATTTTACCAAAATAATATTTTTTTCTATTAGAGACATGTATCCTGCAGATTTCTGCCAAAAATCAGGTTTCTAGCTTATGTATATCCACTGTTACTAAAATAAACAAAAAATAGCTTCTCCGCCACTGTACCTGCTACCGTTTTTTTGCTTTTTTGTTTTGTTTTGTTTTTTGTTTTTTGTTTTTGTTTTTTTTGGATGCGTGGTTTTGTTGATTAGTTTATGTTTGTTTGTCTATCTGATTGGTTGACTGGTTGATTGTATGTTTGTTTGTCTATCTGATTGGTTGACTGGTTGATTGTATGTTTGTTTGTCTATCTGATTGGTTGACTGGTTGATTGTTTGTTTGCTTGCTTGCTTGCTTGCTTTTTCTTTATCATTTCCATCTTTCTTGCATATCCCCGTTGAAAAAAAACACACTGTGCAGATAGTGACAGGCCTCCTAATGCAAAAATAAACAACAAAAAAAACCCTCTGAAAATCTAGGGGGGGGGGGGGATCGGGTCATGCTCCCCTGGAAATTTTTTGAATATTGATGCACAATATTGCGATCTGACGCTATCTGGTACAACTTTAGTCAGTTTTTTTGCAGTCTTTGTCAAACATTTTCGCTGTAGCAGACCCTCTATCCAGAATATCGGCTCCAGACATGGTCACACTCCTCAAAAGTTTTTTGCAATCGGTTCTAAAGACAAGCCCTGCCTGATAAACAAAAGCACCGGAAGAGACTTTAGCGGAAACGGATACCGGATTTATCCCCCTTCTATGTTGCTGCACAGTCTGCATATTCCGTCTGTGCTTTCCGTGTGCATTGGGTGTTTTCATGTTTTCATAAGCCTCTGGATTCTGATATGACTTTCAGGATCTTTAACGTGCATACTCCATGTTCTACAAGCGATTTTATACGGAGGGAGTTCGGATGTTCAGACAAGAATATGCCTGTTGATCGA
>JAPXFY010000029.1:17495794-17503294 GCA_030674185.1 Monoplex corrugatus
ATGGCTTGGATTAATATTGGGGGGTACATAAATAAAATGAAATCCCCTCATGCAAAATAACAGCAAACATCACAACCTTGAGACAGGTTGATAAGTTTAAATACCTGGGAACGATCATTTCACCAGACGGCGGATGCACATCAGAAATAGCCGGCAGAATCGGCCAAGTCAAAACAGCATTCAAGAAGATGACAAGCATTCTTACCAACAAATGCCTATCAATTAACATCAGGAAGAGAGTTCTTGAATGTTATATAGAACAGATAATGTTATACGGTTGTGAGGCGTGGACAGTCAACAAGCAAAGCCAGAACAAGATTGACGCAGCCGAGATGTGGTTTCTGAGAAGAATGTTGAGAGTTCCATGGACAGCAAAGAAAACAAACGAGACAGTCTTGATGGAGGCAGACACAAGAAGATCATTCATAAGGAAGATTAGGAAAAGACAGGCAGCATTTATAGGCCATTTTATGAGGAAAGGGGATTTGGAGCACCTGGTCACAACGGGAAAGCTGGAGGGAAAGAGCACCAGGTAGACCCAGGGAGATAATACTAGACGGACTTACAGAGTGGCTGGGGACGAGGAGGGTGGAGGAGATGCTTGAGGCAACAAGAGATAGAGACAGATGGAAGTCCATGATCGCCAACGCCATGCGGCAGGGCACCTGATGATGATGAAATAAAATTGAAAAAAAAAAAAGAAATCGCAAAAGCAGACGAAGCCAAAAGTATGTCGGGATAGGGAGGCCAAATTGTACCAATGAATTTTAAATAAGTGCATTTCTAACTTTACATATTGTGACCTTTTAATTTCTTTTATTGTGTACACATTTGTAATCTTCCAAAAACAATATGTTGAAACATTAAGCTTTAGTTTTTGTAGATATTGATGTGTGTGGTCATCATCATCATCATCATCATCATCATCATCATCATCATCATCATCATCATCATCATCATCATGTGCCCTGCCGCATGGCGTTGGCGATCATGGCCCTCCATATGCATATAAACCCCTTGTCGCTGCAAGTATGTCTTTCACCCATTCTGTCCTGTGTGTGATGTTTTCAATGAAATATACCGATAGGGCGTTAACAAATATGCCTTTTTTCTTTGAAACTTTTAAAAATTCAAATCAAGTGTGACTGCCCGCCTTCAAGCAAACAGGAACCAGAAAAAAAAAAACACGAAATAAGAATAAGAACACGTATTTAATACAAGACAAGACAGGTGCAAATTTTCGGCCAACTGGCCTTTGTCAACCCGTGATCTTACGATTGACAAAGGCCAGTTGGCCGAAAATTTGCTCCTGTCTTGTCTTGTTGTAGTAAATACACATTCTTATTCTTCTTTCGTGTGTTTTTGTTTGTTTTGTTTGTTCCTTTTTAAAATTCGTTTTAAACAAAGTAATACAAATGATCTTTAACGTATATATAAATGATCTTTAACGTATATATATATATATATTTAACGCTCAGCAAATTAGAGCGAACCAATCAACTGTGAAAATTGGATGCTGTTCATGTTCATGACAGTTGCTGGGGAAACGCCGAGGTGGTCAAGATCATTCGTAACATCAGCCTTCAGAGTCAGGGTTCTGCCTTGTCCACGTCGAAGGTTGACACGGTCGCTGAGGTTGGCAGACAATATGTCACCGAGGGGAGTGGGACACCTTGTCTGCATTCGAAGGCTGTGCCCGATCAATCTCAGTCGGCGTCTTCGAAGCGTCTTGCTCATGGGTGAGAGCTTAGTCCGAGAGTAGAGCGCCTTGGTGGAGATTTTCTCTGGCCAGTAGATGCCGAGTGCCGAGCGGATCATACGCCGATGAGAAGAGTCGATCAACTCCGAGAGAGTTTCGGTCAGAGGTATGGACTCGAGACCGTAGCATACGATGCTCTCTACTGCTGCCTTGAAAAGTCTAATCTTGATTTAGTCATCGGCCTTCGAGCTGAAAATCGGCTTCAATTTGTTCATCGCTGCCCATGCTTTGGCGAATCGTTCGTCTACCACTGAAGTTGGAGACGAGGTGTCAATTCCGAGGTAACTGAACTGCTCGCATGTCTGAACCACCTCACCGGACTGGAAAATGATTCGACGGGGAATGGTGTCGTGGCCGACGTGCATGACTTTCGTTTTGCCGTGGTTGATTTTGAGACCAACAGCTGACGCATTCCTCTCAAGATTTTGAAGAACTCTCTCTACAGTGTCGGCCGATTCGCAGGCCAGAGCGATATCGTCGGCGTAAGCCAAGGCGCTGATCTTTATTGCTATTTATCTTTATCTTTAACGTGCATACTCAATGTTCTCCGTACGTACACCCACGAAGAGGGTTTGGCTCTGGCAGGTCTGCACACGTTGATATGAGATATCGAGAAAAATCCCCACCCCTGTTAATTTAACCCCTTGACTCCCGCAACCTATCCACCTATCCACCAACTGCAAAAACTGAACCCTTTGACTCCCTCAGCTTATCGACCAGCTTCCTGCAGGAAGCTGGTCGATAGGATGAGGGAGTCAAAGGGTTCAGTTTTTTACTTTCTAGCATGGTTGACAATGCAAGATGCTGGTGGACAGGGTGAGGGAATCAAAGGGTTCAGTTTTTTACTTTCTAGCATGGTTGACAATGCAAGATGCTGGTGGACAGGGTGAGGGAATCAAAGGGTTCAGTTTTTTACTTTCTAGCATGGTTGACAATGCAAGATGCTGGTGGACAGGGTGAGGGAATCAAAGGGTTCAGTTTTTTACTTTCTAGCATGGTTGACAATGCAAGATACTGGTGGACAGGGTGAGGGAGTCAAAGGGTTCAGTTTTTGCTTTGCCAGCATGGTTGACAATGCAAGATGCTGGTGGACAGGGTGAGGGAGTCAAAGGGTTAAGTTTTTTACTTTCTAGCATGGTTGACAATGCAAGATGCTGGTGGACAGGGTGAGGGAGTCAGAGGGTTAAGTTTTTGCTTTGCCAGCATGGTTGACAATGCAAGATGCTGGTGGACAGGGTGAGGGAGTCAAAGGGTTCAGTTTTTTACTTTCTAGCATGGTTGACAATGCAAGATGCTGGTGGACAGGGTGAGGGAATCAAAGGATTAAGTTCTTTACTTTCTAGCATGGTTGACAATGCAAGATGCTGGTGGACAGGGTGAGGGAGTCAAAGGTTAAGTTTTTGCTTTGCCAGCATGGTTGACAATGCAAGATGCTGGTGGACAGGGTGAGGGAGTCAAAGGATTAAGTTTTTTACTTTCTAGCATGGTTGACAATGCAAGATGCTGGTGGACAGGGTGAGGGAATCAAAGGGTTCAGTTTTTTACTTTCTAGCATGGTTGACAATGCAAGATGCTGGTGGACAGGGTGAGGGAGTCAAAGGGTTAAGTTTTTGCTTTGCCAGCATGGTTGACAATGCAAGATGCTGGTGGACAGGGTGAGGGAATCAAAGGATTAAGTTTTTTACTTTCTAGCATGGTTGACAATGCAAGATGCTGGTGGACAGGGTGAGGGAGTCAAAGGGTTAAGTTTTTGCTTTGCCAGCATGGTTGACAATGCAAGATGCTGGTGGACAGGGTGAGGGAGTCAAAGGGTTAAGTTTTTTACTTTCTAGCATGGTTGACAATGCAAGACGCTGGTGGACAGGGTGAGGGAATCAAAGGATTAAGTTTTTTACTTTCTAGCATGGTTGACACTGCAAGATGCTGGTGGACAGGGTGAGGGAGTCAAAGGGTTCAGTTTTTGCTTTGCCAGCATGGTTGACAATGCAAGATGCTGGTGGACAGGGTGAGGGAGTCAAAGGGTTAAGTTTTTGCTTTGCCAGCATTGTTGACAATGCAAGATGCTGGTGGACGGGGTGAGGGAATCAAAGGATTAAGTTTTTTACTTTCTAGCATGGTTGACACTGCAAGATGCTGGTGGACAGGGTGAGGGAATCAAAGGGTTAAGTTTTTTACTTTCTAGCATGGTTGACAATGCAAGATGCTGGTGGACAGGGTGAGGGAGTCAAAGGGTTAAGTTTTTGCTTTGCTAGCATTGTTGACAATGCAAGATGCTGGTGGACAGGGTGAGGGAGTCAAAGGGTTAAGTGTTTGCTTTGCCAGCGTGGTTGACAATGCAAGATGCTGGTGGACAGGGTACAGGAGACAAAAGGTTAAATTCCACGCGGGAGATATATACCAGGATAGGATCGAACCCAAGATCTCCTGATTGAAGGTCTGACGTTGACCTACTTGTCCACCGCGCCTGTCATAGTCGTCATCATCGTCATCATTGACAAATGGTCCTTTATACAAAATGGTGACCTTGCAGTTGGCGGAGCTGGCGAGAGTGACGTCCCTTATCACCATGGTGACGACAGGAACTCTGGGTGTGGCGCTGTGTCTGCTGTCTGTCTCTGTGGCCTTTCCTGCACGTTTCGTTGGAAGAGGTATTGTATACTGTTGTCACAATAATGATAATAATGATGATAATAATACTAGTAATAATAATAACAATAATAATAATAATAGCAATAATGACACTAATAATAATAATGAAGACGATAACAATAACAATAATAATATTGAAGACAGTGTAATAATAATGATAATAATAATAAAGACGATGATAATATTACTGATAGTAAAAAATAATAACAACAATGAATAATAGCAACAACAACGATAATAGTAATAACAATGATAGTAATACAACAGTAATAATAATAATGTTGTCATTGTTATTATTATTATTGTTATTAATAATAATAGTAGCAATAAAACTGTCAATAATAATAATGATAATAATAATGTAACTATCGCACTGTCTTGTATTGCATAGCATAGCCTAGCATTGCATCGTATTGTATTGTATTGCATTGCATTGCATTACATTGCATTGCATCGTATTGTATTGAATCACATTGCATTGGATTGTATTGTATAGTTTTGTATTGTATTGTATTGCATTGCACACATTGAATTGCATTTGTATTGTATTGTCTTACATTGCATTGCAGTATTGTATTGTATTGTATTGCATTGCACGCATTGAATTGTATTTGTATTGTATTGTATTGTATTGTATTGTATTGTATTGTATTGCATGGAACACATGATTTTTCGAGTCCCAGACGAAACTTAAACCACTGACTTACTTCTCTATGGGTACTGGTTCTTGCAATGATGGCGACGTTCTTTCTGGAAGCGCCACTGTTATCGAGGACAACTGCCAAAGGGTGCATTGCACGTGCGTTCCACCCATGTCCACACTCACACCCAACCCACATTCAGATCAGTCATAAAGAGAGGGAGAGAGGGGGAGGAGGGAGGATGGAGGGAGAGGGGGAAAGAGAGAGACAGACTTCAGACTTCAGAATACTTTATTACTCAAGGATAGAAATGTTAGGTCCCAGTGTACCTGTCCTACAAAACTAGTTAGTTAGATAGATAGATAGATAGATAGATAGATAGATAGATAGATAGATAGAGACAGACAGATAGATAGATAGATAGATAGATAGAGACAGACAGACAGACAGATAGATAGATAGAGACAGACAGATAGATAGATAGATAGATACATGTAGAGAGAGACAGACAGATAGATAGATAGATAGATAGAGAGAGAGACAGACAGACAGATAGATAGATAGATAGAGAGAGAGAGATAGAGATAGAGAGAGACAGACAGACAGATAGATAGATAGATAGATAGACAGAGAGAGATAGAGAGAGACAGACAGATAGATAGATAGATAGAGATAGATAGATAGATAGATAGATAAATAGATAAGGATAGATAGATAGAGACAGTCAGAGACAGAGAGAGAGAGAGACAGAGAGACAGAGACATGAAGAGAGAGAGTGAGAGAGAGAGGGAGAGAGAGAGAAGAGAGAAAGAAGAGAGAGAGAGAGAAGAGAGAAAGAAGAGAGAGAGAGAGAGAGAGAGAGAGAGAGAGAGAGACAGACAGACAGACAGACAGACAGACAGAGAGAGAGCCATAGAAACGTAAAATGTATACACTAACACAGGGAAAATCGTGAAATGTCGACTCTGGAACAGTATCATAACTTGTCACGACGCTTGAAATAAAGGAAAATCCCAGCCTGTAGGAACACAAATTTATCTTGCCTCACAAAATGTCCTATAAATGTTGCTAGTCTTTTCCTTATCTTCTTCATTAATATTCTTTTTGTGTTTGCTTCTGTCAAGACTGTCTCGTTTGTTTTCTTTGCTGTCCATGGAACTCTTAGCTTTCTTAGAAATCACATTTCAGCTGCCTCAATCTTTTATCAAAACCAAGTGTGACTGCCCGCGTTCAAACAAACAGGAACGAGAAGGACAAAAAACATGAAAAAAAAGTCAGAACGCGTATCAAGTACAACCAGACAAGACAGGCGCAAATTTTCGGCCAACTTGCCTTACGAAAACTAGGAGAAAAAGACTGAAACTTCCCTGCTGCATCGTCCAGTGGGAGAAAAAGACTTTAGGTGTTAAAAGACTAAGATGTTAGTCTTTTTCTCACACTCGACGAAGCAGCTGAGACGTTTCAGTCTTTTTCTCCTAATTTTTGTATTTGGTGTTTGTTTGTTTGTTTGTTTGTGATGTTACGTTTGACAAAGGCCAGTTGGCCGAAATTTTGCGCCTGTCTTGTCTGGTTGTATTAAATACCCGTTCTGAATCTTTTTTCGTGTTTATTTTCTGGTTTGTGCTAGAAATTTCCTCTTTTCTGTCACTGTCTTTGTTCCTTTCTTCCTCTTTTGCTTTGCTTTCTGTCATTTCTTCCTATCATTTTCTGCCTTGCTGGTCCATTCACATGTATGTGTTCGAAAAAGTCTTGCGTACTTTCTCTTAGGATTGATAACTAAGTACATGTATTAAGTGCATTTTTGGCTCTAAGGAAGAGAGATATGCCGAAGCAATTTTAAGTAATTTAAGCCTGTTTTTATACATGTTTTAGTGTCCTTAGTTATGTTCAAATTTATATTCAGGTATGGTTTTTAAATCCCCTGTGCGATAAATTGGACAGAGTGGTCTATGCCAGGAACATCTCTTTAGATCATGTGCGAGAAAGCATAGGTGTAGTACTAATTTTCTTTTCCTTTTTTGTCCTGTTTAAATATTGTGTATGTTTTGAAACAGGTTATAGCCCTGATATGGCTCTACGCAGTCGGCTGGGCTTTAAACAAGAACAACAATAACAATCTTTGAATGTTTAACCCTTTGTTCTTGCAGGTTTAGTGCCGATCGGCTTAAAACGACCAGCCATCTTGCCCCAGGGTCCTAGGATCCCCATCCGTCCAGCCATCCCTCGGCAAGTCTTCATCTCCCGACCCATCATCGCCCGACCACGGCTTCGACCCCAGCCCCAGCCCCAGCCCCTGCCTCGGCCCCAGGCGGTGGTGCAGCCCATCAAAACACCAGTGGGCTCCACAAACTCCCTCATCAGAAAAGCGGGCCAGTCAGCCAGGAGGCCGCTCGTCATCGGTAGCGCTAGAATCAACACCGCGGTAGCAACGGCCGTGGTCAATACGGGCGG
>JAPXFY010000029.1:17515794-17525794 GCA_030674185.1 Monoplex corrugatus
TTGTTCGGAATAGACTGTGATCTGTTCAAAACGGACGGATGGCATTCTCCAGCCAATCAACGCTCAGCATTGAGCCGATACTCATTTTGCAAATGGCGTCTTCTAGTCATCATCATCAATCTGCGCTGCCGCATGGCGTTGGCGATCACGGCCCTCCATACGAATTTATCCCTTGTCACAGCAAGCACATCTTCCACCCTGTCTGTCCTCAGCCACCCTGCAAGTCCGTCCAATATTTTCTCCCTGAGTTTACGTGGTGTTCTCTTTCCCTCCAGCTTTCCTGTTGTGACCAGGTGTTCTAATTCCCCTTTCCTCATAAATGTTATGTAAATGTTGCTTGTCTTTTTCTAATCTTCTTTATTAATGTTGTTCTTATGTCTGCCTCCTTCAAAACTGTCTCGTTTGTTTTCTTTGTTGTCCATGGAACTCGCAACATTCTTCTTAGAAACCATATTTCAGTTTTCAATTTTGTTCTGGCTTTGTTTGTTGACTGTCCACGCCTCACAACCGTACAACAGTTTCGGTTCTATATAACTTTCAAGAACTCTCTTCCTGATTTTAATTGATAGGCATTTGATGGTAAGAACGCTTTTCATTTTCTTAAATGCTTCTAGTAAAGCCATGAAATTTTCCGATTCGAAGACAAAAATATTTATAAGGATCGCATCAAGTAAACGATGTTCTTTAGAATAGCCAAAGCAAAAACCAAAAACACAAACAGTATCGGGAGAAGACATCTGTATCTTCTCTTAATCCCTCCGTGGGGATGCCGTGGGCTCTTTCAGTATAAACAGTATCCCCACCTTCTGGAATTCTGTGCTAGAAATTTCCTCTTTTTTGTCACTCGCTTTGTTTCTGCCTTGTTCATTTGCTTTCTGTCATTTCTTCTATCAGTTTCTGCCTTGCTGGTCCATTCACCTATATTTGTTCGAGAAAGTTTTACGTACTTTTTCCCAGGATTGGTATGTGGTACATGTATTAAGTGCATTTTTGATTCTAGGGAGGTGAGATATGTCGAAGCAATGTTAGATATTTTATGCCTGTTTTAATATATTTTTTGGTGTCCTTAGTTATGCTTAAATTTGCATTCAGGTGTGTTTTTTATATCTCCTGTGCGATAAATTGGACGGAGTGGTCAATGCCAGGGGCATGTCCTTAGATTATGTGCGCGAATGCATTGATACGTATACTTATTTTTCTTTTCCTTTTTTTTCCTGTTGAAGTTTTGTATGCTTGAAGCGGTTGTAGCCCTGATATGGCTCTACGCAGTCGGCTGGGCTTTAAACGACAATAACAATAAAAATGCTGTCGTCGCTTTTGCTTCCGAGGCCAGATAATCAGAATAGCGAAACTCTCAGTGACCTTCACCTCACATTCGTTTCAAAAGGATTGTGTTGCACTCCATCCATTCGGGAGCCTAAGTAGCTCTGTTGGTTTGAGCGTCGGATTCACATGTTAATGGTTGCGAGTTCGAATCCCGGGGTGCGCTACATTAAAACAGGCTTTCTCACTGACCCATCTTAAAACATCATTGTTGTTCTGGTGGTGTCTGTATAGGATTAGATAAGTCCCCCATTAAAACTGGCCCTCTTACTGTCCCACCTTAACATCATTGTTGTTGTGGTGGTGTCAGTATAGGATTAGATAAGTCCCAGCCCCCAGCCCCCACCCCCCAACCACCACCCCACTTCCCTGGGATGGTTATCCCCGTCGGCCATATCATATCACCTGAGGTGGGTGTCGACGTAAAAACTGAACCGATCAATCAATCATTCAATCAATCAATCAATCAATCAACCGTCCATTCCACACTGACAGGCGTGACCCCACAGGTTCAAACGGTTCTCCTCACCTATTTGGGCGTGGCCGTTCACGTGTCACTAGGACAAACATCTCGGTACAATAAAGAGAGTAAATAGGTACTATCCTCTTTGCTACAGTGTTCATCCGCACTTGACCTGGGTCTAAACACAGTCTTACAGTGACATCCTTACTGGACGTGACGGCAGGGTCACGATAAAGATTGATGTCAGACTTTCGTGACATCGTTGACATGAAAGCTTTATCGTTTGACGTAGTTATTGGTCAGTCAGTGACTTACCAGTGATCTAAGTACATGTATTATACTTGTTCAACGGGCCGGAGAGAGAGAGAAGAGAGAGAGAGAGAGAGAGAGAGAGAGAAGAGACAGACAGACAGACAGACAGACAGACAGGAACAGAGAGAGAGAGACAGAGAGAGAGACAGAGAGAGAGACAGAGAGAGAGACAGAGAGAGAGAGACAAAGACAGAGAGACAGACAGAGAGACAGAGACAGAGACAGAGATAGAGAGAGAGAGACAGAGACAGAGTACAGAGACAGAGAAACAGAGAGAGACACAGAGAGAGAGAGAAGAGACAGAGACAGACAGACAGAGAGAGAGAGAGACAGAGATGGGATAAGATGTCGTATTCAAATAGGTCATAGCCGTTCATGAAGGGGTGAACATTTAAACATACCATGACTTCAGAAAGGCAAGAAGGCTAATTGGTCTTCAAGGGGTTTGGACCTGGGAACTCAACCTATTTCTCCAATGTTTTATAGCAGGGAAGCCGTGCAATGCCCTGCTCTTCACGATTTTCAACTGACGTGGGATCTTTAGCGTGCGCAGCCAGAAGGCACAAGGGTCCGACTCGTTTTTCGTCCCCTTCCGAAGGACTAGACGTTCAGTTCGATTTTCCGGTCAAATTGAGGAGAAAAGTCGAGGCCTCTACGGGGAGCGAATCCTGGAACCCCGAGTTTATTTACTGATAGGCGAACGTCTGAACCATTCTGCCACTCTTCTCCCTTTAAATATACACGTACACAGTTTACAAGTATGATTTCAACATGTTAAGCAGTGATATACCTTAAAATAAACTTGTGTTAAAAACTCAAAACAAATTGAAATCTGAATCAAATTTGATTTTTGTGATGTAATCTCTTGAAGTCTCTTTTGACATTTTGTATATTACGTATTTTGGAATGCCACATTTAGTTTCATCGATTTATTACGTTCCCTCGAAATAACTGTCTTGAGTGTTCTACGTATTGAACATCTGTCCTTATTATGTAGGCCTACATGACTCTTTTAGTCTTGTCAACAACAACCAAGACAAACAACGTTTATAGGACATTTAATGAGGCAAGAGAAATTTGAGCACCTAGTCATAACAGGAAAGCTCGAGGGAAAAGAGCACTAGGTGGATTCAGGCAGAAAATATTGGACGGACCTACAGGGTGGCTGAGGACAGAGAGGGTGGGAGATGTACTTACAGCGACAAGGGATAGATTCGTATGGAGCACCATGATCACCAACGCTATGCAACAGGGCGCATGATGGTGATGATGATTATGATGACCATGATGATGATGATGATGATGATGATGAATGAGAGACGATGACGACGAGATGATGACGATGATGATGATGATGATGATGATGATGATGATGATGATGATGATAGATCGTAAATTTGTTGATAATTATTGTCTTCATTTTTAGACGAGATAAGCAATGAGAACTGAAACGGAGTCTGGATTTTCACAATATGTAGATGGAACTGAACATTTACATAAGTCATGTAAACCTGGGCAAGATGAAATGTGTATTACATCTTCGTTAGCAGTTTGACATATTCCACAAGCTGGAGGGGAAAAGAGCACAAGGTAGACCCGGGCAGAAAATAATGGACGGATCTGCAGAGTGGCTGAGGACAGAGAGAGTGGGAGATATACTTTCAGCGACAAGGGATAGATTCGTATGGAGGGCCATGATCGCCAACGCCACGCGGCAGGATACATGATGATGATGATGACTATGATGACGATAATGATGATGATGATGATGATGATGATGATGATGATGATGATGATGATGATGATGATGATCGCATTTCTTGATATTGTTTTCATTTGTAAACGAGATAAGCAATGAGAACTGAAACGGAGTCTGGATTTTCACAATATGTAGATGGAACTGAAAATTCACATGAATCATGTAAACCTGGGCAAGATGAACCAATATGTATTTCATCTTCATTAGCAGTTTGACATACTCCACAACATTTTGCTCATCAGAACTTTTGTATGACTGTGATTATATTGCAGTAACTAAAAAAACCATATCTAAATGTTGCAAAAACCTGACAAATAAATCTATTCAATTTCATCAAAATATGAAGTCTCCTAGAAAATCTGCCTGTATTGTGTACACGACTGTTTCAGTTTTGTCAACAACAACAATACGACGAACAAATTGATTTACACATCCCATACCCTGATTTTTTCACATGTGATCAAATTCATTTTTTTAGTTGTTTGTAATTATTTTCATATACACAATTCAAACATTGACACGAATCTTAAGATGTAGTGATGCACAATCAAAAGGTTTGATAGATATGTATACATTGCAATATCTACATAATTTATGCTGAAATATAGCAGGTAAAGAAATATAAATAAATGCATAATATAACAGAAAATATAACAGAAAATATAACAGAAAATTTCTCAAACGTTTAAAAACCAAAAACACAACAAACAAACAAACAAACAAAAAGCAACCCCGACGAACAAACAAAGCAAACGGTCGAACAATATCGAGAATAATCAACATTCTTATCACAGCGATGACTGTATGCTGTTATATTTTTTCAATGATGTCTATTAAAAAAACCCTGTAATCTTCAGAAAATCTCTTCACTGGTTACCTGTTGAAAAGAGAATTCGCTACAAGATTGCTTTGTTATGTTTTAAGTCTCTCAACGGTCTTGCACCCCCTTACATCTCTGACCTCCTCCATCTGTACACCCCCTCTCGTCAACTTCGTTCCTCGGCTGATACTCGTACCTTCCGCATACCATCCTGTCGCACTAAAACCTATGGTCAACGCTCCTTTTCCTATCAGGCCCCTGTAATCTGGAATCAGCTCCCTGTCTCTGTTCGCCACTCTGCAACTCTCACTTCTTTCAAGTCCTCTCTGAAAACCCATCTCTTCCAGTCCCTCTCATGATACTTATAAAGACTCTACCACCTAACTTCCCCAAATCCCCCCTTGTTGTCTTTTGAGCCTTGAATGTCGGCTGGTGTGTGTGTGCGTGTGTGTGTGTGTGTGTGTGTGTGTGTGTGTGTGTGTGTGTGTGTGTGTGTGTGTGTGTGTGTGTGTGTGTTTGGTTGTGTCTGCGTGATACCTGTAAGCGCTTAGGGCTCTTGTTTTCATCAGATTAGGCGCTATATAAATGCTCTTTATTATTATTATTATAAAAGGGTGTTTGTCATTAATGAAATGGACACAGAGAACATCCTGTGCACTTCATCACAAGCTGTCTTTATGTTGTAACATGATCATCGTTCATTGACCATTATCATACTTGCTGAACATTACAGTGAGACAGGTGTTTATGTTTTGTACATCAGAGGCAAATGATAATGCCTCTCTGATACAAATGTTGTATAGCACATATTTACAAATGCTACTTGTTTTTCTATCTTAAACCGTCATTTAACCCTTTCATTCCCGCACCTTATCCATCAAGTGCAACAATTTAACCCTTTGACTCCCTCCTGGAGAAGCTGGTGGATAGGATGAGGGAGTCAAAGGGTTACGTTTTTGCTTTTGCTAACATGGTTGACAATGCAGGATGCTGGTGGATAGGGTGAGGGAATCAAAGGGTTAAGTTTTTGCTTTTGCTAGCATGGGTTGACAATGCAGGATGCTGGTGGATAGGGTGAGCGAATGAAAGGGTTAAGTTTTTGCTTTTGCTAGCATGGTTGACAATGCAGGATGCTGGCAGACAGGCTGAGGGAGTCAAAGGGTTAATTTTTTGCTTTTTGCTAGCATGGTTGACAATGCAGGATGCTGGCAGACATGGTGCGGAAAGTCAAAGGGTTAATACTCCAACCATTCTGATGGTGCCAGCTTACAGTCTCGTAGCCCTGTTCGCCGAGTAAAAAGTTTCGCAAAGGCTCAAGTAGTCCGCCAGTCGACAGATGGCAGACTGGGTGGAGCTTGTACTGAATTGTTCTCAATGAACACCTATTGAATGAGCTTCAAGCTTCAAATTAGAGGAGATTAACAGGCTCTAGCGAGAAGGAACCAGAAAAAAAACAAAAACAAAACAACAACAACAAAAACACACACAAAAATAAGAACGCGTATTTAATACAACGCCTGTCTTATCTTCTTGTATTTCAATACACGTTCAGATTCTTTTCTCGTGGTTTTTTTTTTTCTAGTTCCTGTTTGCTTGAACGCGGGCAGTCACGCTTGTTTTTGGATTAAACGGCTCTTGCGAGGCCAGCTGGTTCCACCCAACTTTGAGGACCATGCTTTTGACCAAACAGCACTGGATCCAGATAGGATCTGTACTGTTGTTGTGTTCTCCTTGTTGGATCCTTGGAGGACGTGTCTGTGTAGGCTTTACAGCATATTGTGTTTTCCCTCTTGGGATTACCCTGGGATCTTTTCTTTCCTATCATAAATTACAGCCACACCCTCACGATGTTGTAAGATTATTTAAAAAAAAGCATATCAACACATCACACACACACACAGACACAACAACAGACACACACACAACACACACACACACACACACACACACACTCCACACAAAACAAATGTATAGTAATACTAGGGCCCGCACTAACAAAACTATATATATATATATGTGTGTGTGTGTATGTGTATGTATATGTATGTTTATAATTATGTATAGAAAGAAAGAGTGACAGATAGACAGACAGGCAGGCAGACAGACAACAGACACACAGACAATAAATAGATAGATAGATAGATAGAATAATATAAAAATAGATAGATAGATAGATAGACAGGCAGATAGATAGACAGCAGATAGATAGACAGGTAGATAAATAGACAGACAGATAGAGATAGATAGATAGATAGATAGATAAGATATAGATAGATAGACAGACAGACAGACAGATAGATAGATAGATAGATAGATAGATAGATAGATAGATAGATAGATAGATAGATAGAATAGATAGATAGATAGATAGATAGATAGATAGATAGATGGATAGGTACACTGGTCAAGCTATTCAAACAATCTCCCATGTTATTCAAGAATTAATCCAGAAACTCCAAATCGTGAATTTCTGAGGGTCACTGTGATAAACTTTGGTTAAAACAAAAACTTGACGGCCCATGGAGGACACTAATAGATGGTCCCAACAAGCAGAACAGATTTCAAACATTGTCAAAAAATCCTGAGATTGTGCTACAGCACACCGTCCTTGAAAACTGCCGGTTTAAACACTTTTTTAGGTGCCTCGTGTGTTATCTCTAAAAAAACTAACAAAATAAACTAAACTAAACTAATAACTAAACTAAAACTAAACTAAACTAAACTAAACTAAACTAAAACTAACTAACTAAACTAAAAATAAAAAAAAATAATCTGGATATTCTACTGAGAATGATTTTTGTATAAAGCTGATAGAAATGTTTGACCATGTTGTCTTCCTCTCTCTTCACTACTCCTCCCCCCTTATATATATATGTGTGTATATATATATATATAAATACACACACACACACACACACACCACACACACACCACACACACATATATATATATAATATATATATATATATAAATATATAAGTAAAGTCTCCTGATGCTACCTCTTGATAATATGCCCATTACAAATGTTAATCTCACATCTTGGGTGTGGTGTACTATAAACACTTTCCTTTTTATAAATCTGGTCTTGTTTTTCTGTCTTCCCACTACAGTCTTTCCGTCGGTTTCTTTTTGTCCTCACCAGTCCATTCACCTGACTTTATCTGTTATCAGAAAAAATACCTGATGCAATCTTTGGTAAGTCTGCCAGACTACATGGTTTTTTTTTACACCAGGTTAATTCTTTTGGCTGAGCCATGGACGGAAGATCTGATATCTGGAGTTCAATCCCAGCCCGCAACATTATAAACTGTCCTGTTTGCTGCCCGCCTATCTTAACCCTTTGACTCACAGTACCCTATCCATCAACTGCAGAAATTTAACCCTTTGACTCCCGCTACCCTATCCCATCACCAACTGCAAAAACTTGACCCTTTGACTCCCGCTCCTATCCATCAACTGCAAAAACTTAACTTTTAACTACCTAACCCTATGTATCAGCTTCCTGCAGGAAGCTGGTGGATAGGTGACGGAGTCGAGCGTTAAGTTTTGCTTTGCCAGCGATAGTTGACAATGAAGGATGCTGGTGGACAGGGTGCGGGAGTCGAAGGGTTAATGTTTCCATAATTCTTATGGTATCAGCTTAATGTTTCATAGGCCCTCTTCCATCCCCCCCCCCCCTCCCCCCACTCCCATTTCACGACCTGCAGTGCATGGGTTTTGCGCAGGTCTCAGGAGTTTGCCAAATCATTTCTGGGATTTAGGTGGAGCGTATATGGATTTGTTCGAGTGTGATGAATCCCTTTTGAACAAACCCAAAATCCAGATAACTGCTGCGCGACACTTGTAGCCAGCGAAAGTTACCTTTGATCCACCTGTCCACTCCTTAAGGGGGTGCAAAATAGGTACGTAAGTATCACATCATTGTTAAGCTTATTCCGCTCTCGATTAGTGTTGATACGACGGACTTTGATTCGAATGCTGTGCCTTACCTATATCAATCATTTAACAAGCAATGATTTAGTGTCTCTTATCATACGTAACCACTCTCACCCCCTGTATATTATCACCACTGATGTATAGTGATTAGCAAACAAGAGAGGAAAACTTAAAACTTAATATTTTCTGTCCCTCACCCTATCCACCAGCTTTCTACTTCATCAGAGTGGACAGAATGGTTCAGACGTTCGCCTGCCAATAACTAAAGGTTCCAGGGTTCGTTTCCCGTTAAAGCCTGAGTTTTTTTCTCTCTCTCTCTCAGTTTGACCTGAAAATCAAAGTGAACATCTAGTCCTTTGGAAGGGGACGAAAAATGAGTCGGATCATGTGTCTTCTGGCCTTCCGCACGTTAAAGATCCCAGGCACGGCAGCTGAAAAGATCCCACACAAGTCGGTATAAAGCATTGGAGAGAGGCTTGATTTTCCCGGTCCATCCCCTTGAAGCCTATTTAGCTTTCTTAGCTTTTCTAAAGTCTTGGTAAAAAAATACATACAAAAATAAACACCAAAACTGGGTGGCGCTACACTGTGGCGACGCACTCTCAAACGGGAGAGCATCCCGAGTTTCACATGGTAAATGCACTTTGACAAAAGAAATGATTATGAATATGAATATGAATATGAATGTGAATATGAATATGAATATGAATATGAATATGAATATGAATATGATTATGACTATGACTATGACTATGACAATGACTATGAACATGAACATGAATATAAATACAAATATGAGTACAAATACAAATATGAATACAAATACAAATACAAATATGAATATGAATATAAATATGAAGATGAATATGAATATGATAGCAAAGCAGAAGCTTAACCCTTTGACTCCTTCACCCTATCCACCAGCTTTCAGCATGATCAGGCACAACATGATAGCAAAGCAGAAACTTAACCCTTTGACTCTCTCACTCTGTCCACCAGTTTTCAACATGATCAGGCACGACATGATAGCAAAGCAGAAACTTAACCCTTTGACTCTCTCACTCTGTCCACCAGTTTTCAACATGATCAGGCACGACATGATAGCAAAGCAGAAACTTAACCCTTTGACTCTCTCACTCTGTCCACCAGTTTTCAACATGATCAGGCACGACATGATAGCAAAGCAGAAACTTAATCCTTTGACACCCTCACTGTAACCACCAGCTTTCTGCAGTATCAGCCGTGATAACCAAAGCTAGAACTTTTCACCCTTTCACCCTTCTGACCCTACCAGGGTCGAAAGACTTAAGTGTTATGTAGGGGAACAGTGGCAGAATGGCTCAGTCGTTCGTCTGCCAATAACTAGACTCGAGGTTCCAAGGTTCGC
>JAPXFY010000029.1:17530794-17555794 GCA_030674185.1 Monoplex corrugatus
GATCAAGTGCCTATGGTCGATACGTCTTCAAAACCGTTAGGGGTAGAAAGTAGTAGATAAGAGTAATGACAATGAAGGTACCCCACAAACAGGGTGACAGCGATCGCTTTCCTTTATTGTTCAGCCAACTGTGTCTCCCCCCCCCCCATACCTGCCTCACCACACACACACACACACACACACACACACACACACACACACACACACACACACACATACACACACACACACACACACACACACACACACACACACACACACACACACACAGACACCAGGACGTGTTAAACAGGTACTAAGTACCTGTTTCTGGGTTGTCTACAGAACAGTGTATGTATATTTCAAGGTATCATTTCTCTTTTAGTCGCAATAGATGTGACACGGGAAAATCGGGATTGTCTCCCCATGAAGAGTGTGTCGCCGTAGTACAGTGCCACCTTTCTGTCTGTCTCTCTGTATACATCCAGATATGTCTGAAGTTTGTCATGATTATATGTATAATGTATGTGTATGTATGTGCGTGCGTGTTTGTGTGTGTGTGTGTGTGTGTGTGTGTGTGTGTGTGTGTGTGTGTGTGTGTGTGTGTGTGTGTGTGTGTGTGTGTGTGTGTACATATATATAAGCAAAGCCAGAACAAGATTGAGGCAGCCGAGATGTGGTTTCTAGGAAGAATGTTGAGAGTTCCATGGACAGCAAAGAAAACAAACGAGACAGTCTTGATGGAGGCAGACACAAGTACATTCATAAGGAAGATTAGGAAAAGACAGGCAACATTTATAGGCCATTTAATGAGGAAAGGGGAATTGGAACACCTGGTCACAACGGGAAAGGTGGAGGGAAAGAGAGCACCAGGTGGACCCAGGGAGAAAATGCTGGACGGATTGCAGAGTGGATGGAGACAGGAAGGGTGGAAGAGATGCTTGAGGCAACAAGAAATAGAGACAGATGGCAGTCCATAATCGCCAACGCCATGCAGCAAGGCACCTGATGATGATGATGAGGATGATATATACACACACACATATATATAATTATATGTATGTGTGTGTGTGTGGGGGGGGGTGTTTCGTCTTTGCTGGTGTTGTTGCTGTTGCTGTTGTTGTAGCTGTTGTTGTCGTCATCATGCTGTGTCGATATGGGTGTGTGTGTATGAATGTATGTGTATATGTGTGTGCGGGCATGTGGGTATATGCATGTATTTACTGTTATTTGTTATTTTCACCTCTTACCTGTTTATTTATCTACATGCTCCTTTATTTTGCATTCATTCAATCATCTACTTACTTATTCACTCACTCACTTACTGATTTACCTACTTACTTACTTACATACCTATCTATGATTAAGAAAATACTGTCTTCACCCAGGGAGAGAATGCTGGACGGACTTGCAGAGTGGCTGGGGATGAAGAGGGTGGGGGAGATGCTGGGGGCAACGAGAGATAGAGATGGTTGGAAGTCCATGGTCGCCACGCCATGCGGCAGGGCACCTGATGATGATGAATGATGATGATGGATGTATGACCCATTTGACAACAAAGAAGACATTCGACAACAGTCTGGATGGTGACTGTTAGGAACCCCTAACAAGCTGGAGTTTGTCCAAAAAGGATTCATCACACTCCGACATTTCCATATGCGCTACACCCAAATATGCTCGGGATTTCACGCTCTGTGTGTGTATCGGGGGGGGGGGGGGGGGGGTATGTGTGTGTGTGTGTGTGTATGTGTGTGTGTGTGTGTCTGTGTGTGTGTGTGTATGTGTGTGTGTGTATGTGTGTGTGTGTATGTGTTTTGTGTGTGTGTGTGTGTGTGTATGTGTGTGTGTGTGTGTATGTGTGTATGTGTGTGTGTGTGTGTGTCTGTGTGTGTGTGTGTGTATGTGTGTGTGTGTGTATGTGTGTGTGTGTATATGTGTGTGTGTGTATGTGTGTGTGTATGTGTATGTGTTGTGTGTGTGCGTGTGGTGTGTGTGTGTGTGTGTGTGTGTGTGTGTGTGTGTGTGTGTGTACGCTCGCGCGCACGCGTACATGCGTGTGATAGAATAATGATTAAATATATCTTTCCATTTTAGAATACTAATTGCGTACAAATGTTTTTAAACTTGTCTCACTGCTTTAATGTCACAGATTCTTGCAACTGAATTATTGTGTTTCTCTTTTTAAATTGTGTTTATTTATTTACTTTTTTATCTATCTATTTATTTATTTGTTTATTTATTTATTTATTTATTCACTTATTTAGTTATTTGTTTGTTTGTTTATTCCTTTATGTATTTATCTATGTATTTATTCATTTTACCTGACCGCCCCCCTACCCCTGGCTCACTCATGAGATTGCCTGTGCAAAACGTGCCCGCCGCAGAGCAGAGCGCCGCTGGCGCAAATCCAAACTCACTGTACACAGGCAACTTTTCCAAGCCTCTAAAACAAAAGTATCCACCCTCATTGCATCTGCAAAAACAAGCTATTTCCAAACCAAAATCCTGAATGCCTCTTCTTCAAAAGAACTCTTTACAACCATGAATCATCTCCTTGGCACACGAAAAGACTTACCTCTCCCAACAAAACATACAAATGAAGAACTCCCATCTGTATTCTCTAAGTATTTCACCACCAAAATACAAACTCTTCGTGACAGGCTTGACAGGACACCCTGTCAACCATGCCCACCTGACCCTTCCTTCTCTGGCACACCTCTCACTACTTTTACCCCAGTCTCACAAGAAGAAATTTTCAACACAATCAGATCCATGTCGTTGAAAACCTGCGAACTGGATCCTCTTCCAGGTTCTCTCTACTCCGATTGTCTCCCTACTCTCCTCCCATTCATCACTGACATCATCAACACTTCTTTTCAAACTGGAACTGTCCCAGATTCTTTCAAGTCTGCTATTGTTCACCCTCTCCTCAAGAAACACAAGTTAGACCCAAATGAACTGAAAAATTACAGGCCTATCTCTAATCTCTCTTTCTTGTCAAAACTCCTTGAAAAAGTCGTCCTCAACCAGCTGAACTCTCACCTGTCTGCCAACAATCTCCTCAATCCTTTCCAGTCAGCCTACCGCCAGTGCCATAGCACTGAAACTGCCCTACTACACATTCTCAACAATCTCCTCCTTGCAACTGATACTGGCAAAGTCTCTCTCCTCACACTCCTTGATCTGTCTGCAGCTTTCGATACCATTGACCATGGTATTCTCCTTTCTAGACTTCATCATACTTTTGGCATCTCTGACATTGCTCTCTCCTTTTTCACTTCGTATTTATCAAACAGAAAACAAACTGTTCTCATCAATGGCACTTACTCTCAACCTGCATACCTGACCTGTGGTGTTCCACAAGGATCTGTCCTTGGCCCTGTTCTTTTCACTCTTTACACCTCCCCCCTGTCCACCATCATCAACTCCCACTCTATAAAACACCACTTCTATGCTGATGACACCCAACTTCAAGATAGTGACTCACCTGATAATATACAGCGCCTGTTGACTCGCACCACTGAGTGTTACTCGGACATTAAGAACTGGATGACACACAATAGACTTCAGCTTAATGACGACAAGACAGAAGCTATCCTCATTGGCACCCGTCAGAAACTTTCCCAGCTGCCTCCTCTTTCTCTCCCATTATGTAACACATCAGTCCCAATTTCTGATTCAGCTAAAAACCTTGGTGTCTGCATTGACTCTACCCTCTCCATGAACAACTTTGTTTCTCAAACTGCCAGATCTTGCTACTATCATCTCCATCGTATAAGCCTGATCAGGAAGTATCTCTCTGTGGAAACAACTGCAAAACTCGTTCTCTCCTTCATAATGTCTCGCATTGACTATTGCAATTCACTCCTGTCTGGTCTTCCTGCCTCCACCATTCACATCCTACAGCGCATTCAAAACAATGCTGTACGCCTTGTACTCAAAAAGAAAAAAGCTGACCACATATCTCCTCTCCTGGCACAACTTCACTGGCTCCCTGTATCAAAGCGCATACAGTACAAACTAGACACCATGTGCTACAAAAGCCTCAATAACGCAGCCCCCGATTACCTGTCAAGCCTACTTGAGATCTATCTTCCCTCACGTACCCTCCGCTCTGCCTCCGATCCTCTGACTTTTCGCTTTCCACGCACTAAGCTCAATACCTATGGTCCACGAGCCTTCTCTGTTTCTGGTCCACTCTCCTGGAACAAACTTCCTCTCTCAGTCCGTCAGCAACCTACTTTTGCCTCCTTCAAGTCCGCTCTCAAAACTCACCTTTTCTCCTCTGCATAAAATCCTAACCTCACTCAACCCCCCTCTGCAGCCTGTCTCCGCTCGGAGGGGAATCACTTTGTTTTAATATATAATTGTATATGATGTGCTCTCTGTGGTTTTCCATTGGTTTTATTCTTGCTTTTATTGCTTTTATTCTTTTCTCCCCATTTGTGGCCATGCATGTGTGTGTGTGTGTGTGTGTGTGTGTGTGTGTGTGTGTGTGTGTGTGTGTGTGTGTGTGTGTGTGTGTGTGTGTGTGTGTGCGTGCGTGCGTGCGTGTGTGCGTGTGTGTCTTTTCGGCGCTTGGATTTGATTTTGTCGAGATTTGCGCTATATAAATATTGTAATTATTATGTATGCATGTGCGTACGTATGTATGTATGTATGTATGTATGTATACGCTTAGATTTATGTATGTATGTATGTATGCATGTATACGCTCAGCTTAGATTTATGTATGTAAGTATGTAAGCATGTATGTATGCATGTATACGCTCATATGTATGTAGGTATGTATGCATGTATACGCTCAGCGCTTAGATTTGATTTTGTCAAGATTTTGCGCTATATAAATAAAATATATTATTATTATTATTATTATTGTCAGTCAGTGTGTCTTGACGATAGCACTATGTAATTTTGATTGATTGTTTGATTGATTTGGTTCAGTTTTTACGTCGGCCGACGGAGATAACCATCTCAAGGAAGTGGGGGGGGGGGGGGGTGGGACTTATCTAATCCTATACCGACACCACCAGAACAACAATGACGTTAAGATGGGACAGTGAGAAGGCCAGTTTTAATGGGGGGATTTATCTAATCCTATACTGACACCACCAGAACAACAATGATGTTAAGATCGGACAGTGAGAAGGCCAGTTTTAATGGGGGGACTTATCTAATCCTATACCGACACCACTAGAACAACAATGACGTTAAGATGGGACAGTGAGAAGGCCAGTTTTAATGGGGGGACTTATCTAATCCTATACCGACACCACCAGAACAACAATGACGTTAAGATGGGACAGTAAGAAGGCCAGTTTTAATGGGGGGGGGGGACTTATCTAATCCTATACCGACACCACCAGAACAACAATGACGTTAAGATGGGACAGTAAGAAGGCCAGTTTTAATGGTGGGACTTATCTAATCCTATACCGACACCATCAGAACAACAATGACGTTAAGATGGGACAGTGAGAAGGCCAGTTTTAAAGGGGGGACTTATCTAATCCTATACCGACACCACCAGAACAACAATGACGTTAAGATGGGACAGTGAGAAGACCAATTTTAATGGTGGGACTTATCTAATCCTATACCGACACCACCAGAACAACAATGACGTTAAGATGGGACAGTGATAAGGCCAGTTTTAATGGGGGGACTTATCTAATCCTATACCGACACCACCAGAACAACAATGACGTTAAGATGGGACAGTGAGAAGGCCAGTTTTAATGTAGCGCACCCAGGGAATCTAACCCACAACAATGAGCATGTGAATCCGACGCTTAACCAAGTGAACTACTGGGGCCCGCCACTATGTAAGTTACCATGGAGGTATAATTTAATGACTTGACTTGAGTGTGTTTGGCCTTCGTGTGGTGAATAAACTTGGTTTATACATCACCATACTATGAGTTCTTGAATGTTATATAAAATCGATAATGTTTTACGGTTGTGATGCGTGGACAGTCAACACGCAATGTCAGAACAAATTTGAGGCAGACGAGATGTGGTTTCTAAGAAGAATGTTGAGAGTTCCGTGGACAGCAAAGAAAACAAACGAGACAGTCTCGATGGAGGCAAGACACAAGTAGATCATTCATAAGAAAGATTAGGAAAAGACAGGCAACATTTATGTGCCATTTTATGAGGAAATAGGAATTTGAGCACCTGGTCACAACAGGAAAGCTGGAGGGAAAGAGAACACCAGGTAGACCCAGGGAGAAAGTACTGGACGGACTTGCAGACTGGCTGCGGACAGAGAGGGTAGGGTAGAAGATGTACTTGTGGCAACAAGGGATAGATACATATGGAGGGCCATGATCGCCAACGCCATGCGGCAGGGCACATGATCATGATGACTTATCTAACAATTTGTTTATTAATTTTGTTCCTTAGTGTGTCTTGATGATAACATTGATGATGAATTTTCTATTTAGGTGTAATTCATTGACTTGAATGTGTCTAACTTTCGTGTGGTGAATGAACTTGATTTATACATCACCATACTCTAACAGCACGTGCCTGTGGTTATGTTTTTAAACGGAGGGTTACAGGTAGTTGGCTGCAGACGTAACACAAACACACTGACAATGCAGGCACCCCCAGCAGACTGGGTGACAACGATCTCACTCACCTGATGCTCAGCCAGCTGTGACCTCCGCTGCATACCACACAGCAGCTGCTGCATTGTCAAGCTTCACGCATGTGGCTCGACCGTCTGCTTGCCACAGACACCCAATCATGGAAGCGGTACACACGGACGTGATCAAGATCGCAATTTTCCATGGCTGTTCGCCGGTGCGTGTCTTTTCTTCTTGCCTCCGGCGTTCTGTTGGGATAAGAGTAGTTTGAATTAACCCTTTGATTCCTGCATCCTGTCCACCAGCGTCCTGCATTGTCAACCATGCTACCAAAGCAAAAACTTCACTCTCTGACTCCCTCACCCTGTCCACCTGCATCCTGCATTGTCAACCATGTTACCAAAGCAAAAACTTCACTCTCTGACTCCCTCACCCTGTCCACCAGCATCCTGCATTGTCAACCATGCTACCAAAGCAAAAACTTCACCTTTTGACTCCCTCACCTCTCCAGCTTCCCAGCTTTCTGCTTAAGTTATTGCAGTTTATTGGATAGGGTGCAGGAATCAAAGGGTTAAGTGGAGGAGAAGAGAGGCAGAAAGGTTCTGAGGTTCATCTACCTATATCTAAACTCGAGATTCCAGGGTTCTTTCCCCGTTCAGTCTTCGACATTTCTCCTCAGTTTGACTGGAAAATTGAACTGAACGCCTAGTTCTTCGGAAGGGGACGAAAATCGCGTCGGACCTGTGTGCCTTCTGGCCTGCGCACGCTAAAGATCCCACGGCAGTTGAAAATAGTAAAGAACAGGGCATTGCCCGGTTGCCCTGGTATAAAACATTTGAGAGTTAGGTTGATTTCCTAGGTCTCTCTCCTTGAGGCCTAGTTAGCTTTCTCGCTTTTCTGAAGTTCTTAGTTTAACCATTTTGACCATCCCTGCAGATAGAAGCTGGTGGATTAACGGTGAGGGAGTCAAAGGGTTAAATTATTGCAGTTATTGGATAGGGTGCAGGAATCAAAGGGTTAAGTGGAGGAGAAGAGAGGAAGAAAGGTTCTGACGTTCTGACGTCTCGAGGTTCCAGGGTTCGCTCGCAATTGAGGCCTCGACTTTTCTTCTCAGTTTGACTGGAAAATCGAACTGAACGTCTAGTGCTTCGGAAGGGGACGAAAAACGAGTTGGACCTGTGTGCATTCTGGCCTGCGCATGCTAAAGATCCCACGGCAGTTGAAAATAGTAAAGAACAGGGCATTTGTCCGGCCGCCCTGGTATAAAAACATTTGAGAGTTAGGTTGGCTTCCAGGTCTCCCTCCTTGAGGCCTAGTTAGCTTTCTCACCTTTCTAAAGTCTTAGTTTAACCCTTTGACTCCCGCACCCTGTCCACCAGCATCCTGCATTGCCAATCATGATAGCAAAGCATAAAACGTAACCCTTTGACTCCCGAACTCTGTCCACCAGCATCCTGCATTGTCAACCAAGCTAGCAAAACAAAAACTTAACCATTTGACTCCCTGCAGGAAGCTGGTGGATAGGGTGAGGGAGTCAAATGGTTAAGTTTTTGCAGTTTGTGGATAGGGTGCGGGATTTAAAGGGTTAAAAATATGGGTGGCGCTGCACTGAGGCGACGCGCTCTCAAAGAAGAGAGCAGCCCGAGTTTCGCATGGAAAATCCACTATGACAAAATAAATGAATATGGATATGAATGAATATGAATAGGAAACACCAGAATTCCAGTTGAAATGTCCTGGTTTCTGTCCCACTTGGATACTTCTGTCTGGTGGATAAAGGGTGGAAATGCTTTTTATTTTTTATTTTTTTTGTGTGGACTTCCCAGGTTCAAATCTGTGCATATCTGTCCGTGCCTAAACTCGTTTGGTGTGTGTATTATGGCAAATATCAAGCATGCCCATTAAATATCATCAAGTCTTATCAATGTCCAGTTATTTATGAAAACGTTAAAACACTCAGGACGTACGCACATGGAAGATGCAGACTGTGAAACAACATGGCGGATTGTGGTCAACTCGTTTGATAACAATCTGACTCCCACACCTACCCACCAACTGCAAAAAAATTAACCCTTTGACTCCTTCACCCTGTCCACCAGCTTCCTGCAGGAAACTGTTGGATAGGATGAAGGAGTCAAAGGGTTAGGTTTCTGCTTCGCTGGTATGTTTGACAGTGCAGGATGCTGGTGGACAGGGTGCAGGAATCAAAGGGTTAAGTTCAGCTTTGCTAGTATGGTTGACAGTGCAGGATGCTGGTGGACAGGGTGCGGGAGTCAATGGGTTAAGTTTCAGCTTTGTATAGTATGGTTGACAGTGCAGGATGCTGGTGGACAGGATGAAGGAGTCAAAGGGTTAAGTTTCTGCTTTGTATAGTATGGTTGACAATGCAGGATGCTGGTGGACAGAGCGCAGAAGCCAAAGGGTTAAGTTTCTGCTTTGGTAGTATGTTTGACAGTGCAGGACGCTGGTGGACAGGATGAAGGAGTCAAAGGGTTAAGTTTCTGCTTTGTATAGTATGGTTGACAGTGCAGGATGCTGGTGGACAGGGTGAAGGAGTCAAAGGGTTAATTTTCTGCTTCGCTGGTATGGTTGACAGTGCAGGATGCTGGCGGATAGGGTGAAGGAGTCAAAGGGTTAAGTTTCTGCTTCGCTGGTATGGTTGACAGTGCAGGATGCTGGCGGACAGGGTGAAGGAGTCAAAGGGTTAAGTTTCTGCTTTGTGTAGTATGGTTGACAATGCAGGATGCTGGTGGACAGGGTGAAGGAGTCAAAGAGTTAAGTTTCTGCTTTGTGTAGTATGGTTGACAGTGCAGGATGCTGGTGGACAGGGTGAAGGAATCAAGGGGTTAATAGCTGGAGATCTCTGAGCTTCACCAAAGGTCAGATTATGTGTAACGCAGAGTCAGTCCAATTAATGGGTTTGGAGAATGATGTTACAGGCTGGAAGACAGATTTATTATTATTATTATTATTATTTATTATTATTATTATTATTATTATTATATATTATTATTATTATTATTATTATTATTATTATCATCATCATTATGATTATTACTATTACTATTATAGTTGTTATTATTTTTTATTGTTGTTATATTATTTTCATTATTATCATTACTGTTCTTCTTCTTATTATTATCATTATCATCATCATCATCTTATTGTTATCATTATTATTAATATTATTATTATTATTATTGTTATTATTATATTTATTATTATTATTACTATTATTATTTTTACATTATTATTATTATTATCATCATCATCATCATTTCATTATTTTCATCACCATCATCATCATTATCATTATCATTATTATGATTACTACTATTGTTATTATTGTTATCATTATTACTATTATTGTTATTGTTATCATTATTGTTATCATTATTATTATTATTATTATTTATATCATTATTATGTAGCATCAGGAAGCAGTACCAGCACCAGCCTAGCTCCGGTGCTAATAGTTTGCCAGTGTGTAGTTTGTACAAGCGGGATTCATTGCAGTTATCCGGCAGACTCCATGAAACCATGAGACAGACAGAGACAGAGGAGGAGAGAGAGAGAGAGAAGCAGAAGACAGACAGACAGAGAGACAGAGACAGACAGACAACAGAGAGAGACAGAGGAGAGACAGAGACAGACAGACAGAGACAGAGACGAGAGACAGAGAGAGACAGAGAGAAGAGACAGACAGACAGAGAGTGAGAGAGAGAGATAGAGAGACAGACATACAGACAGACAGAGGACTGAGACAGAGACAGAGAGACAGAGAGAGAGTGAGAGAGAGATAGAGAGACAGACAGACAGTAGACAGAGACTGAGAGAGAGAGAGAGAGAGAGACAGACAGACAGACGGGACTGGACAGAGACTGAGAGAGGACACAGAGAGAGGACGGGACAGAGGACAGAGGGGGGAGAGAGAGACAGACAGACAGACAAGAGGAAGAGAGGAGGAGAGAGAGAGACAGACAGACAGGATGAGAGAGACAGAGAGAGAGAGAGAGAGAGAGAGAGAGAGAGATAGTGAGAGAGAGAGACAGACTGACAGACAGACAGACAGAGACTGAGAGAGACGCAGAGAGAGACCAAGACATAGGGAGAGAGGACAGACAGACAGACACACAGACAGACAGGCAGGCAGGCAGACAGACAGATAGACAGACAGACAGAAAATGAGAGCAGACTCAAGGGATTTCAATGACAGGACAATATCCCTTATCACATCCACAGAACGGAGTTTCGGTGCAACTGGGGAACTGAAGAAAAGGATTTTCTTGGCGGTTCATCATTACACTAATAGGCTTATTCTTGTGCACGCGCGCGCATGTGTTTATGTGTGTGTATGCGTGTGTGTGTGTGTGTGTGTGTGTGTGCGTGCGTGCGTACGTGTGTGTGTGTGTGTGTGTGTGTGTGTGCGTGTGTGTGTGTATGTGTGTGTGTGTGTGTGTGTGTGTGTGTGTGTGTGTGTGTGTGTGTGTGTGTGTGTGTAAGAGAGAGACAGAGACAGACAGACGGACAGCCAGAGGGAGAGAGAGAGAGGGAGAGAGACAGACAGAGACAGAGAGAAAGAGGGGGGAGAAAGAGAAAAAGAGAGAGAGAGAGATACAGAAAGAGAGACAGAGAGAGGGACAGAGACAGACAGACAGGTAGACAGACAGACAAACAGACAGAGAGAAGAACAAAGACAGACAGAAAGAGACAGAAAGAAAAACAGACAGAGAAAGAAAAAGAAGAAGAAAACGAACAGACAAACAAACTTCAACTTCTCACAATACTTCATTACTCAACAAGACAAACTTCAAAAACTTCAGCATATTTTATTGCTCAAGGATAGTAGCATAAGGTCCCACAGAACCTGTCTCACAGCTAGTTCCAGACAGAATCAGATAGACTTGTCAAGCACTCCCTCGTCGCGACCGAATGAGACTGAATCAGGGAAAAAAAAAGAGGAAGACAAGTTTCAGATGTCGAATCTGTCCCATAGAGAAGATTTATGGCTTTACACCTGGATAGATCCATAGAGAAATTCAACTACAAAGATCACACTACACGATAAATTCGAACCGCGGTGCATTAAATTAAGTTTGAAAAAAAGACTAGCTAGGTTTTTGTGGGGCTGCCTGTCCCAGATACGAATTTCTGATTAGCATCGGGAATTATGTTTTGTATATCATAATCGATGGCTTCAGTTTAATGGCTGTTTGATTTTTTTTAAAACCAGATTTTGAGTTATTTCTATGTAATATGTACCATCTGATATGGAACGGTGTATCTGTCTGTTCGCACGTATGGACTTGTATACATTCTCTCTCTCTGTCTCTCTGTCTCTCTGTCTCTGTCTCTCTGTCTCTCTCAGTTTGTCTCTGTCTGTCTGTTTGTCTGTCTGTCTCCTTTCTCTCTCTCCACTCTCTCTCTGTCTCTCCCTCTCTGTCTCTCTCTGTGTCTCTCTGGCTGTCTAGCTCTGTCTGTCTGTGTGTCTGTCTCTGTCTGTCTGTCTCTCTCTCTCTCTTTCTGTCTCTTACTCTGTTTGTCTTTCTCTCTCTCTCTCTCTCCCTCACTTTCTTTCCCTTCTCCCTCTCTCCCCCCTCTCTTTCTCTTTCACACATATATATATATACACACACACACACACACACACACACAACATAGTCTATAAGATGAGTTGATAAACCGAGCTTGTGTGCAGCAGACAAACTTAGCGCACGTTAAAGATCCCTAGGCCACAAAGGAGCTGACTCTGGCAAAATTCTTTTGAAAGTCCATTTTCATACGGAAAACAGAGAGAAATACACACGTTAAAAATGAAATATCAAAACGGGTGGGCGCGGTACTTTGGCAAGGCGCTCTCCCCGGGTACGGCACCTCGACTTTCAGATAATAGTTTAAATTCGTTTTGATAAAAAAAAGTAAATAATAATAAATGTAAAACAAATGCACACATACACAAACGGTACACACGCGCTCATGCTCGAACACACATATACATCTACATACGCACACGCACGCATATACATACATACATACAATCATATATACATACATACATACATACATACATACATACATACATACATACATACATACATACATACATTCACACACACAAACGCACACACACATTCACATACACACGCACACGTACAGGCACATACGCACATACACACACATACACGCATACACACTCACGTGTACGCACACACACTCTCACACACAACACTCGCGCACACACATATATACACACATATACATACACGCAGACACAAACACACGCGCGCGCGCTCACAAACAAACAAACACACACAGACACACACACACACACACACACACGCACAATCGTAGTAGATCTACAGTGACCAACGTTTCATGTCACAGGACTTTTTCCTCGTCATCTCTGACAGTTCTCTTGGTGAAAGTGTATAAACGCTCGGAATTAGTCAGTCAGGACTCAGACTATAATCTCTGTACATTTGAAGGCATGTGTACTATTATTTAATTTATTTATAATTTATTTCTGTTATAGATCAAAGTCTTATCTTGATTAGTAGGACTTCTTTTCTCCATAGTTTTACTCTTTTTTTTTTCTACCTTTCCTTTGTAGTAAAAGTAATCATTCTCCCCCTCCCCATTTTCCTCGTACACAGAAAACCAAAGCATACGTGATTTTCAAACAAATCACCGTTAATTGAAAATAAGGATTAGCCAACAATGAAAATCAATTTTTTAAAGTGGAATTGTAGGTCTATTTCCACCAATTCAGCATACCAAAGCATACGTGATTTTCAAACAAATCACCGTTACCTGGAACATTTCCTCGCCTCAAATCAGTGTGAAGTCTTGATTCTGCAGTCGCTTAATGTTATACCAACCAAACTTCCCAATTTCCAAAATTACTATTATCCACCAGTGTATGCCTATGGGAATCCCGGGAAGAAAGTAGCCACTGCGATATACATACTTAAAGAGTTACAATATCACATATTTACTTCCCCAGTTTTAACGTCAACTGAAGACTTACACGCTTGTGCCGCTACAGTACAATTCGGTAATTCTTTTATCCTGAACGTTTTGTCAGTCTACCTGCCGACAGGTCCAAATGACCACAACACAGAATGGCTGCGCACGATTCCGGATCTGCTGCCCGGTAAATGGCTAATAGGTGGAGAATTTAATTCCCACTCCCCGTTTTGGGAAAAAGATTGCTGTACTGTGAAGAGCAATCGTTTAGTAGAAAATATAGTTGACAGTTCGCTTTACCTTTTGAATGATGGGAGTGTCACTAGAATTCCTGATATTTCCAAACATCGGGCAACAACTATCGATCTGTCTTTAATCTCACCAGAATTAGTACCCTGCTGTACCTGGGACACTCACAGAGATACTTTAGGAAGTGATCACTTACCTATCCTCATAACACTAACTAACGAAAACATCAGGATGAAAGACAGCATTCCTGATATTATACCAAAATATAATTATACACGCGCTGATTGGTCCTTGTTTCAGACTGTTCTTTCTAATCGAGATTTCACACATTATGAAAGTGAAAATGTAGACGTTATGTTTTCTAAATTCCAGGAGTCAGTTCTAGCTGCTGCAGACCTTTCCATCCAAAACTTTTAAGTCTAATAACCGTTTGGGTAATGTTTGGTGGACGGAGGCATGTGAGCAAGCAGTTCAGTATAAAAAAGAGAAATACAAAATCTACATCAAAAGCAGGAAACCTGAAGATCATATGGAAATGAAAAAAGCTAACACCCAGTGTAATAAAATCATCACTGAAGCAAAGAAAAATTATTGGGCATCATACTGCACAAAAGAAATTTCAGATTTCAAGGATTTCCATAAAGTCTGGACAAAAATGAATCAAATGAAAAATGGAGCCAGCTTACCTAGATGTCCAATAATGATTGATACAAGTCACAAATTTCTTTCTGACATGGACAAAGCTGAAACTTTTGTGGAACTTTTTGCCCAAAATAGTAAAGTAGATGGTTTGACTCCTACCTGCAAACACTACAGGGAAATGGCAGCTAACAACCCTATCTACACTGATCCAATACCTCAGAATGATCGCTGGTTTAATTCTCCAATCACCTTAGAAGAGTTAAAAAACACTATCTTGTCTCTACGCAACAAAAGGAGTTCGGTAGGTGTCGATGCAGTTTCAACTGAAATGATTAAACATCTTCCAGAAAACTATATTATTTTTTTACACAAAATTTTTCAGAAATGCTGGGTTGGTGGAACTATACCACAATTATGGCAAACGTCTGTTGTTATACCAGTATTAAAAGCAGGAAAGCCTAAAAACTATAAAAACAGTTACAGACCTATTGCTTTGACGTCCCATACGAGCAAACTATTGGAAAAATTGGTATTAAACAGACTTGTACATTACTGTGATAAAAATAACGTTATTCCAGTAAATCAGGCTGGTTTTGGAAAAGGGAGATCTACAGTTGAGCACCTGGTTAAACTTACCACTCACATCAAGAAACAGTTTGCCCGCAGAAAAAGTCTTTTAGCTACATTTTTTGATGTGAAAAAAGCTTACGATCAAGTTTGGCATACGCGTTTATTGTACAAACTGAAATCTATTGGTTTATCTGGCAATATGTATGATTATATTAAGTCTTTTTTAGCCAATAGAACTATTCAGGCAAGAGTGGGAACTAGTTATTCTACTTCACGACATCTTGATATGGGAATTCCACAAGGTTCAATGATAGCACCGCTTTTATTTAATATCCTTATACAGGATCTTCCTAAAGCACTCTCAAATCGTGTTTTTTTGGCACAGTAGGCTGATGATATATGTATTTGGATGAATATTACTTTAAAAAAGATAACTCCACAGAGAGCACAGAATTACATTAGGAAATTGTATCAATCTGATCTTGATAATCTTGGAAACTATATGTTAGAAAATGGTCTGTCGTTGTCAGCGGAAAAAAACAAACTAACATGATGCTATTTAATTCTGGTGGTACTTTAAGTAACTTGCCTACTTTCAGATTGCTTGGTGAAGTGTTACATTACAAACAGGTTGTAAAATTTCTGGGAGTCTTTATGACATCGAAATTAAACTGGAATGTCCATTTTGATTATATTTCAACAAAAGCAAGAAAAGCCCTAAATTTTCTAAAGATAATAAGCCGATTACCTTGGGGAATGGATACGAACATACTAAATCATCTGTCAACAGCACTTGTACGATCTAAATTATCCTATGCGCAAGAAGTGTTCTTCAGTGCACCAAAATATTTATTAAAGAAGATACAAAGCTTAGACTGCAAAAGTATTAAAATTGCTCTAGGTGTCCCTGCTCATGCCTCTAATCTGGAAACGTACAAAGTTGCTGGAATTCTGCCCCTGAACAACTATCGTGAGCTAGCGACAGCAAAATTTGCAGTTAGAACTACTTCACAAACGGACAATTTTGTGAGTAAGGAAATTAAAATCAGGTCTGATGTTGACTTTCCAAAGCGAGCAAAAAGCATTTCATCACAAATGACTGTTGCAACTTACATATCTGACTTGGTCAAACAGTCTAACATAAGTATGGATGAAATAGCTGAGACACCATCAACAACGCCTATCCCTACATGGGAAATGGAAAAAGCCTCTTTTGATATTGATTATACAGACGCTAAGAAATCTGAAAACGTCAACATTTCGATATCCACAGCAAGAGAACACATCGATGAAAAATACCGTACCCACCTTCCCATTTTTACCGATGGACCAGTCTTAGAAAATAAATGTGCTGGAGCAGCATTTTATGTTCCAAAATTTAAGATAAAAAAGTCATTTTTCGTTGGGGCAAACTTATCGATCTTTACAGCGGAATTAGTCGCTATTAATCAAGCATTGCATTATCTAGTAAATCTTAAACCCATGTCTTTCAAAGTAGTTCTCTTTGTTGACTCAAAATCTGTATTATATGCCTTACGGTCTTTTAATGCCGACACAAGACCTGATTTAATTACTGAGGCAAATCATCTTATACATCGTTTAAGGGTCAAAGGTACAGATATCAGTTTATGCTGGGTGCCTTCTCATGTTGGTCTTCACGGCAACGAAGTAGTTGACAGAGCAGCTAAGCAAGGCGCCCAGAATGCTTATAATGCTATAGAATTACATGTTCATACCTCCGTAAAAGAAGCTTGCAACTTGCTCGAATCAGCCTCATAGACTCGATTTCATGAACATTCAGATGAACAGTTTGTGTCACAACAAATGATAAAACTTACCGTTCAAAATGTATGTAAAAAATTGCAGTATTCTTCCATGTATCATTTGAGATCGATTGTTGCTGTTTGTTTTCGTATTCAGCTAAACGCATTGAAAACAAAATATTGTAAAAATGTCAAGTGTATTTGCGGCGAACAGTTCACACTGTTTCCCTATTTATTCTACTGCAAAATGCTACGTTCTTTTTTACCGAAAATGTTTACTCAATAAAAGTATTCTGAAAATCATTTCCAGAAAATTACATCAGATCAAACGTTGTTAGTTAGAATTTCAGAATCATTAGTTCACAGTCCTGTTAATGCATTACTTTAACTTTATTCGGTTTGTATTTTAGTGTTACAATTTCCCTTCACGTTGTTGAAGTTAATTGTTAGTGTTAAGTTCTCGTTCCATTTTACTGTTCCCCCACCTGCTAATGTCTTTTTCCTCTGTCTTCCCTCTGCCCAAATCCAACCCGTCCAACTATCGTTCTACATTTTATTTTGTTCACTTTTTTTTTAAATTTCCCCTCCCCCCCCCTCCCCCGTCTAATATCACTTATAGTGAAAAGACGTTAAATTCAAGAACGAACACGCACACACACATACACACTCTCTCTCACTCTGTCTCTCTCACTCTGTCTCTGTCTCTGTCTCTCTCGGTCTCTCTCTCTCTCTCTTTCTCTTTCTGTCTTTCTTTCTTTCTTTCTTTCTTTCTTACTTTCTTCGTTTTCTCTTTCTTTCTTTCGTTTTCCTTTCTTTGTTTATTCATTCACTTGTTTCTATTTATTTATGTACGCACGTATTTATTTCTGTATTTATTTATCTGTTTATTCCTTTTATTTATTTAAGTATTTATGTATTTATTTATTTATTCATTTGTTTGTTTGCCTGTCTTTTTATTTAATTATCTATAAGTTTATTCTTTTTCTTTCTCCCTTCCTTTCTTTCTTCCTTTCTTTCTTATCTGTTTATTCTTATTATCTATTTATCTGTCAGTTCATTCTTTTTCTTTCTTTCTTTCTTTTTTTCTTCTTTCTTTCTTTCTTTCTTTATGGAAGCAGTATTAGCTGCTCTCATTCTTTATTCCCTACGACACCTCAGAGAGCAACTCGCGGTTTTTTTTGTTTTTGTTTTTTTGTTTTTGTTTTTTCGCCCTGACCGCCCCCCCCCCCCCCCACACCACCACCACCACCCACCCTCACCAGCAGCTTTCCAACCACCGTCTCATGGGCCCCCATCCCCTGTACTGCCCCCTCCCCCTCCTCTCCCTCCTCTCCCGCTCCCCCATCCCTTAGCGTCACGAGGGACCCATCAGAGACTACAGCGATACAGGAATGATGTAATGGTGGAGGAGCTTGTTGCAAGAGGAGTTACCGGACTTCTATCATGCCTCACCGCTCCGCTCTCCTCTCCCCGCCAGAGACATTTCTATGGAAGACTGTTGGCGTCATGTCGGGATAAACCGAAATCTGATTGGAATTTGGAATCGAGAGTCTGGCTGGAGTGGAGAACCTTCTTTGCTGCCCGACATAACGAAAGTCTACTGGTAAGTCAGTCAGTCAGTCGGTCAGTAAACTAAGTAATAAAGTCAGTCAGTCAGAAGGTCAGTAAATAAGTCAAGTCAGTCGATCAGTAAGGTCAGTAAGTAAGTCAATCAGTCAGTCAGTCGGTCAGTAAACTAAGTAATAAAGTCAGTCAGTCGGTCAGTAAACTAAGTAATAAAGTCAGTCAGTCAGAAGGTCAATCAGTCAGTCGGTCAGTAAACTAAGTAATAAAGTCGGTCAATAAACTAAGTAATAAAGTCAGTCAGTCAGAAGGTCAATAAACTAAGTAATAAAGTCAGTTAGTCGGTCAGTAAACTAAGTAATAAAGTCAGTTAGTCGGTCAGTAAACTAAGTAATAAAGTCGGTCAATAAACTAAGTAATAAAGTCAGTCAGAAGGTCAATAAACTAAGTAATAAAGTCAGTTAGTCGGTCAGTAAACTAAGTAATCAGTCAGTTAGTCGGTCAGTAAACTAAGTAATACAGTCAGTTAGTCGGTCAGTAAACTAAGTAATAAAGTCAGTTAGTCGGTCAGTAAACTAAGTAATACAGTCAGTTAGTCGGTCAGTAAACTAAGTAATAAAGTCAGTCAGTCAGAAGGTCAGTAAGTAAGTCAATCAGTCACTCAGTCGGTCAGTAAACTAAGTAATAAAGTCAGTTAGTCGGTCAGTAAACTAAGTAATAAAGTCAGTTAGTCGGTCAGTAAACTAAGTAATACAGTCAGTTAGTCGGTCAGTAAACTAAGTAATACAGTCAGTCAGTCAGTCAGTAAGTCAGTAAGTCAATCAGTGAGTCTGTCAGTAAACTAGGTAATAAAGTAAGTCATCAGTCAGTCAGTCAGTCAATTAGTGTGTAAGCAAGCAAGCAAGTTAGTAAGTAGTAAGTAAGTGAGTGAGTAAGTGAGTGAGTAGTGAGTGAGTGAGTAAGTGAGTGAATAAGTGAGTGAGTGAGAGTGAGTGAGTCTTTCGGTCGGTCGGTCAGTCAGTCAGTCAGTCAGTCAGTCAGTCAGTCAGTAGTATGTATGTATGTATGTATGTATCTACTCGTATGTATGTATTATGAATGTTATGTATGTATGTACGTATGTATGTATGCAGGTAGGTAGGTAGTAGGTAGGTAGGTAGGTAAGCAAGCAAGCAAGTAAGTGAGCGAGGAAGCAAGTAAATAAGAAGCAAGTCATCAAGTAAGCAAGCAAACAAGTAAGCAAGCAAGCAAGTAAATAGCAGCAAGTAGCAAGCAAGTGTAAGCAAACATTCCCATTCTCTCTCTGCACAAAGGTGTATCAGTGAGTGAGCCAGCAGTGTGTGTTTGATGTAGCGATTACCGGGGTCCCTGTGAAAAAACAGACGGTAAAGGGACAGTACTCTTGCTGACCGACCTAGCCGGAGAATGGCCAATCTTCACCTAGAACTAAACAATGACGTTCTAACGTTGTTGTTGTTGTTTTTTTTAAACCTCTACAGCACATCTGTCTTACTTCTGAACCACCATCGCTTACCACTTTTCCAGGTGTGTTTAGGTGTTTTTTAATGGCCAATCTTCACCTAGAACAAACAATGACGTTCTAAACGTTTTGTTGTTTTTTTTTTAAACCATTACAGCACATCTGTCTTACTTCTGAACCACCATCGCTTACCACTTTTCCAGGTGTGTTTAGGTGTTTTTTAATGGCCAATCTTCACCTAGAACTAAACAATGACGTTCTAACGTTGTTGTTGTTGTTTTTTTTAAACCTCTACAGCACATCTGTCTTACTTCTGAACCACCATCGCTTACCACTTTTCCAGGTGTGTTTAGGTGTTTTTTAATGGCCAATCTTCACCTAGAACTAAACAATGACGTTCTAACGTTGTTGTTGTTGTTTTTTTTAAACCTCTACAGCACATCTGTCTTACATCTGAACCACCATCGCTTACCACTTTTCCAGGTGTGTTTAGGTGTTTTTTAATGGTCAAACGTACGTTCTACAGTCACCGACAAACTTTAAAAAAAAAAAAAATTTTTACGTGGTTTTTTTTTATTTTTATTTTTAGGGAGAGCCATGGACTCAAGATCTGATGCCTCGTGTTCAATCACAGCCTGCAATATTAACCCTTTTGACTCCTGCACCCTATTTACCAACTGCAAAACGTGCTTGCTTGCTTTGCTTTGTTTGCTTGTTTATTTGCTTACTTACTTGTTTGCTTGCTTGCTCACTCACCTCTACCTACCTACCTACTTTCCTACGTACCTGCCTACCTACCTACCTACCTACTTACCTACCTACCTACCTACCTACCTACCTACGTACCTACCTACCTGCCTACCTACCTACCTACCCACCCACCTACGTACCTACCTACCTATACGCCTACCTACCTACCTGCCTACCTACCTACCTACCTACCTGCCTACCTACTTGCCTGCCTAACTGCCTACTACCTACCTACCTACCTACCTGCCTACCTACCTACCAACCTACCTGCCTACCTGTCTACCTGCCTACCTACCTATCTACCTACTACCTACCGCCTGCCGCTACCTACCTACCTACCTACCTACCTACCTACCCCTACCCTATAGCGCGAGGGAATCAAAGGGTTCATGTTTTGCTTTGCTGGTGCAAGTTGGTAGTGCAGGATATTGGTGGACAGGTTGCGAGAGTCAAAGGATTAAAACATTGTTCTGTTTTCTGTCCATCTTAAACTTGTCCATCATTCTGGTGGTGTCATCAGCTTAATTTTTCATAAACCCCCCCCCCTCAGACACACACACACACACACCTCTCACACACACACACACACACACACACACACACACACACACACACACACACACACACACACACACTCACACACACACACACCTCCCTCTCCTCTACCCCTCGCATCCCCAGTTTCAAGCCTTTGCCAGGGCGTAGGGTTTTTGCACAGGCTCAGAAAGTCTACCAGAATAAAACGGCTGGAAGGTTTGGGTGGAGCGAATATGGACTTGTCCGAACGTGATGAATCCCTCTTGAACAAACAGCCAACTGTAGCGTGTTCTTTACCAGTCTGGATTACCCGACATTATGTATGCCATCTTGCTTTGATGGCGCAGTTTAGGTTCTACGTTTCTTGTCTCGCTTCAGCAGATTTCGTGCCTGAATTCACGGCTGGACTGCTCACCACTTCTGACATTCGCTTTAAATCCTTAACTTTAACTATTGCTCATGACTACCGCTTTAGTCAAGTGGGTAAACGGCGTGCTTCCAATCTGAGGGTACTGGGTTCGATTCGCCTACACACTTTCTCCTGGTGTATACATGGTGGAGATTTTTTTTTCCGATCTTCCAGACCTGCCGGTGTTTAAACCCCCTTCGAGTGTGTATCCAATTATCAATCCTAATAGATAGAGAGTATGTAAAGTTTATGAAAACACACAGGTGAATAGACCAGCAATATAACCCAATTATCAATCCTAATAAATAGAGAGTTTGTAAGATTTATGAAAACACACGGGTGAATAAACCAGCAATACAACCCAATTATCAATTATGTAAGGTTTATGAAAACACACAGGTGAATAGACCACAATACAACCCAATTATCAATTATGTAAGGTTTATGAAAACACACAGGTGAATAGACCAGCAATACAACCCAATTATCAATTATGTAAGGTTTATGAAAACACACAGGTGAACAGAGACCACAAAGACAAGACTAAAAATGAAAACAGGAAGAAATGACAGAAAGCAAAAGAAGAAAGGCGGAAACAAAGAGAGTGACAGTAAAAGGAAATTTTCTAGCACAGAATTTCCAGAAGGTGGGAAAATTATTTAAACAGAAAAAGCCTCCGGCATCCCCACGGAAATACAGACAAAGACCTAAAGGAAGAATTAAAAGAAGATTAGAAGCAGCAACAACTACAACCATGAGCACGTAAATGGAAAAATAAATTCACACAAATCAATAACAACAGAACATCAACAAGCGTAACAACAACATTAACGACAACAACAACGACACACATAAATACAAAAATAAATTCAAACAAATCAACACCAACAAAACATCAACAACAGTAACAACAACATTAACGACAACGACGACGACGATGCTCAGTATTCTAATAAACTCTCTTTTAATTCAAAAATCATCACAGAAAATTCCAGTGTTTGTGTTTCTCAAGGTTTCTGTCATCTTGAAGAAGATTCGGTCGAAATAAAATTTAAGGTGATGACAAACGATCACAGTAATGAAAAACATATCTTGAATATTGTCAGGAGATCCTGACAAAGTACTGTTCACACACCTCCCTAAAACAACAATGGGGAAGACCATGTACAGGTTGATGAGCGGACAGGTCGTAACAGTCCAGAGATTTTCAACATGGTTGAGGACAGACAGACGTGGAGGACAGAGACCCGGAGGGCAGTGCGGACAGCCAACATTCCAAGGAGTGATGCTATAGACTGACTGAGAACAAACAGATGTGACTCTCAGATATTGTGGAGCGCATATGGAATTGTCCAGATGCGATAAATCCTTCTTGAACAAACTCCAAACTACAAGAAGTTAAGGTGTGATTGACCTCTACGCTTGTTCATTAATGATACACCAAATGGAAATGGTTAATTTAAAGAAACACGAACGCACGCACACACACACACACACACACACACACACACACACACACACACACACATACACGCAGACAGACAGACAGAACAGACAGAAGAACATAAACACACATACAAACACACACACGCGCGCACAAACACACACACACACCGCGCGCGCGCGCGCACACACACATACAATTACATACATTCCATTAGTTTGCAAGAATTAGATATGACAATTTTTTCCAATAACAGGGACGTGATTATCTGGTAAGTGGTGATGCATTGTTGTTCTGGGTCCTGTGCATTACCCTATGGTGTTTACTTCTCAACTTTGTAGACTTCACGGAATATTTCAATCAACATGGGATTTTTTGTTTGTTCTCTTCTCTTCTCTTTCTCTTCTTTTTCTCTTCTCTTCTTTTCTCTTCTCTTCTCTCTTCTCTTCTCTTTCTCTTCTCTTTCTCTTCTCTTTCTCTTCTCTTTTTTCTTCCTCTCTTCTTCTTCTCTTCTCTTCTCTTCTCTTCTCTTTCTTTCTCTTCTCTTTCCTCTTCTCTTCTCTTTCCTTTCTCTTCTCTTTCTCTTCTCCTTTCTTTCCTCTTTCTCTTTCTCTTCTCTTCTCTTCTCTTCTCTTTCTTCCTTCCTCTTTTCTTCTCTCTTCTTTCTCTTTTCTTTCTTTCTCTTTCTCTTTCTTCTTTTCCCTTTTCTTTCTCTTTCTCTTCTTCTCTTCTCTTCTTTTTCTCTCTCTTCTTTCTCTTCTCTTTCTCTTCTCTTCTCTTCTCTTTCTCTTTTCTTTCTCTTCTCTTCTTTTTCTCTCTTCTCTTCTTTTCTCTTCTCTTTCTCTTCTCTTCTTTCTCTTTCTCTTCTCTTCTCTTTCTCTTTTTTTCTTTCTCTTCTTTTCTCTTCTCTTTCTCTTCTCTTTCCTTTCTCTTCTTTTTTCTCTTCTCTTTCTCTTTCTCTTCTCTTCTCTTTCTCTTTTCTTTTCTTTCTCTTCTCTTCTCTTTCTCTTCTTCTTTTCTTCTCTTTCCTTCTCTTTCTCTTTCTTTCTCTTCTCTCCTTTCTCTTCTCTTCTCTTTCTCTTTTTTTCCTTCTCTTCCTCTTCTTTCTCTCTTCTCTTTTCTCTTTCTCTTTTCTCTTTCTTCTCTTTCTTCCTTTCTCTTCTCTTCTTTCTCTCTCTCTTCTCTTTCTTTCTTTCTCTTCTCTTTCTCTTTCTCTTCTCTTCTTTTCTCTTCTTTCTCTTCTCTTTCTTTCCTTTCTCTTTCTTCTTTCTCTTTTCTTTCTCTTCTCTTTCCTTCTTTTCTCTTTCTTTCTCTTCTCTTCTCTTCTCTTTCTCTTCTCTTCTCTTTCTTCTCTTTTCTTTCTTCTCTTTCTCTTCTCTTCTCTCTTCTTTCTTTCTCTTTCTCTTTCTCTTTCTCTTTCTCTCTCTTCTCTTCTCTTCTTTTCTTTCTCTTCTCTTTCCTTCTTTCTCTTTCTCTTCTTTTTCTCTTTCTCTTCTTCTTTCTTTCTCTTCTCTTCTCTTCTCTTCTCTTCTCTTCTTTCTTCTTCTTTCTTTCTCTTCTCTTTTCTTTCTTTCTCTTCTCTTTTCTCTTCTCTTCTCTTTTTTTCTCTTCTCTTTCTCTTTCTTTCTTTCTCTTCTTCTCTTCTCTCTCTCTTCTCTCTTCTTCTTTCTCTTCTCTTCTTCTTTCTTCTCTTTCTCTTTCTTTCTCTTCTTCTCTTCTTTCTCTCTCTTCTCTTCTCTTCTCTTTCTCTTTCTCTTCTCTTTCTCTTCTCTTCTCTTTCTCTTCTCTTCTCTTCCTTCTCTTTCCTTTCTCTTTCTCTTTCTCTTCTCTTTCTCTTCTCTTTCTCTTCTCTTTCCTTCTCTTTCATTCTCTTTCTCTTCTCTCTTTCTCTCTCTTTCTCTTCTCTTTCTCTTCTCTTTCTTTCTCTTCTCTTTCCTTCTCTTCTCTTCTTCTCTTTCCCTTCTCTTCCTTCTCTCTTTCCTTCTCTTCTCTTTCTTCTCTTCTCTTTCTTCTCTTCTCTTCTCTTTCTCTCTCTTCTTTTCTCTTTCCCTCTCTTCT
>JAPXFY010000029.1:17560794-17563294 GCA_030674185.1 Monoplex corrugatus
GGGAGAGCAGCCCGAGTTTCACATAGTAAAATCCACCGTGACAGAAGAAATGAATATGTGACCTCCCACCACGAAATCAGTCTTAACTCGCAGTCAATCGAACAGCACTAGGAGCTGAAAAGGTGACTGAGGGTCAATCTGGGGTGTTTTGACTTTTTCTCAAAACTGATTTCTGTAGACTATAATCTATCCCTCACAGAAATTGTTTTCTTGAAAAAATATTATTAATCAATTTAAAATGGTATTTTAATGCACTGATCGCAGCAGAAAGAACGCAATTTCTTACCAAAAGTACCTATTTTTGTCTCTTATTATAAACCGTAACCTGTACAGTACCTCGCACATGTAATATATTGATGGAAAGCTCTCTGGTGCACCTTTCAGATAATGACAGCGAAAATTAGAAACAAACTGGGTCAAAGCCACCAAATAAAGAAATTTAAAGAAAATGTGTAGGAGAGCACACAAAAACTTTAGAGGCCGATTTCTCAAAATGGCCGTCATACAACTTAATGACTTTAAACATACATAACTTCTACATTTTTTGGAGTACAAGCTTTATTCAAGTACCAAAATAATCAGCAGAATGTACACTTTCCAGTGACATGTATATCTCAAAATGCCCAAAATGCTAGTTAAGATTGATTTCGTGGTGGGAGGTCACATATGAAAAAATGAAATAAAATTACATGTCTGTCTTCAGGCAATGACAATCGAAAAGTGCGTGATTTTAGCATTACTCATTACTAGAGCACGCCCGCAAAACATGAGGTCATAACTGTCTCAGGTTGCGGTTGACATGTTGTCCCCACTCCCCTCTCGTTGTTTGCGGCGTTTCTGGTTCGGACAAAAAATGTGACTTTGACTGGTTTATTGGCTGGTTGGTTGGTTGGTTGGTTTGGTTTGGTGTGTGTGTGGTGTGGTGTGGTGTGGTTTGGTGTGATGTGGTGTGGTTTGGTGTGGTGTGGTTTGGTGTGGTGTGGTGTGGTTTGGTGTGGTGTGGTTTGGTTTGGTGTGGTGGTGTGGTGTGGTTGTGGTATGGTGTGGTGTGGTTTGGTGTGGTGTGGCGTGGTGTGGTATGGTGTGGTGTGGTGTGGCGTGGTGTGGTGTGGTGTGGTGTGCGTTGGGTTTGGGTTTGGATTTGAGTTTGGATTTGGGTTTGGGGGGTTTGGGTTAGTTGGGGGTTTTGTTTTTGAATTTTGTTTTGTTTTTTGTTTTGTTTTGTTTTGTTTTGTTTTGTTTGTTTGTTTTGTTTTGTTTGTTTGTTGTTGTTTTTTTTTGGGGGGGGGTTGGTTTTTTAATTTTTTGGGGTGGTGGTGGTAGTTGAGGATCGGGTTTGGGGTTCGGGTTGAGGTTGGGGTTGGGATTGGGGATTGGGGTTGGGGTTGGGGTTGAGGTTGGGGTTGGGGTTGGGATTGGGGATTGGGGTTGGGGTTGGGATTGGGGTTGGGTAGGTTGAGTGGGTTGGGTGTTGGGTGTTGGGTTGGGGTTGGATTTGGGTTAGGATGGGTTGGTGCGTGTTTGGGTAGGTTGGGTGGTTGGTTGGTTGGTTGGTTTTGTTGTTGTTGTTGTTGTTGTTTTTGTGTAAGCTTTCTGATTTTTCGCGGATGTGTGTATCATCATCATCATCAGGTGCCCCGCCGCATGGCGTTGGCGACCATGGACTTCCAACCATCTCTATCTCTCGTTGCCCCCAGCATCTCCCCCACCCTCCCCATCCCCAGCCAATCTGCAAGTCCGTCCAGCATTCTCTCCCTGGGTCTACCTGGTGCTCTCTTTCCCTCCAGCTTTCCCGTTGTGACCAGGTGCTCCAAATCCCCTTTCCTCATAAAATGGCCTATAAATGTTGCCTGTCTTTTCCTAATCTTCCTTATGAGTGATCTACTTGTGTCTGCCTCCATCAAGACTGTCTCGTTTGTTTTCTTTGCTGTCCATGGAACTCTCAACATTCTTCGATTTTAGCATTACTCACTGCAAAAGCACGCCTGCAAAACATGAGGTCATAACTGTCCCAGGTTGCGGTTGACATTTTGTCTCCACTCCCTTCTTGTTGTTTGCGGCGTTTCTGGTTCGGACAAAAAAATGTGACTTTGACTGCTTTATTGGCTGGTTGGTTGGTTGTTTGGTTTGGTTTGGTGTGGTGTAGTGTGGTGTGGTGTGGTTTGGTGTGTGGTGTGGTGTGGTTTGGTTTGGTGTGTGTGGTTTGGTGTGGTGTGGTTTGGTTTGGTGTGGTGTGGTGTGGTATGGTGTGGTGTGGTGGTGGGTGGTGTGGTTTGGTGTGGTGTGGTGTGGTTTGGTTTGGTTTGGTGTGGTGTGGTGTGGTGTGGTTTGGTGTGGTGTGGTGTGGTGTGGCGTGGTGTTGGTGTGGTGTGCGTTGGTTTGGGTTTGGATTTGAGTTTGGATTTGGGTTTGGGGGGTTTGGGTTAGTTGGGGGTTTTGTTTTGAATTTTATTTTGTTTTTGTTTTTTTGTTTTGTTTTGTTTTGTTTGTTTTGTTTTGT
>JAPXFY010000029.1:17570794-17590794 GCA_030674185.1 Monoplex corrugatus
TTTGTTTGTCTTTGTCTGATTGTCTTTGATTGTCTTTGTCTGATTGTCTTTGTCTGATTGTCTTTGTCTGATTTGTCTTTGTCTGATTGTCTTTGTCTGATTGTCTTTGTCTGATTGTCTTTGTCTGATTGTCTTTGTCTGATTGTCTTTTCTGATTGTCTTTGTCTTGTCTTTTCGTTTGTCTGTTTGTCTTTGTCTGATTGTCTTGTTGTTTGTCTTGTCTGTTTTGTCTTCTTGTTTGTCTTTGTTGTGTCTTTGTCTTTGTCTGTATGTCTTTGTCCGTTTGTCTTTGTTTGTCTTTGTCCTTTTTTGTCTTTGTTTTGTCTTTGTCTGTTTGTCTTTGTCTTTGTTTGTCTTTTGTCTGTTGTTGTCTTTTGTTTGTCTTTGTCTGTTTGTCTTTGTCTTGTCTTTGTCTTGGTTGTCTTTGGGATCTGTTTGTCTTTGTCTGTTGTCTTTGTGTCCGATTGTCTTTTGTTTGTCTTTGTCTGATTGTCTTTGTCCGATTGTCTTTGTTTGTTTGTCTTTGTCTGATTGTCTTTCGTTATTTTTGTTTTGTGTTTTGTTTTCTGCCCTCCAATTGTGTGAATATCTCCATGGCGCTAATTTTGACTGTTCCATCACACCCCAAAACCCTCCCAAACCCAGATCATTCTTAAGAGAAGAATATGAAGGGTCGCAGATTCTTGAACTTTTCTTTTCTTAATTCTTTTCCTTTTTTTTTTTTTTTTTTTTTATTTCATGATGATGGATGGAGATAATGATGATGGTGCTGTGGTGTTTCCGTTTCGGAATGAGACCACACAACAGGGCAGTCCTCTCTTTTTATTTTCATAATATATTCTGGCAGTCAACCAGGCCTTAGTGATGCAGACACCTGCGGGCGTTGGTCAGGAAAGATCAGCAACATCCGCAATGACGTCATCCATAGAGTGTGGTCCCAGTCTTCTAAATAAGCCTGTGGCGGGCTCAGATCTGGGTAGGAGCCAATCGGGACTAAAGAATCTCACAGTAATGTTTTGGACTGTTTGGGGTTTGATCCTACAACCTTCCAGTTAGCAGTCCATGGCACTGACCACTCCGCTCTGTTGACTTGGCAAAAGTCAAGGTTTTTCCCATAATCTGAGTCGTGGTCGAGGACGAAGGTTTAGGGTTTGGATTTTGGATTTTGTTCACGAGGGCTTCGTCGGGCTCGGACAATCCCATATGCACTCCACCCAGATCTGCCAGCATTTATCTGGAAGACTCTCTGAGCTTATGCAAAATCCTATGTGTCATGAAGTTCTGGAGGGAAGGAAGAGGGGGGGGGGGGAGATATATACGAAATTTTAAGCTGGCACCACAAGACTAATGGAAACATCAAGACGAGTAGCAAACAAGCCAGCGTTTTAATCTTTTCAATCCTGTGCCATCTCTGCTAGCTGCAAAAACTTAACCCTTTCACTCCCTCACCCTATCCACCAGCTTTGCTATCATGGCTGACAATACAAGATGCTGGTGGATAGGTTGAAGGAATCAAAAGGTTAAATGTTGTGGATTTGTGAACTTGAGATATCACATCTTGAGTCATCATCATCATTATGTGCGTTGTCGCAAGGTGTTAGCAATCAGGGCCCTCCATACCAATCTATCCCTTGTCGTTATAAGTGTGTCTTCCACCTTCTCTGTCCTCAGCCACCCTACAAGTCCGTCAAATATTTTCTCCCTGGGTCTACCTGATACGGTTTTCCCTCCAGCTTTCCTGTTGTGACTAGGTGTTCGAATTTCTCTTGCCTCATAAAATGTCTTATAGTTATTGCTTGTCTTTTCCTAATATTCTTTATTACTGATCTTCTTGCGTCTGCCTCCATCAAGACTGTCTCCTTTGTTTTCTTTGCTGTCCATGGAACTCTCAACATTCTTTTTAGAAACTACATTTCAGTTGAGTCAATCTCGTTCTGACTTTGCGTGTTGACTGCCCAAATCTTGAGTCTGTGGCCTTTTCTAAAAAACCAACCAACCCAAGTAAACAAAGTTTCGACATGTTCACCACTCACAGGGTCATCATTATGTGAGTGGTGCCCATCTTCTCTCGTTCACTGGTTTGTCTTCTCTGGTCCCTGGAGAAGGACAGCTACAGCGCGCAGTTACAGCCGGGTTGAGCGGCGTGGTATCTTCCAGTCAGGGCACGAATATTGTCATCCACCTATTTGGCAACCACGCTCGATGGTATTCAACTTTGCCTTCCCGATTGATTGATTGATTTGGTTCAGTTTTTACGTCAGCACCGTGATCTGATGTTTGAACAAACGACACATTTTGACATCTAGTACTTATTTATTTCCGTTATGCCATCAGTATGAGGTACTCCACTTCAGTTTGTTCTGGACAAACCTAACCCTGTTGTCTTTCATGGTCTTGAAGTCTACTTCTGTTGTTCTTTGGTCTTCCTGTCTTACAAAATCCAAAACAAGTGTGACTGCCCGCGTTCAAGCAATCAGGAACCAGAAAAATAAAACACGAAAAAAAGAGTAAGAACGCGTATTTGATACAACAAGACAAGACGGGCGCAACTTTTCGGCCAACTGGCCAGTGTCAAGCGTAAGTAAGATCACAAACAAACACCAGATAAAAAATATTAAGAAAAAAGACTGAAACTTCCCTGCTGATCTTACACTTGACAAAGGTGACCGAAAATGTGCGCTTGCCTTGTTTGGTTGTATTAAATACACGTTCTTATTCTTTTTTCCTGTTTTTTTTTTTTTCTTCTGGTTCCTTCCTGTCTTACGTCTCCCCTCTGATGTCCAGTGAAGGGCAGTCCGGATGATGTTATCCTGACCCAATCGTCGAATAAAGTATCCAGTATCATCTTCATAGTCTTTATAATAATAATAATAATAATAATAATTACAATATTTATATAGCGCAAAATCTTGATAAAATCAAATCTAAGCGCTGAAGCAGACACACACGCAAGCACGCACGCACGCACGCACGCACACACACGCACGCACACACTCACACACACACACACACACACACACGCATGGCTATAAATGGGGAGAAAGAATAAAAGCAATAAAAGCAAGAATAAAAGCAATGGGAAATTATAGAGAGCATAGCATATACAATTATATATTATAACCATGTGATTCCCTCCGAGCGGAGACAGGCTGCAGAGGGGGGTTAGGATTTTATGCGGAGGAGAAAAGGTGAGTTTTGAGAGCGGACTTGAAGGAGACAAAAGTAGGTTGCTGACGGACTGAGAGAGGAAGTTTGTTCCAGGAGAGTGGACCAGAAACAGAGAAGGCTCGTGGACCATAGGTATTGAGCTTAGTGCGTGGAAAGCGAAAAGTCAGAGGAACCAAAAACACATGTAAATAGAATGACAACACATATTTATTCAGCGAAACTAGACAGGCACAAAATTTTCGGCACATGGCCTTTGTCCAGCGTACATAAATCATTATTATCATCATGTGCCCTGCCGCATAGCGTTTGGCTATCATGGCTCTCCGTATGCATCTATCCATTGTTGCCGCAAGCACATCCTCCACTCTCTCTGTCCTCAACCACCCTGCAAGTCCGTCCAATATTTTCTCCTAGGTCTACCTGGTGCTCTCTTTCCCTCCAGCTTTCCTGTTGTGACCAGGTGCTCTAATTCCCCTTTCCTCATACGTAGTAGACAACGGAAAATCAGTTACCAAGATTTAAGACAAAAACCAAAGGATCAGCAAACTTCCCCAATACTTACTTCAGCGTTCAGCTGAAAAAGATGAAAATGTAAATTTAGTGTTATGTTATAAGACTCTCAAAACTTTGAACAAAGAGGGATGAGGGAGGGAGGGAGGGAGGGAGGGAGAATGAAGCGAGAAACCACGCTTTTAGAAACATTATTCACGCTTGTGGACACATACGCTTTTACGACAAGCGCGCTTGTTCCTCGACTGATGTTACTGCTTCTCGACGTCCAGTGCTTAGTTGTTACACAGTCGTCTGCACTCATGACGCCTCACAAGAAAAATGTCCCCCGGCGGGGAATTTTGACCGGCTTCTTTTGATGTCACCTTCAAGCGTCCCATAAAGGAGAGAGAGGGAGCGCGAGAGAGAAAGAAAGAGATACGAGGCGAGAGGGGAGAGAGAGAGAGAGAGAGAGAGAGAGAGAGAGAGAGAGAGAGAGAGAGAGACAGACAGACAGACAGACAGACAGACAGACAGACAAGGGCGGTAGGGAAAGGGAGACAGACAAAAAGACAAGACAGAAAGACATAGATTGGCGAGAGGCAGAGAAAGAGAGAGAGAGAGGGGGGGGAGGGAGAGAGACAGACAGACAGACAGAGACAGAGAGAGACAGAAGACAGATGGAGACAGACAGACAGAGACAGAGACAAAAGACAAACATATAGACAATTTCATAATTGTGTACTCCACCTCAGACAGAGAAAGAGAGAGAGAGAGAGAGAGAGAGAGAGAGAGAGAGAGAGAGAGAGAGAGAGAAACAGATGGACAAACAGAGAGACAGAAAGACAGAGAGACAGAGACAGAGGCAGAGAGACAGAGACAGACAGAGACAGACAAAGACAGAGAGAGCCTGTGTATGTGTATGTAAGTGTGTGAACAGGGGGTGGGGGGGAAGATAAGAATGAATTTGTTGCTGCTGACCACACATCGCTTGAGTTGGATGGGGGAGCGTAAGATTGTTCAAATGCACTTTGCCGGACGTGGACTGTTGTGAGGAATATACTGGCTACAGGAGGGCTGCGTTTGGGGAAAATGTTCATCGTTCAAATGCACTTTGCCGGACGTGGACTGCTGTGGGGAATATTCTGGTTATTATAGGAGGGCTAGGTTTGGGGAAAATGTTCATCGTTCAAATGCCCTTTGCAGGACGTGGACTGCTTTGGGGAATATATGGCTATTGGAGGGCTATGTTTGGGGAAAATGTTCATCGTTCAAATGCGCTTTGCCGGACGCGAACTGCTGTGGGGAAAATATTGGTTATTGGAGGGCTATGTTTGGGGAAAATGTTCATCGTTCAAATGCGCTTTGCAGGACGTGGATTGCTATGAGGAATATATGGCTATTGGAGGGCTATGTTTGGGGAAAATGTTCATCGTTCAAATGCGCTTTGCAGGACGTGGATTGCTATGGGGAATATATGGCTATTGGAGGGCTATGTTTGGGGAAAATGTTCATCGTTCAAATGCGCTTTGCAGGACGTGGATTGCTATGGGGAATATATGGCTATTGGAGGGCTATGTTTGGGGAAAATGTTCGCTGTTTAATCTCCTGTGCCATTTTTCTGTTTCATAATAATAATGACACTGATTGAGTTAGTGTTGTAGTTCTTCATTTGTTGGATTGTGTGGTTTGGGGTTTAAGGTGTGTGTGTGTGTGTGTGTGTGTGTGTATGTATGTGTATGTGTGTGTGTGTGTGTGTGTGTGTGTGTGTGTGTGTGTGTGTGTGACTGTGTGTGTGTGTGTGTGTGTGTGACTGTGTGTGTGTGTGTGTGTGTGTGTGTGTGTGTGTGTGTGTGTGTGTGTGTGTGTGTGTGTGTGTGTGTGTGTGTGTATGTGTTTGGGTGGTTTCTGTGTTTCCTTTTTCGTCGTATTATCATTATCATTATTATAACTGTTATTATTATGATTATCATGATGATTATTATTATTGCTGTTATTATTATTTTCATTATTATTATTATTATTATTATTATTATCCTGTTGAAGCTTTAATGTAGGTTTATCGGCTTTGTCGCTACTGAGAGCTGAGGGACCAAGATCTGTTGCCTTGTCTTCAATCCAGCCTGCGACATAATAATAATAATATTGTTTGTTTGTTTATATCAACTAAGTAACATAACTCTTGAGAGTCACGGAGTTATCTCCCATGTAGAATTTCTCAAACCCAACACAGTTTGCACTACCCATTCAGCTAGCATAGACGCAGCCACAAAGCATAAAGTGGTAAGCTCAGAACATTCCTTAAACATTCATTTCTGAGCTTACCACTTTATGCTTTGTGGCTGCGTCTATGCTAGCTGAATGGGTAGCGCAAACTGTGTTGGGTTTGAGAAATTCTACATGGGAGATAACTCTGTGATTATCAAGAGTTATGTTACTTAGTTGATATTTAAAATTCTCCCTGCTTCCCTCTTATTTCCTTTGTTTGTTTATATGTTTATGTGTATATTTGTTTTGATCGTGTAGCTTTCTTTACATCATATCCTTTGTCTTCAACGGTCAGACAGCTGACTGTATAATTATCACAGCGATATCGTTGCACGTTAAACTTTTCAATGTTGCGGGCTGGGACTGAACTCAGAGACATCAGATCTGGAGACCTGACCTCAATCAACAATACCTGAGAGCCTGAAGACGTCATCAACAATAGAGCAACAGGAGACATGGCCTGCTACAACTCCTCTGACCACCAAGCTCCATGACAACCGGCAGAAATGGGGTTAAAACACGGCCACATTCATCGCCAGATGTGGTTTGACCATGTTGTAGTAGGCCTCTGTCAGTCGGCGTCGACTATGGATGATGCGCCCTAGTGTCGTGTCGTGTCGAGTCGAGTTGACGCCTCTGGAGAGCGTCGGCTGTGGCTGGTAAGGACGTTACGGGAAAGGCAGTCTCTTTGTTTGATTTGGTTCAGTTTCTACGTCGACACCCACCTCAGGTGATATGGCCGACGGGGATAACCATCCCAGGAAGTGGGGGAAGGGGGACTTATCTAATCCTATACTGACGCCACCAGAACAACAATGAGGTAAAGATGGGCAGTCTCTGTGGCATGACATCATCATCAGGTGCCCTGCCGCATGGCGTTGGCGACCATGGACTTCCAACCATCTCTATCTCTCGTTGCCCCTAGCATCTCCCCCACCCTCCTCATCCCCAGCCACTCTGCGAGTCCGTCCAGCATTCTCTCCCTGGATCTACCTGGTGCTCTCTTTCCCTCCAGCTTTCCCGTTGTGACCAGGTGCTCCAAATCCCCCTTCCTCATAAAATGGCCTATAAATAATGCCTTCTTTTCCTAATCTTCCCTATGAGTGATCTACTTGTGTCTGCCTCCATCAAGACTGTCTCGTTTGTTTTCTTTGCTGTCCATGGAACTCTCAACATTCTTCTTAGAAACCACATCTCGGCTGCCTCAATCTTGCTCTGGCTTTGCTTGCTGACTGTCCACGCCTCACATCCGTTAAACAGTATTGGTTCTATATAACATTATAGGACCCTCTTTCTGATGTTAATTGATAGGCATTTGTTGATAAGAATGCTTGTCATGATGAGTACAGGAGATAATACCAAAAATCAGATTGACTACATCCTGATCAACAAAAGATTTAGAAATTCTGTGGCATTGGATGTACATAATATGGATGCTGGTCATGAGGTTGTCTTCACAGGAGCTTGCTTTCCACCTGGTTCTCTTTTCCTCAGCTAAGGTCTGGATCTTCTTTCCCCCCGACCTAAGTTGTTTCTGGAGCACACTGCACCATCTGTTGCGGTCGGCTGCTGTGTCTTCCCAGCTGCCTGTGTTGATGTACAGAACTTTCATGTCGCGCTTGCTGACGTCTTTGTATCGTAGCTGGGGGCGGCCAACAGATCTCTTGCAGGACACTAGTTCACGGTTAGGGATATCCTTTGGGATATGACCGTCTTCCATCCGGCGCACATGGCCAAGCCAGCGCAGCCTGCGTTGTCTGAGCAGTGTGTGCATGGTGGGGAGACCAGCCCATGCTAGGACCTGGGTGTTTGTTATTTTGTCCAGCGGTAGGCTGATAAAATACCAGTATAAAAATATAGACTATGTAAAACATAGTCTAGGTAGGGCCTCAGGACCTGACCAGCTCATGGGTTTATGTGCAGGCTTAAGGCATGTGCCACGGTCACCATACACGTAGCACTTGTGAAGTTAGTGCATACGGAATTCGTTGCGAGCGCGGAGACGTCATCTTGAGAAACTGAAACTGAAACTATTTTGTCGCTCCACTTGATGCCGAAGACGCGGCGAAGGTAGCACAAGTGGACAGTGAAGGAAAGACAGAAGAAAAACAAGAACGGCTGGTACAGTCACTAAGCAATGAACGACAAACCCAGCCTCATAGTATGCCGATGATTCCACGCGCTACGGCACAAACACCATAAGATGGAAATCTGAAATGGTCACGGCGGACAACAAAGGATTGCCCATAAACTCAGCAATGGCCGTGACGGTTATCTTCAGGTCCACATCTTCACGGACAAGTGACCCTTAAAGCTGAGCGCTGAGATCTTTAACGGTCTGCCTCATATCGTCACCAGCTCGTGAAATACGCACAAGGGTCACCTGTGCCAGGACACTATGGAGATAACTTTCTCCCTGGTACCAGTGGCCGGCAGTTGGTGTTTTTGTCTCTCCATGGTCCTCAGCATCAGTCGTGAGATCAACGAAGGACAAAGGGTGGAATGACAAAGCATCAAGGTCTCATGAATATGAGCGAAGAACGATTTTGTTGGTAAGGTTAAAGGTTAAAGGTTACCATATTACCGTTTAATGGCAAAGCATCAAGGTCTCATGAATATGAGCAAACATCCATTTTGTTGGCAAGGTTAAAGGTTACCGTATTACTCTGGAGTCGGATCTGAATAATTTATTCATGGTATAAGACAAGGATCGTCGTGAGGTGGTGGGGGTGGGGGGTGGGTGGGAGATGTGAACAATATGGGATATGCCACTTTTTCAATGACTGCATGCAATACTCTATTAATGATTTCAAACAACACGTTCTGATGATGGCAAAAGAGTTCTGAGATTCACAAATCAATGGCTATTATCATGAAACGCTTATATGCCTAATTTTCAGAGCTTTATACAAGAACAACAAAGAATTTTGCACAACTTCAGCGTTTGTTGGTGGCTTCAGTAACTCAGTTTAAAAAGGCTTGGTTGTTTGTAATAACTTTGCTATAGAAACTTCTCTCTACTTAACCCTTTGATTCCTGCACCCTGTCCACCACCATCCTGCATTGCCAATCATGCTAGCAAAGCAAAAACTTAACCCTTTGATTTCCCCACCCTAACCAGAAAGCTGGTGGATATGGTCAGGGAATCAAAGGGTTACGTTTTTGCGGTTAATGGATAGGATGCGGTGGTCAAAGGGTTAAACTAAGTGATTGACAACTGAGAACACAGTGTATTGTGTCTTCTTTGGATCCTTTGCATAAACGACATATTTAAATCACTATCAGTAAATATGTCTAATTTGTAGAGCTTTGATGATGATGATGATCAGTAAATATTATGTATTTGAATCGATGCATATAACCAGATCATATGAACTAAATCTAGATCTTGTTGCTATAATTATATTTCAGATGTTCATCTATATTCAATCGGAAATATAATTTCACGTCAGGCTTACTACAAAAGATTATTTACCGACTAGATCTTTAATTATCAGTAATGATGTCTATTCTGCTGTCTACAGTCTATGAAGCGTTGAGTAAAAAAACAACAACAACAACAACATATAATTACTCATGCTACCAAGACTGATGAAAAACAATAATAAACTACTTAAGCTATGAAGACTATGATTTAGCCACATAAATCAAAATCCAGGGTAGACAGATGAAGCAGTTTACAATGACCCCAATATTTCTCTAGTTCACCATGGCTGATAGTGCAGTGGTTCAAATACTGATCTTCTAACTGGGAGGTTTGGGTTCGAGCTTGCTGAGGTACCACCTGGTGGGTAAAAAGTGGACACAGTGTGGACATATTTTTCCGATCTCCTAGTTCAAGTTCAGTGCAGAGTTATCATTATGTATATTCTGTATGCTATATGTGAATTCATGTCAACATTGTCTTTTCATCTGTGTATGTTTTGTGTGTGTATGTGTGTGTGTGTGTGTTGTGTGCGTGTGTGTGTGTGTGTGTTTGTGTGTGTTGTGTTTGTGTGTGTGTGTGTGTGTTTGTGTGTGTTTGTGTGTGTGTTTGTGTGTGTGTGTTGTTTGTGTGTGTGTGTTTTGTGTGTGTGTGTTTGTGTGTGTGTGTGTTTGTGTGTGTATGTGTGTGTGTGTGTTTGTGTGTGTTTGTGTGTGTGTGTGTGTGTGTGCGTGTGTGTGTGTGCGCGTGTGTGTGTTTGTGTGTGTGTTTGTGTGTGTGTGTTTGTGTGTGTGTATGTGTGTGTGTTTGTGTGTGTGTGTGTTTGTGTGTGTGTGTTTGTGTGTGTGTGTGTTTGTGTGTGTGTGTGTGTGTGTGTGTGTGTGTTGTGTGTGTGTGTGTGTGTGTGTGTGTGTGTGTGTGTGTGTGTGGTTAATGTTCGTTGCCACATTGTGTGTTAAATGTTCGTTTGTTGTGAAGCAAAAGATGAAGAATAAAAAAAGTTTTAAAAAGTCAGTGCAGACCTGCTAGTGTCTGATCTACTCTACGTGTGTGTGTGTGTGTGTGTGTGTGTGTGTGTGTGTGTGTGTGTGTGTGTGTGTGTGTGTGTGTGTGTGTGTGTGTTGTGTGTGTGTGTGTGTGTGTGTGTGTGTGTGTGTGTGTGTTGTTGTGTGTGTGTGTGTGTTGTGTGCAGAATATCAAACACGCACGTTTTTAAATATCTTGTCTTAGTATTTCAAAAGTCGTGTTCCCTCTCACCACTCCATATCAAGACCTCTCCAACTCATAGGGTTTTGCACAGGCTTAAGGAGTCCGCCAGCTAATGGATTGCAGATTCAGTGGATTGTATACGGAACGGTCTGAGTGCGATCAATCCCTGTTGAATACAGTTGGAGTTTATGCAACAAAGATTGATCCCAGGTCGTCAAAATACGTGCAGACTATCAGTGTTTTCAGCCTTTGACTCCCGCACCCTGTCCATCAGCATCTTGCAATGTCATCCATGCTACCAAAGCAAAAACGTAACCCTTTGACTCCCTCACCCTATCCACCAGCTTTCTGCAGGAAAGTGGTGGTTAGGGTGAGGGAGTCATAGGGTTAAGTTTTTGTAGTTGGTGGATAGGGTGAGTCAAAGGTTTGTCCTATTTCGTGTGTATATACACACATACAAGCATCAAGTCTGCACGTTAAAGATCCTGTATGTCATGTCATGTATGTTGAGAGTTCCATGGACAGCAAAGAAAAACAAACGAGACAGTCTTGATGGAGGTAGACACAAGTAGATCACTCATAAGGAAGATTAGGAAAAGACAGGCAACATTTATAGGCCATTTTATGAGGAAGGGGGATTTGGAGCACCTGGTCACAACAGGAAAGCTGGAGGGAAAGAGAGTACCGGGTAGACCCAGGGAGAAAATGCTGGACGGAATTGCAGAGTGGCTGGGGACGAGGGGGGTGGGAGAGATGCTAGAGGCAACGAGAGATAGAGACAGATGGAAGTCCATGATCGCCAACGCCTTGGGGCAGGGCACCTGATGATGATGATGTCATGTCAGTGCCTGATAACTTATGGAAACACAATACAACAAGCGTGCAAACCCCACCGAAGATGGAGTGTGCAGACTGTGCAGCAACATACCGCCTGCATAGTGTGGCGAAAAGAAGTGCATGCACGCATTCGAAAAAAAATCGGCTAAGGGGGGAAAAAACGACGGGGGTGGGGGGGGGGGGGGAGGATGGAACTGCTCTCCACGGAAGTGACCCAGCATCAGTTCAGAGGAGGTTCTGGCGGATGGTCCCAAGATGGCCGTACATCGCCATACAGATCCTATGGCGGGGATTTTCTGGCATTGCTGTTCCACTCAATGAACTACAGGGCTTAATGGTGTGAAAAACCCGAAATGGGCTGTGCGGGAGCAATGGTAATAAAGCGGAGCAGAGTAAAGGGAAGAAAACAAATTTTAATGATCCAACCACACTGCTTATCTCCTCTTTTTTTGTTTGTTTTGTTTGTTTGTTTTTGTTTTGTTTGTTTATTTGTTTGTTTGTTTGTTTTTGTTTGTTTTGTTTGTTTATTGTTTGTTTGTTTATTGTTTGTTGTTTTGTTTGTTGTTTGTTTGTTTGTTGTTTGTTTGTTGTGTTTGTTGTTTTGTTTGTTTGTTGTTTGTTTGTTGTTTGGTTGGTTGGTTGGTAGGTTGGTTGGTTGGTTGGTTGGTTGGTTGGTTGTGGGTTGGTTGGGTGGGTTAGTTGGTTGGTTTGGTGGGTTGGTTGGGTTGGTTGGTTAGTTGGTAGGTTGGTTGTTGGTTGGTTGGTTGGTTGGGTTGGTTGGTTGGTTAGTTGGCTGGTTGGTTGGTTGGTTGGTTGGTTGGTTGGTTGGTTGGTTGGTTGGTTGGTTGGTTGGTTGGGTTGGTTGGTTAAGTTGGTTGGGTTGGTTGGTTGGTTTGTTTACTAATCTTCCCTTTATGGCTCATTAGCTCAGTTGTTTAAGTGTCATGCAGGGGCTGAATGTCCAGCCCTCTGGCGGGCACTTTGTTTTTGTTTTTTGTTTTTTGTTTTTTGATTACTGCTTTTTTTGTTTTGTTTTGTCGTTCATTTCTTTGACAGAAACGTGGACTCAAGATCTGACATCTCGACTTCAGTCCCACTGGACACATCCAAAACTGGCCTTTTCGTTGCCTGTCTTAATGTTTTTATCATTCTGGTGGTGTCAGCTTAGTGCTTCGTGGGTATCTCCTTCCCCCTTCCACCCCCCTCCCCAAATATCCAGTTCAAGATCTCCCCAGTGCTTACGATTTTACGCAGGTTCCGTTAGTCTGCCAGGTAACTGCCAGCAGACCTGCGTGGAGCTCATATGGAATGTCCGAATGCCACGAATCCCTCGTGAATCTAATTCCAAACAAACTCGTTTTGGAATCTTTTTGAATACAGAAAACTAACGGCACAGCCACATTTCTAATCTCCCCTTTAGCGCTTCTTTTCAAAGACAGAAAATGAATAGTCAAATCATACTACTATTCTTCCCCTTTAAGTTCTTTTAAGATAGAAGACAGATAACATTCTTTTCTTCTAATAACCCTAACTGAGCTAGTTTCAGGACAGAAAATAAACAGTCACGCTATATAAATAGTCTCGGCTTTCTTTTATGATAGGACAGAAAAGAAATGGTCAAGCCATACTATTAATTTATTCTTTTGTGCTACTTTTTTGAGGACAGGAAACAAATGGTTCGCCCATATTACTGATCTCGCCTTTTGCGCATCTTTTAAGGACAGAAAGTGAATAGTCCTGCCATATTATTAATCTTCCTTTTAGGTTCTTTTTAGGAAAGAAAGCAAATGGTTAAGTTACTCTTATAACTACCAATTTGGGTCTTTTTTTTGGGGGGGGGGTGTGAGGGGGAGGGAGGGTAAGGCAAACAAACGGTCAAGCCCTCCTACTAATGTCTGTTTTTTGTAGTTGTGTTTGTGTTTCGGGGGGGGGGGGGGGGTGGCATGTGTGTGTGTACGTATGTGTGTGTGTTTTGTGTGTTTGTGTTTGTGTGTGTGTGTGTTTGCTGTGTGTGTGTTTGTGTGTGTGTGTGTTTTGTGTGTGTGTGTGTTTGTTTGTGTGTGTGTTTGTGTGTGTGCTTTGTGTGAGTGGTGTGTGTGTGTGTGGTGGTGGTGGTCTTTGATTTAATGTCTATTCACTAAAGTGATTTTAGACCAAAAAAAAAAACAAACAAACAAAAACAAAAAAAAACCCAACAACAAACAAACTTGCAAAAGGTTAATCTTCAGGAAAAAAAAAAAAGAACCAGAAAAACAAGACAAGAAAGAAAAATTCACAAATGACGTTATCATAATTAACGATTGAAACAGTAAAATTAGCTAACCATAACACTGAACATGAGAAGTAACGGCACGTTAAATATATTTCGCTATCGGACTTTTTGACAGGCTAACAAAAAATTCATATGTTAAGGATGGTGAGGCAAATATGTCAGAAACTGTCTTCGTTGATAATGTAGGTATATGTTGTTTTACCCGAACGCATGAAAGAATATGACTATGTGTTATCTTCTTTCCACACAGGCACACTACATTCCTGGTGTATTTTGTTTTGAATGCATCAAGTTTCCACCTATACATAAGGGATTGTATACTTCTGCTGGCAAGGAACCGCTTAGGTGTTTTGCTAATTTCAAAATTCATGTAACATTTTTCATACTTTTTCTGTTTATCTTGAAACTGCTTCCATACGTAGGCGTCCACTAAGGTATAACACTCATGCAATGAGAGGGAAAGTTGTATATGATTTGAATCTGGTGAGCTCTTTGCCCCCCGTTTGGCAGCCCTATCAACCATATCATTGTAATGAAAAGAACTATGAGATGGTATCCAGCAGAAAGTAATATCAGTGCCTCTTAAGGATAAACTATTAATCAAGTGAGTAATTTCCAATATCATTTCAGATCTTGTTTGTAATTTTGATAATTCAAGAGCTTGAAGTACAGATTTTGAATCAACGCAAAAAAGTATCTGGGGAATTGTCCTAGGAAGATTTATCATACAATTCAAAGCCATTAAGATTGCAAAGAGTTCTGCAGTAAAGATAGATTTATAAAGTCCTATATAGAAAGATTTCTCAATTTTGAGAGCAGGTATTAAAAACGCTGAACCTGCTTGTCTTTCAATTATTGAACCATCAGTGTAAACTTTCAAGTGATCGGAATAAAAGTCTTCTATATGACATTTAACGTGACATGCCAGTAAATTGATATTATCTTCTTTTTTTAAGTCAGTGTGGTGTATGTCAAATCGTGCTCTTTGAAGTTCCCAACTGGGTACTGGTGAAAACGAAGGTCTTAAAGTTACAGGACCTGTGTCTAAATCAATTCCAGAGCTTTTCATAACATCAGCTGTAAATGTTGCAAGCGTGACTTGTGAGGATATTGATTTAGCTCTTTTTGGAAAGTCGGTGTCTGATCTTACTTTTGTCTCTGTTTTGATGCTGTTTTCTATGGTAGTGTTTCTTAACAGAAATTTAGTAGAAGCGACTTTCCTTTGTTCATCAAGTGGCAACAATTTGATTGCATTGTATGTACGATGGCAACAGGCATGCATTGGAAGACCCAGCGCAAGTTTGAAACCTTTACAATCTATGCTCTGCAGTTTTGTGAGTAAGCGTTTTGGTGCGCTGAAGAATATTTCTTGGGCATAGGTTAATTTAGATCTAATAAGCGATTTACAGAGATGAACAAGTGTTGATGCATCTTGTCCCCATATCTGTTTGCGAACTATTTTCAAGAAATTTAAACTTTTTTGAGCTTTTGTTAATAAGTATTCAATATGCTGATTCCAAGATAATTTGGCTGTAAGGAAAACTCCTAAGAATTTAATCGACTCATTATACTGAAGAAGAGTATCTCCCAGTTTGAACGTGGGAACATTTGCTGGGTTAGCTCCACTGTTAAACAAAACTATCTTTGTTTTTTCCACGGATAGATGTAGTCCATTTTCTACCATATATCGTGCTATTTTATCGAGTTCTAATTGATAACATTTACGCGTATAATTAAGACAGCGCAAAGGAGTTTTTCTTTTCATATTGACCTGCATCCACATGCATAAATCATCAGCATATTGAGCTAAAGTTACATGTTTAGAAATTTTACTGGGTAAGTCATGCAATAATATCATGAAGAGAAGGGGAGCAATAACGGATCCCTGAGGGATACCCATTTGAAGAAATCGTTTTGAAGAATACACATTTTCGATCCTCGTTTGAATTACGCGGTCTTCTAAGAAGCATTTGACATAATCAAAAATGTGACCTGTTAGCCCAATACTTTTCAATTTGAATAATAATCGGGAGTGCCATACTTGGTCGTATGCTTTAGTTATATCAAAGAATGTAGCTAAAACACATTGGCGTCTGGCAAATTGTTGTTTGATATTAGTGGTTAGCTTTGTTAGGAGTTCCACTGGTGACCTGCCTTTTCTAAACCCTGCCTGATTCACTGGTAATATGTTGTTCTTTTCACAGTAGTACATCAATCTCTTTAAAATTATTTTCTCCATAAGATTACATACGTGTGATGTTAATGCAATTGGCCTATAGTTTTTCAAGTCAATATTGCATTTACCTGCTTTTAGTACAGGAACCACTATTGATTGTTTCCAATAGTCGGGCAGTTTGCCGCTATTCCAGCATTTTTTAAACATATTATGTAGCAAGACTAAAAAATTTTCTGGTAAATTTTTCAACATCTCATTGGAAATTGCATCAAATCCTACTGATGTCTTTTTATTTGGAATTGATTTAATGGCATCTTTTAATTCTTGGAGCGTGATTGGTGCATTTACGTAGTGCGTATTATCTGGGACATGATCCTTGTATGCGTCGGTCTTTTCTTCCTGTACCCTATAATTTCTACTAGAGGCAGGAAGTCCTTCTACTCGACAGACCTCAGCAAACATGTCTGCAAAAGCTTCTGCTTTCTCCTGTGAGCTAGGTAAAGGGTTGTTTTCTAGCTTTACTGGAATTGATGGCAACATGATCCCATTTTTTCATTGTTTTCAGTTTTTCCCAAATCTTTTGCATATCTTTATGGTCACTTACTTCACATGTACAAAAAGATGTCCAATATTGTTCTTTAGCTTGTTCTATGACTCTGTTACAGTTTATGTTCGCACTTTTCATTGCCGTATGATATTCAGGTGACCTATTAGCTATATATTGTTTGTATTTTTCTTTCTTTTCGTTGACTGCCTTTTCACAATCTTTATTCCACCAGACTTTTCCATGATGTTTTCCTGTTTTTGACGCTTTAAGTTCTGGGATTGAAATTTTTGCAGCCCTTAAGAGTGACTTACAGAAATCTGCGTACATATCGTTTAAGGTCGTTGTTTCAGATAGATCTGTTCTTGTATTTCGTAGGAAAGCTTTAAAACTGGCCCAATCTGCGTATTTATAGTTAAACTTGGGTAAACTATCTTGTGGTATTGCATCAAACTCAGTGATGAGGTTAAGGGTAAGAAGTATGGGGATGTGATCTGATCCCAACAAGTCATCCTCTGTTTGCCATGTGGCATTTGGTGCTAGCGATGGTGAGATTAAGGTAAGGTCGATAGCTGTGGGTCTGTGGGTTGGTATATCAGGGACACGGGTAACGTGTCCGTTGTTTAGTAAGTATAAATTGGAATCTATAATATTTTCAATCAACCTGTTGCTAGTTATGTTTTTACAATCCTTGTCCCAAAATGGGGCATGTGCATTAAAATCACCACCAACTATCCACTTGTCACGTTGGTCATGAAAATGTTTCAACCACTCAGTATGTGTGTGTGTGTGTATGCGTGTGTATGTGTGTATGTGTGTGTATGTATGTGTGTGTGTGTGTGTTATGTGGGGGTAGGCGAGTGTGTGTGTGTGCATGTGTGTGTATGTGTGTGTGTATATATATATATATATATATATATATATACATATATATGTATGTGTGTGTGTGTGTGTGTGTGTGTGTGTGTGTGTGTGTGTGTGTGTGTGTGTGTGTGTGTGTGGTTGTGTCTGTGTATGTGTGTGTGTGTGTGTTATGTGGGGGGAGGCGAGTATGTGTTTGTGTATGTATGTATGTGTGTGTATGCGTGCGTGCGTGCGTGTATGTGTGTGTGTGTGTATGCGTGCGTGCGTGCGTGTATGTGTGTGTGTGTGTGTGTGTATGTGTGTGTGTGTGTGTGTGTGTGTGTGTGCTTTTTCTTTCGTGTACATTGTTATCTTTAATTTGGGACATATTTTCTACATGTCTTAGTTTTGTATCTGTTTGTTAGGATATGGCAAATAGAGCAAAAAGACTGCTCTGCTGTCTATTGTACATAACTTATATATTGTGCCTGAAAAAAACTCATAAGAAATATTTCTGAAACTTTCTCCAGTGCTCTTTTTAAAAACAGAACGTACACGGTCAAACCATTTTACTAATCTCACCTGTTGGATTCTGCTTAGTAAAGAAAAATTGAAATGTCATATACCTCCACGGTGTTCTTTTAAGGGTAAAACAGTAATGGTCAAGCCATAAAAAACTTCAATTGCGGGGGCTCTATTCTTTGGATAGAAAGGAAATGGTTAAGCCTTATCACTAATCTCCTCTTTTGAGCTCTTTTAAGGATAGAAAATAATTTGTCAAGTCCCACAACTAATCTTATTATTAGGATAGAAAAATAAGTGATTAAGGCGTACAATTCATCTACACTTTTATGCTTTTTCAGTATGTTTCGTCTGATATTTGCTCTAAAATACAACTTGCTGATTTCGACACTATTTTTTTAGTAATTAATTCCTAACTGTTTAAAACATACATCGAAGTTGATTGTAATGAGTTTATGCAATATTCACAACATATAATGTTTTTTTCAGAAACTAAAACAATATAAAGAAAAAAGTTTGAAGCTGAAATTAGGTAACAGACTGGATATAAGGAATCAATAATGCAAGATCATCAAAAAACGATCGAGAAAATTTTGCTGACGTCTATCAACAGGCTTTGTGTACGTGTGACCATTCTGCTGTTGGCAATGAAACATAAGGGGTCAATTTTCATACCATACCGCATACCTGTAAAAAAAATTTCCGATAATTCGTTGGCAGATAGCCATGATGTAAAAAAATAACTATTTTGTATATGTTTCGTCATTTTGCTCGAAATATTGGTCCGTAGTAGACAATAGTGTTTTCAGTTCGCGATTACAGAAATCAGCAAAAATCAGCTGACCAAATTTGATGACAATCTCTCTAACAAATGGCTGACTCTGACAATCACTACCGACAAAATTCTTCACACACACACACAACCGCCCACCCCCCACCCACCCCACCCCACACAGAGTCCTACTTTCAGTATCAACAACTCTCCATTTTGTACACACATGTACAGCTCTCGTGTTAATATCAAATAGCGTCCTTCATCAAAGCAGATAGAAAACCATCAGGTCAGTATTAAAATAATCCCTATTTCACACTCACACCACACACACACACACACACACACACACACACACACACACACACACACACACACACACACACACACACACACACACACACACACGCACACACACACACACATACAAACACTCTCTCACTCACATATTAAACGCACAAACACACACTCACAGTCTATGTGTGAATATCATATAATCTCGCTTTGTTAGAAACAGAGAGAAAGAGAGAGAGACAGACAGACAGACAGAGACAGAGACAGACAGAGACAGACAGAGACAGAGACAGAAACAGAGAGACAGAGAGACAGAGACTGAGAAAGAGCCTTAGTGTCAATACTAGAGAAATCTCCCTTCCACATACATTCTCTTTCCCTCTCTCTCTCTCCCTCACTTTTTCCCTCTCTCTTTCTATCGCTCTGTCTCTCCTCACATACACACACGCACACACACACGCACACACACACACACACACACTCACACACACACACACACACACACACACACACACACACACACACACATACACACACACACACACACACACACACACACACACACACACACACACACACACACACACACACGGAGAACTCTTTTGTCAATTGAAAATTTACATACCCTTTTCTAACACACACACACACACACACACACACATACACACACACACACACACGAACCCACAAACACACACACACACACACACACACACACACACACACACACACACACACACACACACACATCTCCAGACCATATTAATCAATCACCTTTAATCTTTTGTAACAGGGACACTCCTTGACAGACAGTTTAGGTGACTTGCAGACCATTGACTGCTGATGGAATAGCCACTCCAGGAGGACAACACACACATGGCCAGATCACACAAGTTCTTCTACAGCTACGATCTGCCAAGCTAAAGAAACAAGGTGTTAAGCCATACCAATAATGTTCCTTTTTAGAATTCAAAAGAGCATTCAGGTCGAAGTGACTGCCAAAGTTACAGCAAATAGGAATCAGAAACATACAAAACATTTCTCAGATCAAAGGACAGATTATTCCACAGAAAAGTTCCAAAATGGGAAAGTTGGAATATGGAATGGGATACGGAATTGTCGGAGCGTGGTGACTCTCTCTTAATTTAACCCTTCGATTCCCGCGCCCGATCCACCAACTGC
>JAPXFY010000029.1:17595794-17605794 GCA_030674185.1 Monoplex corrugatus
TGGTTTTTGAAAAGAATGCTGAGAGTTCCATGGACAACAAAGAAAACAAAGGAGACAGTCTTGATGGAGGCAGACACAAGAAGATCATTGATGAAGAAGATTAGGACAAGAAAAGCAACATTTATATGCCATTTTATGAGGAAATGGGAATTAGAGCACCTGGCCACAACGGGAAAGCTAGAGGGAAAAAGAACACCAGATAGACCCTGGGAGAAAATATTGGACTGACTTGCAGGGTGGCTGAGGACAGAGAAGGTGGAAGATATGCTTGCGGCGACAAGGGATAGATGCATATGGAGGGCCATGATCGCCAACACCATGCAGCAGGGCACATGATGATGATGATGAATCATTCTAGTGGTGTCAGTCAATATTTGATAAACCCCATTCTTTACACTCATGCTTTTCCCTCCCTGCCTATTCCAAGACTATTGCCAGCTCATGGTTTTTTCCCTTTCTTCCCGCAGGATCAAGGCGTCTGTTAGAATACAGACGGCAGATAGGATGGAGCGCATATGGAATTTGTTTGCGTGCGGGATGAATCCCTCTTGAATAAACTGTAAAGTCATCAAGCATGGCTTGAGTTTGGAATTTGTTCGAGAGATGCATTATACACGGACAATTTCACATGCGCTCCACACAAATCTAACAGCGATTATACGGCAGACTCCTTGAGCCTGCGCAAAACCCCAAGCACTGGCAAGGTCTTGAAATGGGGAGAGAGGCAGGTATACCTGTGAATCAGTGACACCATCTGAATGACTGGAGCATCAAGATGAAAAGTGAACAGGCCAGCTCTCAAGTTGCGGGAAGAGAAAGAAGACGCTAGACATTAGATCTTGTGTCCCTTGATCTGTCAAAAGATGCACCACCCAGTCCGTGTTTTAACCCTTTCATTCCCGCACCCTATCCACCAACTGCAAAAAAATTAAGCTTTCGCTCCCTCCCCCTGTCCACCAGCTTCCTGCAGGGAGCTGGTAGATAGGATGAGGGAATCAAAGGGTTACGTTTTTGCTTTGCTAGCATGGTTGACAATGCAGGATGCTGATAGACAGGGTGCGGGAATCAAAGGGTTAAGTTTTTGCTTTGCTAGCATGGTTGACAATGCAGGATGCTGGTGGACAGGGTGCAGGAGTCAAAGAGTTAACCTGTGAACTATCTGAGGGTTAACTCCACAAACCCTTGCATTGCGTAATCACATGGCGCTCTAACCAGCTGAGCTAACGGAGCCACTAAAATTCGGGGCCAAACAGGCCGAGATTTGACCAAGGGGCCTCTCACACCCATAGTGAGAATCACACCCCTACGCCACTTAGCTGCCATTGAGAAAGGGGGAATGGACCCATATACTCATGAAAAGGAATATTTTCGCGCGGTCTGGTTAATTCTCTTGATAGAGCCTTGAACACAAGATCTGATATCTTAAATTTAGTCTCAACCCTCAACACAAACAAACAAACACACAAACAAACACATAAACAAACACACAAACAAACAAACAAACAAACAAACAGAACTGGTCTGTTCTCTGTTCATCTTTAATGTTTCCATTATTCTGGTGCAACAAACAACAAACAAACAAACAAACAAACAAACAAACAAACAAACAAACAAAAACTGGTCCGTTCTCTTTTCATCTTAATGTTTCCGTCATTCTGGTGCAAACAAACAAACAAACAAACAAACAACAAACAAACAAACAAACAAACAAACAATACAATAAAACAATACAATATTTTATTTATATAGCGCAAAATCTTGATAAAATCAAATCTAAGCGCTAAAACAGACACACACGCACGCACGCACGCACACACACGCACGCACGCACGCACGCACGCACGCACACCACCACCACACACACACACACACACACGCGCGCGCGCGCGCGCGACACGGTTATAAATGGGGAGAAAGAATAAAAGCAATGGAAAATTATAGAGAGCATATTATATACAATTATATATTACAATGCGATTCCCCTCCGAGCGGAGACAGGCTGCAGAGGGGATTGAGTGAGGTCAGGATTTTATGCAGAGGAGAAAAGGTGAGTTTTGAGAGCGGACTTGAAGGAGACAAAAGTAGGTTGCTGACGGACTGAGAGAGGAAGTTTGTTCCAGGAAAGTGGACCAGAAACAGAGAAGGCTCGTGGACCATAGGTATTGAGCTTAGTGCGTGGAAAGCGAAAAGTCAGAGGATCGGAAGCAGAGCGGAGGGTACGTGAGGGAACATAGATCTCAAGTAGACTTGACAGGTAATCGGGGGCTGCGTTATTGAGGCTTTTGTAGCACATGGTGTCTAGTTTGTACTGTATGCGCTTTGATACAGGGAGCCAGTGAAGTTGTGCCAGGAGAGGAGATATGTGGTCAGCTTTTTTCTTTTTTAGTACAAGGCGTGCAGCATTGTTTTGAATGCGCTGCAGGATGTGAATGGTGGAGGCAGGAAGACCAGACAGGAGTGAATAGCAATAGTCAATGCGAGACATTATGAAGGAGCGAACGAGTTTTGCAGTTGTTTCGACAGAGAGATACTTCCTGATCAGACTTATACGATGGAGGTGATAGTAGCAAGTTCTGGCAGTTTGAGAAACAAAGTTGTTCATGGAGAGGGTAGAGTCAATGCAGACACCAAGGTTTTTAGCTGAATCAGAAATTGGGACTGATGTGTTACATAATGGGAGAGAAAGAGGAGGCAGCTGAGAAAGTTTCTGACGGGTGCCAATGAGGATAGCTTCTGTCTTGTCGTCATTAAGCTGAAGTTTATTATATGTCATCCAGTTCTTAATGTCCGAGTAACACTCAGTGGTGCGAGTCAAGAGGCGCTGTATATTGTCTGGTGAGTCACTGTCTTGAAGTAGGGTGTCATCAGCATAGAAGTGTGTTTTATAGAGTGGGAGTTGATGATGGTGGACAGAGGGGAGGTGTAAAGAATGAAAAGAACAGGGCCAAGGACAGATCCTTGTGGAACACCACAGGTCAGGTATGCAGGTTGAAAGTAAGTGCCATTAATGAGAACAGTTTGTTTTCTGTTTGATAGATATGAAGTGAACCAGGAGAGAGCAATGACAGAGATGCCAAAAGTACGATGAAGTCTAGAAAGGAGAATACCATGAACAATGGTATCAAAGGCTGCAGACAGATCAAGGAGTGTGAGGAGAGAGACTTTGCCAGTATCAGTTGCAAGGAGGAGATTGTTGAGAATGTGTAGCAGGGCAGTTTCAGTGCTATGGCACTGGCAGTAGGCTGACTGGAAAGGATTGAGGAGATTGTTGGCAGACAGGTGAGAGTTCAGCTGGTTGAGGACAACTTTTTCGATGAGTTTTGACAAGAAAGAGAGATTAGAGATAGGCCGGTAATTTTTCAGTTCATTTGGGTCTAAATTGTATTTCTTGAGGAGAGGGTGAACAATAGCAGACTTGAAAGAATCTGGGACAGTTCCAGTTTGAAGAGAAGTGTTGATGATGTCGGTGATGAATGGGAGGAGAGTAGGGAGACAGTCGGAGTAGAGAGAACCTGGAAGAGGATCCAGTTCGCAGGTTTTGAACGACATGGATCTGATTGTGTTGAGAATTTCTTCTTGTGAGACTGGGGTAAAAGTAGTAAGAGGTGTGCCAGAGATGGAAGGGTCAGGTGGGCATGGTTGACAGACAGAACTGAAAGACAGAACCTCCACCTCTACGCCAAACAAACAAACAAACAAACAAACAAACAAACAACAGGTCTGTTCTCTGTTCATCTTAACGTTTCCATCGTTCTGTTGGTGTCAAATCGTCTTGTATTCTTAATTTTTGATTTTTGGTTATTATGTTTGTGGGGATTTTTTGTTTGTTTGTTTGTTTGTTTGTTTTTGTTTGTTTTTGGTTTGATTTGGTTTTGGTTTTCTTTTGTTTTTTCTTACCTTTCTTTTCATCTATTTAGGTGTTGTTGTTGTTTTTTCGGGGAGATGGGTGGAGATATGGAGTGATCAACCCTTTGACTCCAACACCCTGTCCACTAGCATCCTGCAATGTCAACCATGCTAGCAAAGCAAACACTTAACCCTTTGACTCCCAAACTTAACCCTTTGACTCCCTCACCCTATCCACCAGCTTCCTGCAGGAAGCTGGTGGATAGGGTGAGGTAGTCAAAGGGTTAAGTTTTGGCAAGTTCGTGGGTAGGGGGCAGGAGTCAAAGGGTTAATTAATTTGTCCTTCTTCATTGGTCATAAACTCCTGTGGTCGGACTAAAACTGAACTGAAAAACAGGACCTCCACCTCTACGCCAAGAGGACCAGGCCTCATTAGTAGTCTACATGTGGATTCACTTTGTCCACAAACCCCAACACACCTAGTCTAACAGTGGAGTGCTGTACCAGTCGCCCTACTCTCCCCTTCCCCAAGTTCCCCCCCCCAAGCCCCTCCTCCCCTCTCCCCCCTCCCCCCAGGCTATTAGTAGTCGGCACATGGACTTCATTTAGCCTCGGGCGGGTTAGACGTTCGGGTTTTTTGTTTGTTTGTTTTGTTTCGCTGGGTTTTTCTATTCTGCTTGTTGTGTTTGTTTATTAGTTTGTTTTGGTTTGTTAGGATGGTGGTTTTTTGTTTTGTTTCTGGTTTTGTTTGTTTTCGGGTTGGCTTGTTCTGTTGGTAAAGCTATAGATTTAAAATGTAATACGTTGAGTTCAGCCCACCCTTCCCTACTCTACCTGCAACACAAAAATTTGCCTGTTCGCTGCCTATTTTAACTAATGTTCCAATAATTTTGGTTATGAGTTTGTTATTGATTTTCACAGCCCAGCCGACTGCGTAGAACCATATCAGGGCTATGACTGCTTCAAAATATACAAAACTTCAAGAGGAAAAATAATATATAGAAGAAAATTAAGTACACATATCAATGCTTTCGAGCACATAATATAAGGACATGTTCCCAGCGTTGACCACTCCATCCAATTCATCGCACAGGAGATTAAAAAAAACACACTTGAATATAAATTCAAGCATACCTAAGGACACCAAAATATATAAAAACAGGCATAAATTAATTTAACTTGTTTCCATTATATCTCACTTCCCTAGAGCCAAAAATGTACTTAATACATGTATCCAATTATCAATCCTAAGAGAAAAGTACGTAAGACTTTATCCAACACATACAAGTGAATGGACCATTAACCTTTTGACTCCCGCACCCTGTCCACCAGCATCCTGCATTGTCAACCATGCCAGCAAAGCAAAAACTTAACCCTTCGACTCCCTTTCCCTATCCACCAGCTTCCTGCAGGAAAATGGTGGATAGGATGAGGGAGTCAAAGGATTAAGTTAGGAAGCTGGTGGATAGGGTGAGGGAACCAAGGGATTAGTTAGGAAGCTGGTGGATAGGGTGAGGGAACCAAAGTGTTCTTAGGAAGCTGGTGGAAAGGGTGAGGGAATCAAAGGATTAGTTAGGAAGCTGGTGGATAGGGTGAGGGAATCAAAGGGTTGTAAGGAAGCTGGTGGATAGGGTGAGGGAATCAGTGATGTTAGGAAGCTGGTGGATAGGGCGAGAGAATCAAAGGGTTAAGTTTTGCAGTGGGGTGGATAAGGTGCGGGAGTCAAAGGGTTAAGTGAAATACTGAAAGATACAGGTCGGAAACGACAGCTGTACAGACGGACAGTAAAACCGTCGCAGACGTGACGGAGTGAAAGGGGGCGGGGAGAACGAGAACTAAAACCGATCCAGGACGCGGAGGGTGAGGGTGGTGGGGGAGGGGGGGGGGAGACTGAATGAAACAGACACAGATTTCAAGGTCTGTTTTGTCAGAGGGCCCGAACAGATTCGAAGCACACGGCTACTACTTCTCTCGTAGGTTATTCTACGGGTTCTGGAACGGTGTGTGAGCTCACGAAATCCAACACTACGTTACACACTCGCCAATATTTGAAGGAAACGTGATCCCCGCAGTATTTAAAGAGTTGCACCTGCTTACCACCGAATTCTTCCCCGACCCCGAGTTTGATCCAGACACACACAACGCGCACAGCACACGCAGAGCCGAGCGAGCGCAAGCCGTCGTCGCCATATTTCTGTCGTCTGCTTGCGACAGATTAGATCACGTGGTTATCTGTTTTCACGTCATGGCGTCCTAACTTGTTTTGGGTCAGAAGCAACTCCAAGGACAGTTTTTTTCTCTACGTCGACTGATGATAAAGTCTAATTCACAAGCTCGTTATGTTGGATTCCGCCGAGCGCTGGCAAGGTTTTAGGTGAGTGTCGGTGTTATTCATTCTGTTCTTCTGTGGCTGACTTGCTTCAGGTGTGAACTTCGCCAACTGTGTGCGACCGTGGTATTATGGTATACATTCAACAAGCTCGCTATGCTTGTGACAGAACTTGACTTCGGTACAGCGCGTTAGTCGATGTTAACAAATCGGTATCAGGGTCAAATGGTGTGTTAGGATAGTTTCCAACCTCGACAGGAACTCTCGATCAAAAGTCTGTGGCGGTGTTGTGAAGTGAAGTCTTCTAGCCAAAATTAGCTTGTTTAGATCGCTGAAGGCTTGTTTGGATGGCGGATCTGAAAGACCGATCGACAGAAGTGTGCGTGTCCGTTACCCATTAGTGGCTAGGTGAGTGTGCTGTGACGTAATTGGGGCCGGTATCGTTTGACCAGGGGGGTCACAATCTCCAAACACTCGAGATAAGCAGCGTGTAAAGCTTTTCCAACGGGCCGCAGATTGTGCCCAGTATGTGGGGGTCTAAGCGCGTTGGAGGGGAACGAAGTAGAACGAGGACTAGTCATAAAAAGTGGCAGGCAGGCCTTACAGACTGTGCTCTGCTCTAAACATAAAGCAAAAAGAGTTTTCGTCGCTTGTCCTCACATTTCTTTGAGCTCACCGAACGGGGGAAAGGTAAGAACCTTTTGTGTGTGTGTGTGTGTGTGTGTGTGTGAACTATGGAAAACTGTTAGCCTCTAGTGAGAAGAGATTTGTTTTTGCTGGAAGAGTTGAAATTATCTGTGAAGTTGCAAATCTCATTTTAGTCCTTTTCTCCCACTGGACGAAGCAGCAGGGAAGTTTCAGTCTTTTTCTCCAAATTTTGTATTTGGTGTTTGTTTGTGATCTTACATTCACGCTTGAAAACAGGCCAGCTAGCTGAAAATTACGCCTGTCTTGTCTTGTATTAAATACGCGTTCTGATTCTATTTTCGTGTTTTTCTGGTTCCTGTTTGCTTGAACGCGGGCAGTTACACTTGTTTTTGATTTTTGATTTTGCAAATATCGTTAGGCCATAAATTTATTTGTGGATTTGTAATTCTAGTTTGATATCTTGTATAACCTCATCAGTGATTCCTTACGGGTTTTTTTGATATGTAATTACAAGACCTGTCAGTTTTTGCACGTATTTGTATTCGTTGTCGGGCAGTAATACAGAATCGCTTTGTGAAACAGCGTTATCGTCAGTCGAACTGTGGCGCTCAATTATTGATGCCGTTTTAATATCGGTAAGTGCAGTCGCATGCTGTTAAAATGATTGTCATCTCTGGGTCCAGGTTTTTGTTTGTTTGTTTGTTTAACCCTTTGGCTCCCCCACCCCGTACGCTAGCTTCCTGCATTGTCCGTTCTAGCAAAGAAAAGAATTAACTCTTTGACTCCTTCATCTTATCCACCAGCTTCCTGCAGAAAGCTGGTGGATAGGGTGAGGGAGTCAAAAGAATTAAGTTTTTGCAGTTGGTGGATAGGGTGCAGGAGTCAAAGGGTTAAAAATGTTTGGTTCTTGTTTGGTCTGTTTGTGTGTGTGTGTGTGAGTGTGTGTGTGTGTGTGTGTGTGTGTGTGTGTGTGTATTGTGTGTGTGTGTGTGTGTTTGTATGTGTGTGGAGGGTCTGATTGTGTTTGGTGTGTGTGTGTTTGTGTGTGATGTGTGTTGTTGTATTGCGTCTGTGTGTGTGTGTGTGTGTGTGTTTGTGTGTTTGTGTGTGTGTGTGTGTGGTGTGTGTTTAGTAGGGACCCGAAGATCATGAGTCTATGAATGGAATAGTTTGCCGTAAGGCCAGATTACTTTTTCTAGTCGTCCTTGCTGCCACTTTTATCTTTCTTTTTTTTTATTTTTATATTTGACCATGTTTTAGGATAATAATGACTTCGTGAATTTTACGTTTTCCACAACATTCTGCTGGGCACACGTCGATTACTCTGTTGCCTGATATGACTGCTGATTTTAGTTTGTACAACGTTCTGCTGGCAACAAGTCCATTACTGTTGTTGCTGGTTCTGTTAATAGTCTACAAAAGCTGAGGGTATAGCTGCATACTGCACATACATGTATGCACATCGTCTTAACATGTCTGGCAGACGTGAGTGGAGCGACTATAGTAGAACTGTCTTAGTATGGCGAATCCTTCTTAAACACAGTCAGCAAATCCGTGTCATCGGAAAGACTAGCAACCAGACCACCAGTCAGAATCTTGTGCGGAAAGGAGAACAGTCCTTGTGCGAACAGGAGATTCAAAACCAAAACAAGTGTGACTGCCCGCGTTCAAGCAAACAGGAACCAGGAACAAAAAACAAACAAACAAAACAAACAAACACGAAAAAAAAAAGAACGCGTATTTAATACAACCAAGACAAGACAGGCGCACATTTTCGGCCAGCTGGCCTTTGTCAAGCGTAAGATCACAAACAAAACAAAACACCAGAGACAAAAATCAGGAGAAAAAGACTGAAACTTCCCTGCTGCTCTGTCCAGTGTGAGTAATGGAGGTTAGCCTTCATGAACTTCTCACTTTGTAGGTTTTGAACGAAAATAAAAAGGCCATTGCTATATTTCAAAACTGTTTTAAACCCTTTGATTCCCGCACCCTGTCCACCAGCCTCCTGCTTTGTCAACCATGCTAACAAGGCAAAAATTTTAACCCTTTGATTCCCGCACCCTGTCCCACCTGCATCACCTGCCAATTGGTGTGACCATGCTAGCAAGACAAAAATTAACCCTTTGACTCCCGCACCCTGTCCACCAGCATCCGGCATTGTCAACCATGCTAGCAAGGCAAAAATTTAACCCTTTGATTCCCTCACCCTGTCCACCAGCATCCGGCATTGTCAACCATGCTAGCAAGGCAAAAATGTAACCCTTTGATTCCTGCACCCTGTCCACCAGCTTCCTGCGTTGTCAACCATGCTAGCAAAACAAACCCTAACCCTTTAACTCCTGCACCCTGTCCACCAGCTTCCTGCACCCTGTCCACCAGCTTCCTGCAGGGAACTGGTGGATAGCTTGACGTGAGGGAACCAAAGGGTAAAGTTTCTGTAGTTGGTGAACAGCGCGTAAGAGTCTAAAGTTAAGGAATGTGGTGAGGGGGGGGGGGGGCGACTTCTCTCTGCAAAACTACTACTTAGGGACTTACATTTTTGAAGAGCGTACGTGTGTACCATCCATTTTTGAAGAGCAGTACGTGTGTATTAACCATCCATTTTTGAAGAGCTGTACGTGTGTATCATCCATTTTTGAAGAGCTGTACGTGTGTACCATCCATTTTTGAAGAGCTGTACGTGTGTACCATCCATTTTTGAAGAGCTGTACGTGTGTACCATCCATTTTTGAAGAGCTGTACGTGTGTACCATCCATTTTTGAAGAGCTGTACGTGTGTACCATCCATTTTTGAAGAGATGTACGTGTGTACCATCCATTTTTGAAGAGCTGTACGTGTGTACCATCCTGTTAGTAAGGTGTACACTTGGAAAAAATATCATTTATAGACCACCACTGAATTTCAGAGATGTCTTCCGTTTGTTGTTGCTGTTGTCGTCGTCGTAGTTGTTGTATTGTTGTCGAACTTTGGGCATATACACATTTTTATAGGCCAAAAGTCCTGGTCATCGTCGTCGTCATCATCAGAATGCTTTAACCCTATAGTTGCCCGCACCCAGTCCACCAGCATCCGTGGCATTGTCAATCATGCGCGCAAAGCAAAAACTTAACCCTTTGATTCCCTCACCCTCATCTGCAGGAAGCTGGTGGATAGGATGAAGGAGTCAAAGGATTAAT
>JAPXFY010000029.1:17608294-17613294 GCA_030674185.1 Monoplex corrugatus
ACAAGAACAAGAGCAACAACAACAACACAACAACAACGATAAAAACAAGAGCAGCAGCAGCAGCAGCAAGCAACAACAACAACAAAAAACAATAACAACAGCAGGTTGTGGGTCATGGTTAGGAAAAGAAAAGGACCAGCGAGGTAGGACACAACAACAGCAACAACATCAGCAGCAGCAAACAACAACAACAATAGATTGTAGGTGATGGTTAGAAAGAAAAGGACCAGCGAAATAGATCACAACAACAACAACAACCATAACAAACAACAACAAGGGGAGCTGCAGCAGCAGCAGCAACAGCAACACAACAACAACAACAGGTTGCAGGTCATGGTTAGAAAAATGAAAGGACTGACGAAGAGGACACAACATAACACAACAACAACAACAACAAACAACAAAAGACAACAACAAAACAAGGGGAGCTCCGAACCTGTCATTCACACAGCCATCATACAAGCAATCTCAGGCCGCTGATACAGATCACAGACCAACATGCCAGAAGATAAGAAAGTCCAAGGAAGCAATAAGAGGAGAGTTCTTACCACCATACACACTGCCGAGACGAGAGCAACAGACGGGGTGGGAGAGAGAGAGAGAGAGAGAGAGAGAGAGAGAGAGAGAGAGAGAGAGAGAGAGAGAGAGAGAGAGAGAGATTCAGTTTCAGTTCCTCAGAATGACGTCTCGCGCTCGGAATGAATTCCATTTGCACTAACGTCACATGTGCCATGAATGGAGACGGGGGGGGGGGGGGGGGGGGGGGGGGGGGAGATGGGAAGAAAGAGAAAAAGAAGTGAGAGAGAGAGAGAGAGAACGTGTGTTTGTGTGTGACACATAGAACATATATGTCCATCTGATGGAATTTTGAAAAAAGCAAACAAAACAAAAAAAAACAAACGAACAAACAAACAACCCCAAAATGGGAAGCATAGATTCCCATTGTTCATATTTCTCCACACTACAGTATCGGTTTAAAAACACTTTACGCCAACTCCGCTTTGTAGAGTACAGTGGAATATGTTGATGAACTCTGATCTCTAAAAAGGCAAACAAACAGACAAAAATGGAGTTCCGTGGATGGCATGAAACCGAACCCCGTTTTTTTTCAGATTTTGTTTATTTGTTTATACAGTTAGTTAGTTAGTTAATTAGTGCATTAGTTAGTCAGTCAGTGCGTTAATTAGTGTGTCAGTCAGTTAGTTAGTTAATTAATTAGGTTAGGTAAGTTCGTGCGTTAGTTAATCAGATAGTTAGTTATTTAGTTTAGTTAGTTTAGTTAGTTAGTTAGTTAGCTAGTTAGTTCATGCGCTATAATTCCCACGCACACTCGAATATCTGGGCTGGTTTTTTTACGTACATGGGTCTTTTTGCCCCTACACCGCCATTCGGCGTTCATCACGTTTCGGTTTCGGGTTTTTTGTGTACGTTGGTTGTGTCCGTGTTTGTGTGTGTCTTGAAGCTATCCAACACTTGACATGCTTTTTAGGATCTTGAATGTTCGTATTTTATGTTCTGCTGAAGACTGTTAAAAAACATTATTAGGAAGTAGAAAAGTGTACCGAGTGTGTTTCATGGTAATGCTGCGTTGTTCACTACACAGTTGACATCTGTTGTTGTATTGATAACAACCCTTGATGAGTACGACGAAACGGGGAAAAGCCCAAACGAATAAAAACAATCCCATGAGTATCACCATGAAAAACAACAAAAACAAACATTTGAACTTCAAAAATCCTTGACAATTGAATATATAACATCATGAGCTTGCATGAGCTTGCAATTGTTTATGGTAAGTCACAGAAGACAGTACACTATGGGGATGCTGGGGGCTCTTTCAGTATAAATAGTATTCCCACCTTCTGAAATAGAAATTTCCTCTTTTCTGTCACTCTCTTTGTTTCTACCTTGATCCGTTGCTTTCTGTCATTTCTACCTATCATTTTCTGCCTTAATGGTCCATTCACCTGTAGATGTTGGATAAATTGCGAAAACAGTTTTAGGTAATTTATGCCTGTTTTTGTATATGTTTTGGTGTCCTTATGTATGCTTATATTTGTATTCAGGTGTGTTTTTTAAATCTCCCCAGTGCGATAAATTGGACGGAGTGGTCAACGCCAGGGGCATGTCCTTAGATTATGTGCGCGAATGCATTGATATGTGTACGTAATTTTCTTTTCTTTTTTTTTTTTTCCTGTTGAAGTTTTGTATGTTTTGAAGCGGTTATAGCTCTGATATGGCTCTACGTGGTCGACTGGGCTTAAGAAAAACAATAACAACAGAAAAAGCAAGAAGACAGTAGTGGTAATGGTACTTTATTTTCCAACGGTAGAAATTACCTGCTGAAAGCAACTTTTTCAAACTTGCCGTTTCTTGCATGCTGGATGTTTTCATGTTTCCATAAACCAGTCACTGACATGACCGGCAGGATCTTTATACAGGGGGGTGCAAAAGTAGGTATACAGTTATGAAAACAGAAAACATGTACAATACTCATTGCATTTATTATACAAACAAATGAATATTGCATATACATGTACATGTAATAACAAGCACAGCCTTAATCCCTCAGATACACAAACTGCTTGCCGTCGGTATTCACACACTCCTCTAATCGAGAGCGGAATTAAGCATTATAATAATGATGTGATACTTACTGTATACTTACTTTTGCAACGCCCCCCCCCCCCCCTGTATATTTGATAATCTGCATGTGTATACACATGAACGTGATGAAGGCTTTGGAGGGTCTGTACACACGTCGATCTGGGAGATCGGAAAATTCTCCTCCTTTTACCAGGCGGAGATGTCCTTACGGATCGAACCCAGGACGTTCTGATTGGACGTTGGACGTTAACCCCTTCACTGCCATGCCCGCCTAAAGGAGAGAAAGCGAAAAGAAAGCAACTGTATTGAAAAGTTTTATTATAAGAAAGCCCTTTTGTTATGATGGTAAACCAGCCCCTCAAGCACAACATGCACGTTTTTATCACGTCTTATCGATGCATTAGCTTTCTTCACGATGTATATTATGTTGGCGTTTTGTTTTAAATTTAATTCACGATTTGCTCGCTATACAGCCATAATGTTTTACCGCTTCATAGCTGGCATGAAGTTTTAAACGTAGATTTATCTGACTACGAGAAAGAAAAACAAAAACAAACGATAACAAAATGAATCCGAACAGACAAAGCCAATGATTTATGTTTTTCTCATTAATTTCGATCTGAAGATCTTTTTCTTTTTCGTATAAAGTAGAACGCTTGTCGCAGAGTTAACTTTTTGAGTACTACTAGTACAAGGCAAAAATCCTTTAGATGAGAATCCATGTTTGATCGGCAAAACACTTAAGTTCAATTGATTTCAAAATAGCTTCGAGAGTTTCCCCATGGATATCCTACACATTTCTGTAATTGTGTGTGTGTGTGTATGTGTGTGTGTGTGTCACTCTTTGTGTGCGTGTCACTCTTTGTGTGCGTGTCACTGTGTGTGTGGTGTCTGCGCGTGTGGTGTCTCTCTCTCTCTCTCTCTCTCTCTCTCTCTGTCGTAGCATAGTTTAATTTAGCGTAGTGTTGTGCAGATTGTATAAATGGAATGCTTGCGTGCATAAGGGGAAGAGATACAGAGCGAGGGAAAGTTTGACAGTTTGACGTGACGTTATCAACAGCTCATTACGTCCTGATGTCAAGGGGTGCAACCCATTACATATCTCTTAGCGTGTCAGGGGGAACAATCAACTCTGTGCAGCGTAAACAATCATGTACAATGCAGTGCGACTTGTGCAACTGTCAGCAGAAGCAAATACGAAAATACCTTTAACATCAAAACCTCACGAAACCTTGTTTTGTTTGGTGTTGATCAAAATGTAAGAAGAGATGGAAAATGTAAATAATGCCTGGGAAAGATCATTTATCTATAAATAAAAGTTGTTAGATGTGTTCCAAATATATACCTGAATTAAAAACAAACAAAAAAGAAAAAAAAAACCCACTAAATATGAGACTCCAAAATGTGAAAATAAACTTTTCACTTGTCCATCTTTAATGCTTAGTGGAAAAAGTATATGCTTATGTTGTTTTCTCAGTCGAAAACAAATTTCTTTTCATGACATGTACATGATGAACCTTCTCTGTTTAAACATTGTTACATGTGTTTTATATGTTGTTTATATGTGAACAATATTTTTTTCTTACGTTTTTAAATTGATGTAGCTTTCTGTTGCTACATGGCTTGGTGATGGCTTCTGGAAATTCTGTTCTAGAAATTTCCTCTTATCTATCACTCTCTTTGTTTCTTTCTTCTTCCTTTGCTTTCTGTCATTACTTGTTGTCATTTTTCTGCCTTGCTGATCCATTCACCTGTATGTGTTAAATAAAGTCTTACGTACTTTCTCTTAGGATTGATGATTGGGTACATGTATTACGCGCATTTTTGGCTCTAGTGAAATGAGACACGCGGAAGCAGTTTTAGGTAATTTAGACCCGTTTTTAGAAATGTTTTAGTGTCCTTAGTTATGTTTAAATTTGTATTCTGGTGTGTTTTTTAAAATCCCTGTGCGATAAATTGGACGGAATGGTCAGCGCCAAGGGCATGTCCTTAGATTATGTGCTCGAATGCATTGATATGTGTACTTCATTTCTTTTCCTTTTCTCTCCCGTTGAGGTATTGTGAATGTTTTGAAACGGTTATAGCCCTGATATGGCTCTACACAGTCGGCTGGGTTTTAAACAACAATAATGATAACGGTGTGTGTGTAATGTAAAAAAAAAAAAACCGATATGATTAAAACGTGTTTACTTTAAAAGAAAAGAAAAATCACCAAAACCTCTCAACTATGACACTCGCTCTAAATGACTGCATGCGTGGGGTTGTATACCTTCTTCAACAAAGCACTCGGCATCGGAAAGTTTATAGAACTGTGTCTGTCGGGTACTTCTTCTTCGTGGCGTGCGCTCCTACACAATCATCTGAGTCCGGGCGATGAATGCAGCCGTCTTTTC
>JAPXFY010000029.1:17625794-17638294 GCA_030674185.1 Monoplex corrugatus
CCCTGTGGGGGCGAGCGTTGTCATCCTGGTAGACAGCCGTCGGTCCCATCTGCTGCAGTGTAGGCATAGCCAGCGGTCGAAGGATCTCATCCCGGTATCGGAGGCCAGTCAGGTTACCCTGTACATGATACAAGGGTGTTCTGTGGTGAAGGCTGAAGGCCCCCCAGACCATTACAGAACCTCCACCAAAGGCCACCTTTTCTTGGACAGTGGTGTCAATAAAGCGTTGCCCTGGGCGCCTCCAGACCCTCAGTCGGCCATCGTTGTGGTTCATGGTGAAGCGTGATTCATCACTGAACAGGACCTGGGACCATTGCTGACGTGTCCACCTCACGTGACGTCTGCAGAAGGCGCGGCGTGCTGCCCTATGGGCTGGAGTTAAGCGTGGCCGTACAGCTGGGCGACGAGAACGGAGGTTAAACCCATGAAGGCGGTTCCGTATGGTCTGCTGGCTGATGTTGATGTTAGTAGCCACCCTCAGCTGCCTTCGAATGATGCTGGAAGAGGCTGTTCTTGTCTGCAGGGCTTGTCGTTCAATGAGACGATCTTCACGTGGGTTTGTCTTCTTCGGTCGACCAGATCTGCATCTTTCATGGACCCTCCCAGTGGCTGTGAAGCGTTGAATCAGTCTGACAATGACCGAGATGGACACCTGAAGTCGCCTGGCCACTTCTCTCTTGGGAACACCATCTTGGAACCATGCTCAATTTTCGTCGTGGAGGCATTGTCAGATCAGGCCTACTACTGGTGGAATGTCTTCTTATAAAGCCAAGCAAGAGACAGCATTTCACACATAAACAGCAGTGCTTGCACGTGCATAATGTTTTTTCCATCTGGCTTGTGCAATGTGTTCAGGCAGAACGGTCCAAAACAAGGTCCTTTTTCGCAAGTTTCCGCTTTTCCGTTTGCGGCCAAGCTCAGTAGTAGAGAATCCCGTGCAATTTTCGCACTAACACAACATAGCCCACTTACAGCTGAACAAGAATTCATAACAATTTGGCTGGACTGAGAAATAAATAACAGTAGCGAACTGAGTTTATTACGCACCTGTTTTCTCATAGTGATCCTTAACTTTTTGTGCGTAGCTTATATATACACACACATGTAATAATAATGAGAAGAGTGAAAATGGCAATGATGACGACGATGATGATGATAATAATGATAATAGTACTAATAATATTTTTGATGATAATGCTGATAATAATAATAATAATAATAAAAATAATAATAATAGTAATAATGATGATGATGATAATGATGGTGATGATGATGATGAGAAGAAGAAGAAGAATAGAACAGGAAGAAAACTGTTAAACTTCTTGAAAAAAATCTGCTAAAAATCATCTTCCGTCATATTCGATATATTTTTTTAAAAAAAGACAAAAAAAAGACAGATTGTCGAAACGATGCAACTACGGTATTTCAAGATTCTTTAAAAACTTTCTGAAAAAAAAAATCATCATCCGTCATATTGGATTCATTGCAAAACAAATTAAATCGTCAAAACCATGGTAATACTTGTCAGAGTGTTGTATGTAGACTAGTGAGTGTAGAAGAGGTGTTGTTTGAGCATAGCGTTATGTGATATAGCCGCCATTTTGTTATGGAATCGTTATTGTCTGTCACTGTGTTGGCTGGAGTCGTTCTGTAAACAGACATGTCTCGTGAGGTCGAAGCGGGAGCACGTTCACAGTTCATAAATCAGGTCTGCCGGTTGGAAATTTGTGTCAGTACAAGTATCACCTTGCGTTGGTGTGTTGAGTGTGTATGGGCCGTACTGTATGGTGTGTGTGTGTGTGTGTGTGTGTGTGTGTGTGTGTGTGTGTGTGTGTGTGTGTGTGTGTGTTGTGTGTGTGTGTGTGTGTGTGTGTTGTGGTGTGTGTGTGTGTGTCATGATGGCCGTACGGTGTGTGTGTGTGTGTGTGTATGGCGTGTGTATGTGTGTGTGTGTGTGTGTGTGTGTGTAGGTGTGTGTGTGTGTGTGTGTGTGTGTGTGTGTGTGCGTTTGAGTGTATGTGTCATTGTGTGTGTGTGTGTGTGTGTGTGTTCACTGTGCGTGCGTGTGTATGTTGTGTGTGTGTGTGTGTGTGTGTGTGTGTGTTGTGTGTGTGTGTGTGTGTGTGTGTGTGTGTGAGTGTGTGTGTGCGTGTCACTGTGTGTGTGTGTGTGTGTGTGTAATGTGTCTGCTTTGGCGTGTTTATGAAGAACTCTGAGCTCATTAATTTGTCGTCTTCTTCCTCTTCTGCTGCTCCTCCTCCTCTTCCTCCTCCCTCTCCTTCTCCTTGGACTTCTTAAGAGCAGTTCACTGGAGTCTTCCAGCTCTGTGGATTGTGTGCCAAAACCTGGGTCTCTGCAGCTTGAATGGTTTCTCTGTCCGTTCTGCAGTGTTGTCAGTCCATTGTCTTTTCCGCCTTCCCCTCTATTCTTACTTGACATTAGAGCTCCAAATTGTGACACACAGATTGCTTGTAATAAGTTGAGTTAAAGACCGGTATTAAATTCAGACAGGTGCGGTAGTCAAGTGGCTAAACATGACTTGCAGTCAGAAAGTCGCGAGTTCGATCCGCCTAGACATCTCCGACTGTTAGGTCTTTTGTCTGTCTGTCTGTCTGTCTGTCTCTGTCTGTCTCTGTCTGTCTGTCTGTCTGTCTGTCTGTCTCTGTCTCTCTCTCTCTGTGTCAGCACGCGTTCACTGTCACTTTGTCTTTCTCTGTCTCGTTTTTTTTCTGTTAGTCACTTTTACGCAGACGCATACTCCCGCAAGCACACCGACACAGACCTGTTTCCACTCATAGCCACACACCTTTCTTACCCACCCACCACCCCCTCCCACCAAAGTGATATTTGGAATGTGTTCAAAATGGGTTCATAGAAATTGGACAACTCCTAATTATGCGCTCCACCTAAATCGTCCAGCAGTTATCTGGTCGACTCCTTCATATACGCAAAACCCTATTTTCCGGCAAGATCTTGAAACGGGAAGAGGAATGATACCAATAAAAATCTGATACCACTAGAAGATGGGCCGTGACTGATTGATTTGGTTCAGGGTTTACGTCGACACCCATCTCAGAAATAGCCAGCAGAATCGGCCAAGCCAAAACAGCATCCAAGAAGATGAAAAGCATTCTTACCAACAAATATCTATCAGTTAACATCAGGAAGAGAGTTCTTGAATGTTATATAGAACCAATACTGTTGTACGGTTGTGAGGCGTAGACAGTCAACAAGCAAAGCCAGAACAAGATTGAGGCAGCCGAGATGTGGTTCTGAGAAGAATGTTGAGAGTTCCATGGACAGCAAAGAAAACAAACGAGACAGTCTTGATGGAGGCAGACACAAGTACATCATTCATAAGGAAGATTAGGAAAAGACAAGCAACATGTATAGGCCATTTTATGAGGAAAGGGGAATTGGAGCACCTGGTCACAACAGGAAAGCTGGAGGGAAAGAGAGCACCAGGTAGACCCAGGGAGAAGATACTAGACGGACTTGCAGAGTGGCTGAAGACAAGGAGGGTGGAAGAGATGCTTGAGGCAGCAAGAAACAGAGACAGATGGATGTCCATGATCGCCAACGCCATGTGGCAAGGCACCTGATGATGATGATGATGATGATGACCCACCTCAGGTGATATGGCCGACGGGGATAACCATCCCAGGGAAGTTGGGGGAAGGGGGACTTATCTAATCCTATACTGACACCACCAGGACATCAATGATGTTAAGATAGGACAGAATGAAGGCCAGTTTTAATGGGGGGGACTTATCTAATCCTATACTGACACCACCAGAACAACAATGATGTTTAGATGGGACAGTGAGAAGGCCGTTTTAATGGGGGGATTTATCTACTCCTACACTGACACCACCAGAGCAACAATCATGTTGAGATGGGACATTGAGAAGGCCAGTTTTAGTGTAGCTCACCCAGGATTCGAACCCACAACCATTAGCATGTGAATCCGACGCTCAAACCAACTGAGCTACTGGGGCCGGCTATAGGCCGTGAACAAGCCAACTTAAATGTTGCCACATGGGATTAAACTCGAGACATAACGTCTGGCTGGAGTCCGTAGGTCTGTCATCAAAAGAGCCAGCCCCGTTAAAAAAGATGCTGGCACACACACACACACACAACACACCCCACACACAAAACACAAAGACAAGACAGCAAGAACAGAACACGAGCAACAGAGAGAAGAGAGAGAGAGAGAGAGACTCAGCACAGCATCACACACACATACACACACACACACACACACACACACACACACACACACACACACACACACACACACACACACACACACACACACACACACACACACACACACACCAGTGCCTCTTAAGGGTAAACTATGAATCAATTGACTAATTTCAAGAATCATTTCAGATCTTGTTTGTGATTCTGATAATTCAAGAGCCTGAAGTACTGATTTTGAGTCAACGCATATACACCAGGAATATAGTGTGTCTGTGTGGAAAGAAGATAAACAGTCATATTCTTTCTTGTGTTAAGATAAAATGACACATTCCTACGCTATCTACGAAGACAGTTTCTGACATATTTGCCTCATCATCATTAATATATAAAATTTTTTTAGTCTGTAGCGAATTTTCTTTGAAATACCATTTCACTTGTTCACTGTTATGGTTATTCAGTTTTTATTTTTATTCATTTATTCTATATATTTATAAATTTTGTTTGTTAGTTTGTTTGTTTGTTTAAATCGTTGATTATGGTAACGTTATTTGCTTACCTTTCCCTTCTCGAAACAGTTGTTTTCTGGATCATCTTTTCTCAAGATCAAAATTGACTAGTTTCAAATATCCTCTTCATTTCTCCTCTATCCCCACTTTTTTTCTTTTGTCTAAAATCACTTTAGTGAATAGACATTAAATCAAAGATCACCATACACACACACACACACACACACACACACACACACACACACACACACACACACACACACACACACACAGCACACCACACACACAGTCACACAGTCATACACACACAGTCAACACAAAGTCACACGCAACACACACACACACACACAAACACACCACACACACACACACAGTCACACAGACACGCACACAGACACACACACAGACACAGACAAGGCAACCACACAGACACACACACAGACACAGACACACAGACACACAGACACACAACACAAATCACACACAGACACACACACATCACACACACACACACACACACACACACACACACACACACACACACACACACACACACACACACACACACATACCGTCTAATATCACTTATAGTGAAAAGACGTTAAATCAAGCAACGAACGAACACACACACTCACACACACACACACTCACACACACGCACACTCACACACACGCACACATACACACACACACAGAGTCACACACACACAGAGTCACACACACACACACACACACACACACACACACACACACACACACACACACACACACACACACACACACACACACACACACACACACACACAAAACTGGCACGTTGAAGCCGTTCAAACTCAGCTATGTTTGTAGCTCACGTGACAGCCCATTGATCAAAAAGAAGTCCAAAGGGAAACTTTCTTTTGAAACTTAAACCATCAAAGTGACCCTGTGACCCCTCTGGCCCCCCTCTCTCCATCCCCAACCCGTGAAAATTAACCTTTTGACTCCTACACCCTATCCACCAACTGCAAAAACTTGCCCCCGTGGGGATGCGGGTGTCTTTCATATAATTATTATCCCCACCTTCTGGAAATTTTGTGCTAGAAATTTCCTGTTTTCTGTCACTCTCTTTGTTTCTACCTTGTTCTTTTACTTTCTGTCATTTCTTCCTATCATTTTCTGCCTTAGTGGTCATTCACCGTATGTGTTCGATAAAGTCTTGCGTACTTTTTTCTTAGGACTGATAATTAGGTACATGTATTAAGTGCATTTTTGGCTCTAGGGAGGTGAGATATGCTAAGGCAATGTAAGGTAATTTATGCCTGTTTTTATAATTATATGTTTTGATGTCTTAGGTATGCTTATATTTGTATTCAGGTGTGTATTTTTTTCTAATCCCCTGTGCGATTAATTGGACGGAATGGTCAACGCCGACGGCGTGTCCTTAGATTATGTGCACGAATGCATTGATATGTGTGCTCAATTTTCTTTTCTTTCTTTTCCCTGTTACAGTTTTGTATGTTTTGAAGCGGTTATAGCCCTGATATTGCTCTTCGCAGTCGGCTGGGCTTTAAACAACAATAACATAACACATAACTGCAAAAACTGAACCCTTTGACTCCTTCACCCATCCACCAGCCTCCTGCAGAAAGTTCGTGGATAGGATGAGGGAATCGAAGGGTTAAGTTTTTGCTTTGCTAGCGTGGTTGACAATGCAGGTCTCTGGTGGGCAGGGTGCGGGAGCCAGAGGGTTAATGGACCATTGGGACAGGAGGAAGAAAGACAGTGAATGCTGTTATCTTAAGTTGGCATCAGCTGTTTAGGATATTATCTTTGTCGGTTTCTTTGTAGGTCTCTCGGTCGCTGTCTCTGTCTCTCTGTCTCAGTCTCTCTTCCGCCCTCTGTCGCTCTTTCCTTCTTTCTGTTTCTCGTCTCTGTCTGTCTCTCACTCACTCACTCATCGTTTTTCTCTGTCTATCATCTGTCTATCTTTCTCTCTTCTCTTCATCTTCTTCTCTCTCTCTATCTTCATTCTCTCTCTCTCATCTATCTTCTCTCTCTATCCTCTCTTCTCTCTCTCTATCTTCATTCTCTCTCTCTCATCTATCTTCTCTCTATCCTCTCTCTCTCTCTTCTCTCTCTCTATCTTCTCTCTCTCTCTCATCTGTCTTCTCTGTCTTCTTTCTCTCCCTCTGTCTCTCCTATATCTTTTCTCTCTCTGTCTCCCTATCATCTGTTATTCTCTCTCTAATATATTTTTATAATAAATATTTTATTTATATAGCGCAAATCTGATAAAATCAATCTAAGCGCGCTCTCTCTCTCTCTCTCACTCTCTCTCTCTCTCTCTCTCTCTCTCTCTCTCTCTCTATCTATGCATCTATCTCTGTGTCCGCCCCATTCTCCACCCCACCCCACCCCCGTCCCCCACCTTAACAGATTTACATTAGGTGTGAATGAAGTGAGTGTAAACAAATGGTATGCAAGGAGAACCTGCACCCTTTGTCTCAGTGGTTTAGTGTTTGCATCAAGGTTTGGTTTATAAAATAATATAAGAAAATAAGCATCTACACATAATCTACGGAAATAGCTCTGATTCCTCTTGGAACTGGAGTAAGGCCCTAGCCTAGAGTACAACAACATTGAACATTCCAGAAAATTGGTAATGTTTATATTCTGTGCAATAAAGCTTTGAGGTGATGTAACAGTTTGAATGTTTTGTTTGTTTGTTTGTTTGTTTTTGGTATATGCTTACGATGGAGCGGGTGGTGAATGAAACGTATTTGAGCAAATTAGCAGTGTTACCCCCTCCCCAAGTATCTGATTTGTGGATAGGTCTCAGTGGTCTTTACAATAAACTACGTGTAATGTCAGAGTCACCTTTTAATTCCCCCCCCCCCCCCCCTCTCCCACTGTCTGGCTCTTTCTCTGTCTGTCTCTCAGACTGTCTCTGCCTCTTTGTCTCTGTCTGTCTCTGTCTCTCTTTCTTTCTGTCTTTGTCTCTCTCTCTACCTCTGTGTATGTGTCTGTCTCTGTCTCTTTGTCTGTATATGTCTCTGTCTCTCTCTGTCTCTGTCTCTTCTCTGTCTGTCTGTCTGTCTCCTACTCTCTCTCTCTCTCTCTCTCTCTCTCTCTCTCTGTTGTCTTCTCTCTCTCTTTCTCTCTCTCTCTCTCTCTCTCTCTCTCTCTCTCCTCTCTCTGTGTGTGTATGTGTGTGTTTTGTCTTCTCTCTTTATCTCTCTCTTAGTCTTTCATTGTAATGTGCTCATGCGTAGGCGTGCGCACACACATGCACGCGCGGAGTATGTATGTGTACACACGCTCGCTCGACGCCTGTCTGTGCATAGACGTGTGTGTTGCGTGTGTGTGCGCGCGTGCGTGTCTGTGTAAGCCAGTTTACTTGCGTGCATGATGTGTCTCTCTATCTGTCTCTCTCTGTCTCTGTCTCTCTGTCTCTATCTGACTCTCTCTCTCTCTGTCTCTCTGTCTCTGTCTCTCTCTCTCTCTGTCTCTCGTCTCTCTCTCGGTGTCTCTCTGTCTCTTTGTCTCTGTCTCTCTCTGTCTCTGTCTATCTCTCACTGTGAGTGTGTGTGTGTGTGGTGTGTGTGTGTGTGTGTGGTGTGTGTGTGTGTGTGTGTGTGTGTGTGTGTGTGTGTTCGTTCGTTATTTCTTTAACGTCTATTCACATATGTGCTTTAGTGTGTGTGTGTGTGTGTGTGTGTGTGTGTGTGTGTTGTGTTGTGTGTGTGTGTGTGTGTGTGGTTGTGTTTACTACACACATACGTAGTGAGAGTTGTGTGAGAGCTCAGCTGTGGAGATTGAGCTGTCTGATTAATGAGACCCCTTCTCCGTGTCGAATGTCAAGAGGACAGATTCTTTATGTTCTTGTTAATTGTCGTCTTTTTTTCTTCTCCTCTGTCTGTTTGTCTGTCTGTCTGTCAATCTCTCTGTCTCTGTGTGTATGTGTGTTGTGTGTGTGTGTGTCTGTCTGTCTGTCTGTCTGTCTGTCTCTCTATCTCTCTCCGCGTGTCTGTTTCCTCTCTTTTAGTCTGTCTGTGTCTCTGTTTGTCTCCTCTCTGTCTGTCTGTCTGTCTCTGTCTCCTGTCTGTCTGTCTGTCTCTGTCTCTTGTCCGTTGTCTGTCTCTTGTCCGTCTGTCTATCTGTCTGTCTGTCTTCTCTCTCTGTCTCTGTCTATCTGTCTGTCTGTCTGTCTATCTGTCTGTCTGTCTGTCTTTCTCACGCTCTCTCCATACGAATCTATCTCTTGTCGCTACAAGTACATCTCCCGCCCTCTCTGTCCTCAGCCACCTTGTGAGTCCGTCCAACATTTTTCTCCCTGGGTCTACCTGGTGTTCTCTTTCCCTCCAGCTTTCCTGTGGCAAGCTGGTGGATAGAGTGAGGGAATCAAAGGGTTAAGTTTTTGCAATTGGTGGACAGCGTCATCCTCATCATCATCAGGTGCCTTGCCGCATGGCGTTGGCGATTCTGGACTTGCATCTGTCTCTATCACTTGTTGCCTCAAGCATCTCCCCACCCTCCTTGTCCCCAGCCACTCTGCAAGTCCGTCTAGTATCTTCTCCCTGGGTCTACCTGGTGCTCTCTTTCCTTCCACTTTCCCGTTGTGACCAGGTGCTCCAGTTCCCCTTTTCTCATAAAATGGCCTATAAATGCTGCCTGTCTTTTCCTAATCTTCCTTATGAATGATGTACTTGTGTCTGCCTTCATCAAGACTGTCTCGTTTGTTTTCTTTGCTGTCCATGGAACTCTCAACATTCTTCTTAGAAACCACATCTCGCCTGCCCTCAATCTTGTTCTGGCTTTGCTTGCTGACTGTCCACACCTCGCATCCGTACAACAGTATTGGTTCTATATAACATTCAAGAACTCTCTTTCTGATGTTATTTGATAGGCATTTGTTGGTAAGAATGCTTGTCTTCTTGAATGCTGTTTAGGCTTGGCCTATTCTGCTGGCCATTTCTGATGTGCATCTGCCGTCTGGTGAAATGATCGTTCCCAGGTATTTAAACTTATCAACATGTGTCAAGGTTGTGTACCACGTACATGAGTCAAAGGGTTAAACCACTGAGCTCATGGGGGGATGGGGGAGGGGGAGGAACGCAGCAAGACACATTGGCAGCGTGTCGTAGCGCTAGTTACCGATGACAGTAGCTATGTCTCGGCAGATAACCTGTAGTTTGGTTCGGGGATGAAACTGGATACCTCTAGAATCCACCCGTTTTCATTTCAGCCCTCATGAGCCTAGGGTACTGTTGTTGTTTTTTTTAATGTTTTTTTTTTACGGGTAGGGATTTTTTTTTTACTTGGCTGACTCACAAGAACATAAAAATAAAATGTGGCGTCAGGTTTTTTGGGAGAAAAGTGGGAGGAATTCGGGATTAAAGACGTTTGAAGTTGAGCAGCAAGTCAGGAAAACTCCCTGCGGGTTTTATCTGTGTAATGCTTTTATGTTTACAGGTACATCTCTAAGTTTACAGGTACATCTCCAAGTTTACAGGTACATCTCTATGTTTACAGGTACATCTCTATGTTTACAGGTACATCTCTGTGTTTACAGGTACATCTCTATGTTTACAGGTACATCTCTATGTTTTACAGGTACATCTCTATGTTTACAGGTACATCTCTATGTTTACAGGTACATCTCTATGTTTACAGGTACATCTCTATGTTTACAGGTACATCTCTATGTTTACAGGTACATCTCTATGTTTACATGTACATCTTTATGTTTACATGTACATCTTTATGTTTACAGGTACATCTCTATGTTTACAGGTACATCTCTATGTTTACAGGTACATCTCTATGTTTACAGGTACATCTCTATGTTTACAGGTACATCTCTATGTTTACATGTACATCTTTATGTTTACAGGTACATCTCTATGTTTACAGGTACATCTCTATGTTTACAGGTACATCTCTATGTTTACAGGTACATCTCTATGTTTACATGTACATCTTTATGTTTACATGTACATCTTTATGTTTACAGGTACATCTCTATGTTTACATGTACATCTTTATGTTTACAGGTACATCTCTATGTTTACAGGTACATCTTTATGTTTACAGGTACATCTCTATGTTTACAGGTACATCTCTATGTTTACATGTACATCTTTATGTTTACAGGTACATCTTTATGTTTACAGTGACATCTTTATGTTTTACAGGTACATCTCTATGTTTACAGGTACATCCTCTATGTTTACATGTACATCTTTTAGTTTACAGGTACATCTCTAAGTTTACAGGTACATCTCTATGTTTACATGTACATCTTTATGTTTACAGGTACATCTCTATGTTTACAGGTACATCTTTATGTTTACAGGTACATCTCTAATTCTGCTGTTATGTTGTCATTCTATGGCAAAGCTGTCAGAGGTTTGGAGTTTTGTTCTAAAGAATTAATGCATTCGGACAGATCTGTTAGAAATCGACTATTTTGAATCTGGTAGCTTATTGTCAGGCAGACTCCCTGTGCGCTGACGTGTGTGTGTGTGTGTGTGTGTGTGTGTGTGTGTGTGTGTGTGTGTGTGTGTGTGTGTCACAGTGTAGTGTGTGTGTGCACTTGCGCGATGTGTTTGGCGTGTGTGAGTATATATGTATGTATATATGTGTATATATATGTGTATATATTTATATATATATGTATATAGTATATATATATCTGTGTGTGTGTGTGTGTGTGTGTGCGCGTGCGCGATTGTGTTTGTGCGTGTGTGAGTATATATCGTGTGTGTGTGTGTGTGTGTGTGTGTGTGTGTGTGTGTGTGTGTGTGTGTGTGCATGCATTCGCGCGAGTGTGTTTGTGCGTGTGTGAGTATATATGTATGTGTGTGTGTGTATATATATATGTATGCATGTGTGTGTGTGTGTGTGTGTGTGTGTGTGTGTGTGTGTGTGTGTGTGTGTGTGTAGTGTGTGTGTGTGTGTGTGTGTGAGCAGGGTTTCCATAATTTTGTTTGTCATTTACTGTGACAGAAATGTATGGTGAGTGACAGCTTTAGTTTGGCCAGGGGGGTAGTGTGTGTCCCGTGCATGTGTTGTGTGTGCTGAGTAGGTGTAAACGCAGCAGGGTGATGATGACTTATTTTGTTAACAACAGACATAAATATCTCCCTATCTCCATCTCTGTCCCCTTTCTCTCCCTGCTCCCTCTCCATGACAATGGTCTCTTTTGCTGCTAATAGACAGTGATCTCTATCTCCATATCTGTCCCCCGCTCTCTCTTTCTCTCTGTCTTTCCCTCCACTCCTCTCCCCCCCCCCCCCCTCTTCTCTCTCGCTGTCTTGCTCTCTCTCTCTCTCTCTCTAGCTCTCTGTCTCTCTCCCTCCGTCCCCCTCTCTCTTTCTCTCACATTGTTTTACTTTCTCTCTATCTGTCTCTTTCCCTTTCTCTGTAGGTTAGCAAAGGCATTGTTGAAAACTGAGTTTTAGCCAATAACTTCATCGGTATGAAATAACATAAAGTAAAGATCCAGTACATCTATTGTTAGAAAATAAAGTACCAGTGTCCTTTATTCCCTCTCTGTTCTGTTCTGTTTTGTTGCGTTTGAAGTCCTACCCCTCTCAGAGTACACCAGGACTAGCTATAAGAATATTATTCAAAGAAGCCCGAAAACATTTTGGTTGCATTGTGAGATACCGATGCTATTGTTGGATCTCTGAATATTACCTCTCACTGTCCACCTCTCTCTTTCTATCTTCCTTCCTTCCCTCCCTCCTTCCCTGTCCTCATCCCAGTCTGCATCATCAGGTACTTAAGTAACCCCCCCCC
>JAPXFY010000029.1:17640794-17643294 GCA_030674185.1 Monoplex corrugatus
TATGTGTGTTTCTCTCTCTGCGTCTCTCTGTCTGTCTCTGTCTCCGTCTCTATGAGAATGAGTGCACACGCGCGCACCCTTCCTTCTCTCTCTCTCTCTCTCTCTCTCTCTCTCTCTCTCTCTCTCTCTCTCTCCCTCCTCCTCCCTCCCTACCTCCCTCCGGGGCAATAAGATGGAGACAGTGGAATTTTGCCTGTTGAAACGGACAAACTTCCCATTATCGTGTCTCTCGATTACATTCACTTACAAGACAGTGAAGTGCATTAGCATTAAGACTCCCAGCTTACCTCTCGTTTAGTTTTTCAAGTGTCACCCGACAGAATGGGGGTATCACGAAAGGAATATAGATGGCAGATACATCCTTTTGGGCAGGTAACCTTCTCGATTTGAAGCTGAAGAGAAAACAGGAATATCAGTGATTTTAACAGTCTCGCTTTCTTCATGCTGAGATTGTTAACAGAAAACAAGTATTTGTTGATATCACAGTGGCTCTCAGCGCTAAGCTCCTTGCAGCTGAAAAACTAAACTATCACACCGATTAATACCGGTATTACAATATTATTCAGGCAACGGTACAGTTTATTTTATCGATAGGCATTGATGGGTACCTGTAAGAAAACAAAACAGAATAAGAACAGAATGGCCAAGCCATTATAGCAATCTTCCTGTTTATGCTAGTACACAACAACAAAACAAAATGAAACGAAAAACTACAGAAAATTCAAATTTTATACTTCTCAGGATCGCTGTGTCCTTGAAGAAATCCAGATTTTGTACTTCTCAAAGTCATTGAGAAGTATAATTCTGGATTTCTTCATTGAACTTAAGAAGTACAGACTCTACATTTCTTGAAGAAATCCAGATTTTGTACTTCAAAGTGGCTTTGAGAAGTACAAAATCTGGATTTCTTCAAGGTCACAGCGATCTTGAGAAGTATGAAATTTGAACTTTTTGTAGTTTTTCGTTGTAACCTTGAAGAAATATTGGATAAGATACAACCTGACATGTGTTGAGGACAGTGGTAAATTGTCACAGAGGTGAGAACAGAATATGCTGTGCTCCCGTGACTATCAAAGTTACTCAGTCGCGTTCGCAGTTCCTCAACGGTCCGCATCTTTGATCCAAATGTGGTCGAGGTTCATCCAGAAACTCGAGGAAAAAAAATATGGTGCCACATTTTTGTCACAGACACACAAGCAGACTGATACAGACACACGCATTCAGGAAGACAGACAGATCAACTGACATGCATACATACATACAGACACAAACACAGACACGCGCGCACACACACAAACACACACACACACACACACAACACACACACACACACACACACACACACACACACACACACACACACACACACACACACACACACACACACACAAAACACAGAGAGAGAGAGAGAGAGACATGTACACATATATACACTTCCCTTGAGGAGTAGGTATATAATATATATATATATATATGTATGTGTGTGTGTGTTGTGTGTGTGTGTGTGTGTGTGTGTGTGTGTGTGTTGTGTTGTGTTGTTTTTTGCTTTTATTTTGTTAGTGTTTTTTTTTCAAAGTTTGAGGATTGCTGTGATGGCAGTATTTCGAGGAAGGGCATAGCCTTTTTCATTAATACCAACCAACCAACCAACCAACCAACCAACAACAAAAGAAACTGGGGGGGGGGGGAAAGGATGCACGATCCTCTAATAATTTTTTACCCCTCACAGTAAAAAGGAAAATAAAGAGTATGGCTTGACGCTATTATTTTGACAACGGGCAAAAGCAATGACTTCAGGAGGAAGGGGAAAGCAGAGACGACGATCCACTTGATATAATGGAAACTGTTGACACAGCAAATTGGATATTCCCACCACAAGCTCTTGCACCATTATCGACACATTGAGAAAGGGATTGTTCCCCTGTGCCGACCTCTCATCTGTCTTCGCTCCTATCAACCGTACCCTCCCTCTCCCTGCTTCCCACACACACATAGACACACATTCTTCTTCCTGTTTTATTCGGTCTCTACACCCCATCCCCACCCTACTCCTCACCCACCTCCACGATTCTCTCAGTCGCCTCGTTGCAAAATTTCACACAACGGTGCGCAAGTCTTAGCGAAATTCTGAAGCGGAAGAATACCGGGCTGTAGGTTATTGAAAAATAAATAAATAAATGAATAAATAGATAAACAAACAAACAAACAAACAAATGAATGAATAAATAGATATATGAATAAACAAATGAATAAACAAACAAACAAATAAATAAGTAAATAAATAAATAAATAAGAAAGACCGGAAAATCAATATCGTTGTAATAAATAAATAGATAAATAGATGAATAAAATGATAAACGAAATAAAGAATGAAAAATTATTATTGTTAAAAAGGATGGTAAAGCCATTCTCACAATAATCCCCCACCCCACCCCCTTTTTTTTTTTGTCTTCAATACATAAATTATTACAGAAAGTCCGGATTTTGTACTTTTCTTCAA